>CAMQGK010000634.1:1017500-1045000 GCA_947000775.1 Pterois miles | reverse complement strand
ACTAAATGACACGTTCATCTTTTCAAAATGCCAGTAAATAAAAACAACATTCTTTTGCTTTTTTTTTTTTTTAGTGCTTTGGCATCCATCCTTGGCCCTGACTGTTTGTAATGTTAAAAAACTAAAACATAATGCTGACGGTCACGTTTTATCTAATCAGCAGCTACAATTTCAAGGAGTGGGAGGTCTGTCTAGCAGCTTTGTGGACGAGGCCGAGGAGTCATCCAAATGGCGTTTATCATCACAGTCATTCCCAGGTCGTAGGTCTGCTCCACCAGCTTCTCCAGCAGTCCGTGCTGCATTGATGGATGCATCACAAATTAGAAAAGTGGCAACTGATCGCTCATAGGTGACTGGGACAGTGAATGTGGTCGAGCGTCAGAAGTCCTCCTTCTAGAGGGGCTACTGTGGAGATGGATGTGGTGGAGGAGGCGGAGGTGGAGGAGGTGGAGGAGCAGGTGAGGTTGTGGAGTTGGAAGGTGCTCTCCTTGATGTGCTGGATGAAGAGGTTCCTCTCGTCCTCGGGCGTTTGGCCGTTCTGGGCTCGGACGATGCAGGTCGGCCGGTGCAGGTTGAGCATGTAGACCAGCTGCTGCTTCTGCTGCTTCAGCTCCTCGATCTGGGCCTTCAGGTCGGCGTTGACCGTCTCCAGCTTCTCCGACTCCTGCAGGAGAGAGAGAGAGAGAGCTGAACTTTTATCTTTACCTTAGAGCTTTTGTTAGGCAGTCTAAAAATGGTAAAATCAACACAAATCATACAGCAGGAGCAAAATACAGAAGCATCTCTGAAGAGGAGCAACAAGCGAGGGCTCAAGTTACAGTTTTGAATAGTTCATTTGCTCAGATTTCATAGTTTTATCGAGTTTTATTTCATCAAGTGATTGACTGATTTTTAAACGTGAGAACAATCTCGCTCCAGCCGTAAATTGTCCATTCGTCACAAATATAAATACCAATTGATAATGACCACGAGGGGATCAATGAATGTTGATGCAGCACAGAACAACCTTTGGTCAGTCATCTTTTTCAGTAAAGGAAACTCCCGACGGACGCAAATAAAAACACAACCTGACCTGAAAAATGCTTCATGAAAAGTTGAAACACAAAACCTGTGACCGCTTATTATTGATTGGGAACATTGATTGTAATGTACAATGTTGAAATATGTTGTTTTAATGTACGATGTGATATTTTTAAATCTTTTTCTTAAAAACCAAACTAGGGACAAGGTCTGCAGTTTAACTACGGCTAGAAGTCCAATCTATTGTACATCGGCTTTACTTAATTAAGTGTAACAACGTCTCCATGTATTGTCCCTGTCAAATAAATAAATAAATGTATATAGTACGTTATATTTCCTATGCTAGTTGTAGCAGCCTGGCATATTTATAGTGTAATCTAATATCTTCTTTATATTACCCAAATTTCCCTCCGGGGATTAATAAAGGTTCATCTTAACTTATCTCATCTTATTGTGTATATCATAGATATTTATCTCCTTGAGCCAGACATTTATGATCCCCATTAACTAAAGCTGAGTTTCTATGAAAAAGACCAGATATAAAATCCTTCCAACTCTTTGCTAAAACTGACAGAAGTCGTAAACTGACCAGCTGCAGAGTCTCAGTCTTCTCCTTCTTCTTGTTGCGGCACTTGGCAGCAGCAATTTTGTTCCTCTCTCTCCGTCTCTTCCTCCTCTCGTGCTCCTGAGGTGTGAACTGCAGAGAGAAAAACTGTCAATATTTTTATATCCCTAAAATAATCCCCTCAATCATTTGTGCATATGCAGTTCAGTCCTATAATATTCTTGCATGCTGACTTTTGCACATTTACAACCTCAATTATCTATCTATCTATCTATCTATCCATCTATCTATCTATCCATCTATCCATCTATCTATCTATCTATCAGTGTTAAACACAGAGGACTGGCCTGCCTCACCTCTCTCTTGACTCCAGGCCCAGTGGCGGTGCCGTGGTGCTCTGAGGCTCGGTCCGAGCAGGAGCTGGCTCCGTCGGAGCTCATGTCAGCACTGAGCCCGTTGGACAGGCGCTTGGTCTGGATGGCCAGCCGCAGCTCCTCTTTCACGATGGGCGTGAAGTTGGTGAAGTCGTCCAGGGTGAGCGTGCCCGGCGGCGAGAGGCAGGGCACCAGGGCGGAGCAGCTGATGTCGGCTAGCGAGGGACCCGGGTGCTGCAGCATCATTCTGGAAACACAAGAGGCAACTCATCACTATCACGTCACTCAAAGGCACCAAGGGGGAAACTTCATAAAGATATTATATTAAAAACTTGATTCATAACAATGTTCAGAGATCCAGAAACTCCCATTAAAAATGACTAAAACTCTGTAAGATGAAGATTTAAAAGTCAGTTCATCTCAAACATGTTAAGGTCTCTATGCTCTTATCATTAAAAAACAAAGATAAATTATAGGGAAACTATGGAGATATTAGAGTGATGTTGATTTTGCTGAGTAATAATGATAAAGAGCTTAAATATTGCATATTAATATACAAATAAAGGTGGTTGTGTTTAGAGGCATGTTATCAGAGGAGGAGGAGGAGGAATGATTTATGGCCTCAGAGGTATTGAAGGACAATCAGGTGAACTTGAACAAATATTTTCCTTTTAAACAATTAAAGCGACTCATTAATAGGTGTGGATGTTTCTTATCTAAACAGAGGAGTGACTCATGGAGAATTATGACTTATCAAGATATCAGCTATGTGAAACCAAAACAAACATATTCATAACCTGCAATACATGTTATTTTCTCTGTAATACTTCCATAGGAGATCATACTGAGGCACTTTACTGTATTAATCTACTTCATGGTCAGTTCATATTTTGTTTTCTCAGTTAATCTAACAATGCAGCTGATTTACAATATGTTTGGTTTGACATTTCATTCTATAATATTCCTCAGGCGTCATACATAGACCAGTGTGTAAGCTATCATTTATATAAATATAAATAAAAACAGCTATTCTCATTTAACTAAAGCTCTAAATCAATCAAACTTTATTGGTATATCACCTTTCACACAGGTTAGTGCAGTTAAAGTGCTTCAGATGAACAGAAAAGACAATACTAGTTAATAATAATAATAATAATAATAATAATAAAATTATTTATAGGTGCCTTTCTCAACACTCAAGGTCACAACAATTGGACAACAATTTGAGACCAATTCACTCGAGGCAATAATGATTAAAAACTGTAATAAAATAGAATGAAACAACAGTAACAGTAAAACATTGTGAAGTAAAAACTAGATTCAGAAAATAAGAATAAAACTGAATAAATGAAAACAACTTGGCTAAAATCAGTGGATTTAATAATAACCACGTCAGGCTGAATAGTTCGGTTTAAGGTTGAAATCTTTGACTCCAAAGTTAAAAAACAGTTAAATCCTCACAAAAAACCCTCATTAATCTGTGTAATTTTAGATTTTACATACACAATAATACATAAACAAAGACGCAGCAGATCTACATCACATCAGAATAAAATCTCTCAAAAGGTCTAATAGATTAAAAATATAAGCTTTCTGATCGCGAGCTACGGCTGGGACCGGAACCGCAGGCGGTTTCTCTCTTAGACTAGATCAGTCTGACCGGCAGAACTTTACAAGTTTCGGTAAAGTGTCCCGGGACAACACCGGGACTCGTCCGCTGGTCGAACCGGGACAACACCGGGACAACACCGGGACTCGTCCGCTGGTCGAACCGGGACAACACCGGGACTCGTCCGCTGGGCGAACCGGGACAACACCGGGACTCGTCCGCTGGGCGAACCGGGACAACGGAGAGCCGACGCCGCTGGTCCCGGAGACTCGAGTCTGTAACGTACCTGTTCGAGATGCGGGTGACGGTTCGGCGGAGAGAACAACCTCCGGTAGTCGCTCCTCTCCTCTCTTTCTCCTCTCTTCTCTTTCTTCTCTCTTTCTTCTCCTCTCTTTCTCCTTTATTTTCCTCTCTTTTCCTCTCTTTCTCCTTCCTCCTTTCTGTCCTGCCGGTGCGTAAAGTTGCGCTTGTGGCCGGTTCGTTGCATCACCCGCTTATATGGCGGAGCGGCGGGGGGCGGGGCGTGATGACGCAACAGGAATGCTACGAGAGAGAGAGAGAGAGAGAGAGATCGAGAGAGGGGGGGGAGCCCGGGGTGACGTCATCCTATTTATAGACGCTGAGCCCGCGATGATGCAATGGAGCAACCCCGAGCTGCTCAGCCATAACAGGCAGGCTTCCCCTCCTCCCTCCCTCCTCCCTCTCTCTCTCCCTCCCTCCCTCCTCCCTCTCTCTCTCCCTCCCTCCTCTCTCTCTCCTCCCTCCCCTCTTTCCTCTCTCCTTCCCTCCCCTCTTTCCTCTCTCCTTCCCTCCTCTCTTTCCTCTCTCCTTCCCTCCCCTCTTTCCTCTCTCCCTCCCTCCCCCCTCTCTCTCTCTCTCCCTCCCTCCTCCCTCTCTCTCTCCTCCCTCCCTCCCTCCCTCTCTCTCTCCTCCCTCCCTCCTCTCTCTCTCTCCTCCCTCCCCTCTTTCCTCTCTCCTTCCCTCCCCTCTTTCCTCTCTCCTTCCCTCCTCTCTTTCCTCTCTCCTTCCCTCCTCTCTTTCCTCTCTCCTTCCTTCCCCTCTTTCCTCTCTCCCTCCCTCCCTCCCTCTCTCTCTCCCTCCCTCCCTCCTCCCTCTCTCTCTCCTCCCTCCCTCCTCCCTCTCTCTCTCCCTCCCTCCCTCCCTCTCTCTCTCCTCCCTCCCCTCTTTCCTCTCTCCTTCCCTCCCCTCTTTCCTCTCTCCTTCCCTCCTCTCTTTCCTCTCTCCTTCCCTCCCCTCTTTCCTCTCTCCTTCCCTCCTCTTTCTCTCCTCTCTCCCTCCTGTCTCTCTCCTCCCTCCTTCTTCTCCTTTCCTTTCTGTTTTCTGCTCTTTACCTCTCACTCACACCTGTTTTCTTTTCCTCATTTCCCTCCATCATTATCTTGCCCCTCTTGTTTTGTTTCTTTTCTTTCATCCTCTTTTCTCTTTCATCCTCCTTTCCTTTCCTTCCTTGCTCCTCAGTGTTCTTCCTCATTTCTTTCTTTCTTCATTTCATTTCATTTCCTTTGCTCTCCTCATCCTCCTTCTCTCTTCCTTTCCTTTCCATCCCATCCCTTTCTCCTTTTCTCCCCCCTTCTTCCTAACTCATTTTTCCTCCTCCTCCATTGTTCGTACTCCCTCTCTCCTCGTCTCAGTGTCCTTTTTCTCATTGTCCTTCTTTTTAGTACCTTTTAGTCCATCCCTCTTTTTTCTCTGCTTTCTCTCACATTATCTCAGTATTTCTTCCTCTCTTTTCTCTCCTCTTCTCACTCACACCATCACACTGATAACAGATGAATAAACTCTTCTTTCTGTAGATGATCATCAGTGAAAAATCTGAATAAACCCAATGAAATCCCACTAAATGAGAGCCTAAACCAGTACTCGAATTTCCCTCCGGGGATTAATAAAGGTTCATCTTATCTTATCTTATCTTATCTTACTCTCTTTCCGTCCTCTCTCTCTCTCTCTCCATTCCAGCCATTCCCCACTAACGGGTGAATAACGCCGTTCCAGCTGTATGACACATGCCGGTTATGTATTCGGAGGTTACAGCTCATCAGCCGGGGTATAAAGCCACCAGTTTTCACAGAGACTCTGGATGTGTGATTGGCTGTTCATGTATTTTATAAGGTGAATTTATGGTTTTGTTTAAAGGTGATATGACTGTTCCAAAGGAGGGAAATGATCCTGAAGATCAGCTGGTGGCTTGAAGGTAAAGAAAAGTGATTTCTTCATGTTCTGTTGCTGCTGCTGTGGTTTGAGTCGTGTCTGATAGGAGTTCATCTGTGACTCCTCGGTGTCTTAACGGAACAGACAGGATTTCCTGAGATGAGCTCTGGCAAGTTTCTACCTCAAAAATACACCATTATACTCATTATTATCAGAGAAGGTGGCATTAGCAGCTGTACTAGTACTTCTAAAAAGTATTACACTTACTGGTAGTAACTACTGAGCTTTACTACTTTTCTAATAATGCTATTATGTTAGTAGTGGCAATAGTATAATTACCAGCAGCAGTAGTAGTAGTACTAGTAGGTATACTGTGGTCACACTGAGGTATAATCAGCATAGCTACTAGTACTACATCCTCTCCTGAGGTTTCTACCTCTCTGTTCAGGTTTTTTTTGGAGAGAGATGTGGGGTCATTAAAGTTGAATATTACTCTAATATTTCCATAAGGTCTCATAGTAATGCACTCAATAGCTATTGAAAAGATAAAAGTCTGTGACATCCTGGTGGCCTAGTGGTTTCAGATTTGTTCAATAAAATCACCACCGGCTCGACTATATACCGATTTCTCTGCCCCATGGTTCTTGTCTAATAACTGTCTTAATATAATATAAATATAAACCAAATGTTCTCTCAAAAACCCTGAATCTTAATCTTAATTTCCCATCAGTCTCTCTGACTGGTGGCCAAAACACATAAACAAAAATAGGTCCAGATTAGTAATGCTGTTTACAACTTAAAAATAGTAACATCAGGCATTTCATCATAATTCATCCTCAGTTATGGCTTCAGAATGATGAAGACAGCTGGAGAACAATTAGATTCAAAACAGGATGCAGGATGACTTCTTTCCTTGGTGGCTATCATGGTTTTCCCAAATGATGTGCAGATTTTTAGGTGTTTTACTATCTCTAAAGGCTTGAAAATAGTGCACATTGCTGCTGGAAATAGGGAAGAAGTCTCCCACAGAGAGGACACCTCTGGACGCCCCTGGACATCCCTGGACATCCCTGGACGCCCCTGGACATCCCTGGACGCCCCTGGACACCTCTGGACGCCCCTGGACGCCCCTGGACGCCCCTGGACACCTCTGGACACCTCTGGACACCTCTGGACATCCCTGGACATCCCTGGACACCCCTGGACACCTCTGGACACCCCTGGACATCCCTGGACATCCCTGGACATCCCTGGACGCCCCTGGACATCCCTGGACACCCCTGGACACCCCTGGACATCCCTGGACGCCCCTGGACACCCCTGGACGCCCCTGGACACCTCTGGACACCTCTGGACATCCCTGGACATCCCTGGACATCCCTGGACGCCCCTGGACATCCCTGGACGCCCCTGGACACCTCTGGATGCCCCTGGACATCCCTGGACGCCCCTGGACACCTCTGGACGCCCCTGGACGCCCCTGGACATCCCTGGACGCCCCTGGACATCCCTGGACATCCCTGGACACCTCTGGACACCTCTGACACCCTGGACATCCCTGGACATCCCTGGACGCCCCTGGACATCCCTGGACATCCCTGGACGCCCCTGGACATCCCTGGACGCCCCTGGACACCTCTGGATGCCCCTGGACGCCCCCTGGGTTTGGGCTGAGCCCCAAATGTCTCGATCGGCCCCTGCTATATCTACATAAAATAATGCACTATAATTAGTGCATATCCCATAAAATGAATTTGTATTTAAGGCACATGATCCTGAACCAGGAAGTATAAGGAGACAGCAGGGAGGAGGTCAAAAACCAGACCTGTGTGAAACCAGAACGTTGATTTCTGTAACTTCTGTACTTAAATTACGTCTCTTCTGGTGTTACAGCAAAAAGCCAAAGCACCATCTTTTCCTGAACCCGACTACGTAGTTTTGTCAAAAATGGGAGTTTATTTTGAAAAAGGCTGGACCCACATTGACTCATGGGTCATGTGTTGCTGGACATTCGTAGGAAAACACTCAAAAAATCTGGATTAACTCATTCTAAGACATCACACGAACCGTCAGCTTTAACTTGAATTTATGAATTGCAGGTTTTGACTCTATTTAGGAAAGAAAAACTATTCCATCTCCGTGATCTTCTACTCTACATTTCACCTGGATGCTCAATATATTCAAACACATTACAGTATGTCTAAAACATGCTCTGAACCTGCAACCAGACCGGATTCTGTTCATCATTTTAGACTTTAGGAGCACATTTCCAGCTTACAGAGGAGCAGTAAACCTGCCATAAGCTAGCAGTAAAACCACTGTCTGTAATGTTGATAGGTGTATTGGTAGATGTTGGTCTAGCAGAGCTCTTTCCTCCTCGGCCTTCATCTATTTCTCTCTTTTCTTTCGTCGTCACTCGTTTCCTGTCGTTTCCAGCTCAAAGCCCCTGACTGCTGTCATCTAGAAACTTCCAGTTTCTTCTGTCTGCAGCCAAAATGTAAACTTTCACTTTCATTAAATCCAGTCTTTGTCTGCAGCAGCTTTGTTTCAGGAGCGTAGAAGTTGTGAAATGTCTGAATTAACCCTTTATATGTCAGTGTCACAAGAGTTCAGGGCTTTACTCAAAGTGAACTGTACAACAGGAAATATGACTTTGTAGTGTGACAGCCATGACTGATCTAGAAACTTCCATCAGTGTGTGTGCGTGTGTGTGTGCGTGTGTGTGTGTGTGTGTCAGGAAAGCCGTCACATTCTTTGTGTAAGTGGATGTCATCATGCTGCAGTAAATACAGTCGCGTTGACTACACAGCGTTTCCCTGCTGCACTGGAAACCTTCAGACCAGCTTCACCTGCTACTGGCTGAACACATTCAGCATGAAATACCGGTTCTCAGCAACACACAGTGGAAACTACAGCCGAGGGAGTACATGTAACCTGCATCTGTTAACTATCATGTCAGTGATGGAAGTTTAGGTATGAAAAACATTTTGTAATGAAAATACTAAGTTTTGTGTTTTACCCTCCGTCAAAGCAGTTGGTACCGAATGACGTATTAAAATACATCTCTAAGAAAATAATCTGGAAAATAACAGAGCACAGTGTAACAACATACCAGCAACTCATTACCCAGTCACATTATTAAAAAAACGGAGTTTTTGTATTAATTAATAGTTTTATTTTATTATCATAAATAAATTGTTTACTTTTTATTATTTAATAATGTATATATAGTAAAAAATAAGACATTTTCTATTATCTAATGTATATATGTGTATGAAATAGTAAAAATATATATGTGTTTAAATAGTAAAAAGACAGGACAGACTTTTTCTATTATTTAATGGTAAATTTTGTTTAATCCCCAGGATGACGAGATGTCCTAATCCTTGAGCCCTGAGGTTATTAACAGTATTGTAGGAAAACGAGTAGATCTCAGACTTTTGGTATCAGCGTACGGGCAGAAAGGCGACAGGAGGTCGGTGTGCAGGTTGTTTTATGTCTCTCTTCATTGGTCGTTGAAGTCACATGATGCTTCGTGTACGTCATCGTTTATCTGCTGAAGTCATTTCTGTTGCACCAAGTATAAAAACATTGTTTTGTTTTTCTAATTTTTGGTGTTTCCACTTTTTCGTGTGCAAACTGAAAATGTACATCTAAGCAGGTGTAAGCAGGTGGAAACACACCTGCTGAAACAGTCTGCTGTCAGCAGGCAGGAGGGTGCTGAGTGTGGTGATCCAGACTGATGCTGCGCCTGAAGTCACCGCCGACTATTAATACCATATGATCGGAGCGCTAACCCACCGGCTAAATATCACATTCTCTATTTTTATATTTGAGGGTTTCATACCGAGCTCTCTGTGTGGATGTTCACACCCAACTGACTGCACTGTTTGTTTCCAGGATTAACAGAAAAACATGTTCATTTTACAATATTTAGGGATCATGACTGTGAGATCTACATCTCATGAAGTCATTTTGTCAGATGAAGTGGAAATTTGTGAATAAAATACTTTTCTTTTGATATAAGTAACTGCTGAAGTAGCTGTTTAGGATGTGAAACTTAATCTAGGTTCAATCAATGTTGCCTAATTTTCAGTAAATAATAAATGAAGTATTTGACTAGCTAAATGTAAGACACAAACAGCAACTTATGTGTTAATATTTGCAATAATTAGAGTATTATGTCATCTGCTGTTGTGTCTCTGGTTCTTTGACCTTTTAAACTTGTTTCCCTCTGGACAATAAATCAGATTTTATTGTTTGATATCAGTTGTGAAACGTGAGTCTCAAATAAATCAAACAAAGAGCAGAACATGGTGACCAAAGACGAGACTTCACATCAGTCAACCACCACATATACGCTGTCAGCTTTTCATCGGACGGCAGATAACGTTTGGCTGTGATGTTGTTTGGGAGAAGAGACGATGGCGGAGCTGCAAGTTTCACTATGAGAGAAGTGAGTCAGAGTTTCTCATGAAGACGAGCTGCTCTTGGTAGAACAGAAAGTGAAGAGAGAAAGAAGCCGTGCATGTCGGGTCACTGGTGGCATTTTATGGGGATACATCACCTCTGATACTTAATATTTTCACCTCATGTTCAAACTTTGTGCGCTTTTAAACTCACTAACTAGTTTGGAAGAAGTGTAGTTGTTTCATTGACATCTTCAGTGTCAACTTTCTACCTAGTTTTAACCTACATATGATACACAATATAAATCAGACATCGTGTAATTTTATATAACAGCTTTACACCGATTTTCTTTTAATGATTCTGATGATTGATTCTCATCAACACTGACCTGCCTGATGTAGGTCACACAGTTTATCTGCACTGGCAGCAGACATGATGGCCTGTTGGGGCCGTTGGAGATAGAAAAACCCTTAAATTTGTTCCTTTACAAATATTTATTTGCTCATAAATTTACAGCTAATCGCAAACATTTATCAGGCAATGTCTGAGGTTTGTTGTTGTAAATTTATGACATTATAATCTCATAAATTAGATTTTTTTCATCATCAATTCACCACTTTTATCTCAGACAATATCCATTTTTTTTCTTTGTAAATTTACAACTTCATAATTAATTCATATTAATTCATAATTCCATAATAGTATTAATATATAATCATGACAATCCTCGAATGGACGCAGCTTTTGTAGCCACTAGATTCATCACCACTACTTTTACATCCAAAAGAAATATCAATATTTACATAATTATGCTTTTATCATTATCAGCTAATACTTCACTTTCTCAAAACATGTTTCATGTCAGGATATCGGGGGTTAAATATGAAGTGTATTAGACACATGAATAGATTGACATTAAGAAGACGCCACTCTTGTTGTGCAGCTGAAATGACAGTTTAAATAAACTCTCTTCATGATGGTCTGTTGTCAGAAAACCGTTTGATTCCCACAGTAGATGAAGTTTAAATTTAGAGGCAGAACTCTGAAACTGGAGAGATGAAGAAAAGAAAGTTTCATCCCGGTCTCCTAAAACTTTCATTCCCATATTACAGAATCATTCTTTGTATCCTGTGTGAGACCAAAAGTGATGTACTTATGTATCGCAAAACTTGATCTTTTACTAAACCTAACCAAGTAGTTTTGTTGCCTAAACCTACACATAATTGAGAATGCAGTTTTAAAAATGTCAAAAGCAGCATGAGCAGTTATAACGCTGATGTACACGTATCTAGAAATATTTTTTGGTTCAGTACTGTCGAGATTCGGCGTTTGCAGAAACGTACGACGCCAATATTTTACTCTGCCGACTGGGTTGACAAGTTATACGAGTCCAAATTAATTATCTGACCTGCCCTGTTTTGCCAGTATTTCACTGACATTTTGCAGTTACTCCCTACAAATGTGAATATATATATTTATTTATATTAAAGTGTCAATACAGTTTATCAAGTATTTGTCAGGTTTTGCAGGATAATTAACCAAAAGAGAAAGAGAGAGAGAGAGAGAGAGAGAGAGAGAGAGAGACCCCAAATGCAGAAGACACACACAGATGAATCAAACAAAAGGCGAGTCTTTAATGTGAGACTGTTTAAACAATTTCTCTCTTTTTCTTTAGTAATAAAAAAAGAACTATACTAGAAAGAAATAACTGAACACAAAGAAACAACAAGGAGACTAAATTCACCAATACTAAGATTAAAACTAGACCTAGAACTAGTGCACAGAGAGACAGGGAGAGAACACAAGTGCACAAACACAGACAAGTGAAACACAGGAACACCAGGAGGGCACAGAAAGACATCGAAACAGGAATAAAACCTACCAGGTGAAAAAGAAACACATAGCTACACTGAAAGAAGGAAGTCTAAGGGGAATCCAGGGAAAAAACACGAAGAAGCACAAGAATCTAAGAAGAGAGAAAACTGAGCACGGGGAGATGGCTGAAACTGAACAAACGAGCCGACAAGAACGGAGGGAAAAGGAGTGGTTTAAATAGAGAGGGTGATGACACACAGGTGGGCAACCAGGTGGAAACAATCAGGGGTGGAGCAACAATCAGGGAAACTAGGTGAGGGGGTGTGAACTAAGAAAATGGAGGGAAAACACACAAGGGCAGGAAGTAAAGCTCGAAACGACACAGAGACGAAAGACTTTCAAAATAAAACAGGAAGCAACCAAAGGACAAGATACCAGGACAGGGAGTGAACCAAGACATGACGCAAGAGGTGGGTGAGAAACACAAACAATTCACGAGAACAGAAACTCAGCATAACAAAAACAGGACCAAATAATAAATTAACCAATAAAACTAACACAAAAAGTCCATAACTGTGACAGTATTTGTTTGTTTGTGTGTGAGAAAAAAATCCAAAAATATATACACATATATATATATATATATATATATATATATATATATATATATATATATATATATATATATATATATATATATATATATATATACCATATATATATATATATATATACAAAAAAAAAAAAAAAAAAATATATATATATATATATATATATACATATATATATATATATATATATATACCATATATATGGTGCTTGTGAATTTCCCCACTGTGGGACTAATAAAGGAATATCTTATCTCTTATCTTATCTTATCTTATAAGCTCTTTTTATCTAAAAATGTTGATGGTCAATCAACAAATGCTTAAACAGTAAAAATCAGTGCTGTAGTTTATCAGTCTGTCCAATAATCTGCCAGATTTACAGATCAAGAACAAAAGACTTCTTGTTCTGTTGCTGTTGGAGAACGTGACCTTTCCTGTTTCCTGAATTTCTCAATTACACTGCTGCTTTGAAATGTTCCGACAATGAAATAAAAATGCTTATGATAAGTGTTGTTGATGAGGAGGAGGGGGAGGGGGGAGGGGGAGGGGGGGAGGAGGGGGAGGAGGAGGAGGGGGGAGGAGGGGGGGGGGGGGGGGGGAGGGGGGGGAGGAGGGGGAGGGGGAGGAGGCTTCCCATCCTCCTGGTGTCTTTTCTCGGTTCTCTGCTAGCTGCCCGGTAAAGCCACCGGCAGGATGAGAGGCATTATTTCCCGGAAAGGAAGAGGGTGACGTAATCCCCTCCTGCTGAGAATAAAAGAGGAGGAGGAGGAGGAGGAGGAGGAGGAGGAGGAGGAGGAGCTGTTGTTTACTCCTCTGCTGCTTTAAGACAAAATATAGAATTAAAACACCAACAAATGAGAATTTATTCTTATTTTGTTTTTGTGCTCTATTAAATTATTCTGCAAAGTAGCAAAAATATGAGACAATTGATAAATTAATTATTTTAAATATTAATTCAATTTGATATGAAAATAAGAATAACAACAACAATAACAATAATAATAATAATAATAATAATAACAATTGTATTTATTTATATATACTGTATAATTATAGTCAATTCTTTTATTATAATACAATGTAGATCATATTTCATTATATTTTAAGAATTCGTGGAACCGTAAACAAATAAAATCTACATATAACACTACAGCAATGATGATTATTTTATACAACCTTATTCTTTTAATATTTTATGTCATTTTTATTTCTGTATTATTTTTGTTATTGTCTGTTTCCTGCTTCATCCTGTCCCTGTCCAGATTGCATCATACTTTCCGGGAAGCTCTTCCTCCTCCTCCTCTTCGTCTTTATCACGGGAGATCCGGGAAATCCTCCACTCCTCCTTCACTCCTCCTCCTCTCCTCCTCTCCTCCTCCTCTTCCAGCATCACGCTGCTGATGAGGAGCGGGGGGAGGTGTGAAACACAGTGGATGGATGGATAACGCAGCTCTTCCTGTACATGTTAATGTGGTAATAAACGTTACGGTAGCCGGTCGGGATCATTTGCACTTTCGATCTGAGTGATTCACCTCATTCCGGTAAACGTGTGAGCTGGTGGGGAGCTGATGGAGGAGCTGATGGAGGAGCTGATGGAGGAGCTGATGGGGAGCTGATGGAGGAGCTGATGGAGGAGCTGATGGAGGAGCTGATGGAGGAGCTGATGGAGGAGCTGATGGGGAGCTGATGGAGGAGCTGATGGAGGAGCTGATGGAGGAGCTGATGGAGAGCTGGTGGAGGAGCTGGTGGGGAGCTGATGGAGAGCTGATGGAGGAGCTGGTGGGGAGCTGATGGAGGAGCTGATGGAGGAGCTGATGGAGGAGCTGGTGGGGAGCTGATGGGGAGCTGATGGGGAGCTGATGGAGGAGCTGGTGGGGAGCTGATGGGGAGCTGATGGAGGAGCTGATGGAGGAGCCGGTGGGGAGCTGATGGAGGAGCTGATGGGGAGCTGATGGAGGAGCTGATGGGGAGCTGATGGAGGAGCTGATGGAGGAGCTGATGGGGAGCTGATGGAGGAGCTGATGGGGAGCTGGTGGAGGAGCTGATGGAGGAGCTGGTGGGGAGCTGATGGAGGAGCTGATGGAGGAGCTGATGGAGGAGCTGATGGGGAGCTGATGGGGGAGCTGATGGAGGAGCTGGTGGGGAGCTGATGGGGAGCTGGTGGAGGAGCTGATGGAGGAGCTGGTGGGGAGCTGATGGGGGAGCTGATGGGGAGCTGATGGAGGAGCTGATGGGGAGCTGGTGGAGGAGCTGATGGAGGAGCTGATGGAGGAGCTGGTGGAGGAGCTGATGGAGGAGCTGATGGAGGAGCTGATGGAGGAGCTGATGGGGGGGGGGGGGAGCTGATGGAGGAGCTGATGGAGGAGCTGATGGAGGAGCTGGTGGGGAGCTGATGGAGGAGCTGATGGGGAGCTGGTGGAGGAGCTGATGGAGGAGCTGATGGAGGAGCTGATGGGGAGCTGATGGAGGAGCTGGTGGGGAGCTGATGGAGGAGCTGATGGGGAGCTGATGGAGGAGCTGATGGGGAGCTGATGGAGGAGCTGATGGGGAGCTGATGGAGGAGCTGATGGAGGAGCTGATGGAGGAGCTGATGGGGAGCTGATGGGGAGCTGATGGAGGAGCTGATGGAGGAGCTGATGGGGAGCTGATGGAGGAGCTGATGGAGGAGCTGATGGGGAGCTGGTGGAGGAGCTGATGGAGGAGCTGATGGAGGAGCTGATGGGGAGCTGATGGGGAGCTGATGGAGGAGCTGATGGGGAGCTGGTGGAGGAGCTGATGGAGGAGCTGATGGAGGAGCTGATGGAGGAGCTGATGACCGACCGACTGGCATCCAGCTGACAGCACCGCAGGCTGCTGCTGTTAACACCCATCAGATAGACGACTGATCATCATCGTGATCTATATTGTGATATCCATGAAGATTCTCATTCATCCAGGTCATCGTTCATCCACTGTAGTAAACCAGGTCAACTGGACGTAGAAGGTTTCTTGAAGACGTTTCACCTCTCATCCGAGAGGCTTCATCAGTACTGATGAAACCTTCTACGTCCAGTTGACCTGATTTACTACAGTGGATGATCTATATTGTGATTGATGGAAACCTGAATGCTATTAAATATTTCAGGAAATCTTTATTTGTGTCTCTCAACTGAAACAAACCTCCATATTACCCATTTAAATTCATTTATGTTATATATAATATACAGTAGGGCCGTCAGTCAGTCCAAATATTTAATCACGATTAATCATGATCGTCCATAGTTAAGTTGACTTTAATCTCAAACAATAGCCACATTCTTTTCTCGTAAATTTACAACTCTATAATGTCGCAAATAATGAAAAATGTTTGCAAAGTTTGCAAATTTAATTGATTTTTTTTCTCATACATTTGCATCTTTATGAGGCTGTCAATTGATTAAAATATATTATATAACAATATATAATGGGAGTGGACAAATATGCTGCTTTATGTAAATGTATATATATATTTATTATTGTAAATCAATACACACTACTCAAACACTAATCAATACCAGATATTGTCCAGAAACCCTCCCAGGTTCTGACTTTAGCATCAACAATCTGCTCCAATCAGAACATGACAAACTGCAGCCCAACAGGCAACAACAGCTGTGTGTCAGAGTGCTGACTTGACTAGGACTTGATCCAGACTGACTGGGACTATCAGAAAGTGGGCATGTCTGTAAAGGGGAGACTGGTGGGGACCCAGAGAACCCATTTACATCCACACATCTGGAGGTCAGAGGTCAAGTCTGGAGCCTCATTTAACCTCCTTCACTACCAGCTAGTCTGACCTGGTTGGTACTGATGGATCCATCAGGTTATCTAGTTTCAGATGAGACCAGGATGTAGTAGTAGTAGTAGTAGTAGTAGTAGTAGTAGTAGTAGTCTGACCTGGTTGGTACTGATGGATCCATCAGGTTCTCTAGTTTCAGATGAGACCAGGATGTAGTAGTAGTAGTAGTAGTAGTAGTAGTAGTAGTAGTAGTAGTAGTCTGACCTGGTTGGTACTGATGGATCCATCAGGTTCTCTAGTTTCAGATGAGACCAGGATGTAGTAGTAGTAGTAGTAGTAGTAGTAGTAGTCTGACCTGGTTGGTACTGATGGATCCATCAGGTTCTCTAGTTTCAGATGAGACCAGGATGTAGTAGTAGTAGTAGTAGTAGTAGTAGTAGTAGTAGTCTGACCTGGTTGGTACTGATGGATCCATCAGGTTCTCTAGTTTCAGATGAGACCAGGATGTAGTAGTAGTAGTAGTAGTAGTAGTAGTAGTAGTAGTCTGACCTGGTTGGTACCGATGGATCCATCAGGTTCTCTAGTTTCAGATGAGACCAGGATGTAGTAGTAGTAGTAGTAGTAGTAGTAGTCTGACCTGGTTGGTACTGATGGATCCATCAGGTTCTCTAGTTTCAGATGAGACCAGGATGTAGTAGTAGTAGTAGTAGTAGTAGTAGTCTGACCTGGTTGGTACTGATGGATCCATCAGGTTCTCTAGTTTCAGATGAGACCAGGATGTAGTAGTAGTAGTAGTAGTAGTAGTAGTAGTAGTAGTCTGACCTGGTTGGTACTGATGGATCCATAAGGTTCTCTAGTTTCAGATGAGACCAGTATGTAGTAGTAGTAGTAGTAGTAGTAGTAGTAGTCTGACCTGGTTGGTACTGATGGATCCATCAGGTTCTCTAGTTTCAGATGAGACCAGGATGTAGTAGTAGTAGTAGTAGTAGTAGTAGTCTGACCTGGTTGGTCCTGATGGATCCATCAGGTTCTCTGGTTTCAGATGAGACCAGGATGTAGTAGTAGTAGTAGTAGTAGTAGAAGTAGTAGTAGTCTGACCTGGTTGGTACTGATGGATCCATCAGGTTCTCTAGTTTCAGATGAGACCAGGATGTAGTAGTAGTAGTAGTAGTAGTAGTAGTAGTCTGACCTGGTTGGTACTGATGGATCCATCAGGTTCTCTAGTTTCAGATGAGACCAGGATGTAGTAGTAGTAGTAGTAGTAGTAGTAGTAGTAGTAGTAGTCTGACCTGGTTGGTACTGATGGATCCATCAGGTTCTCTAGTTTCAGATGAGACCAGGATGTAGTAGTAGTAGTAGTAGTAGTAGTAGTAGTAGTTTCCTTTCCTCTGCTTGTTAAATGTTTTATTGTCCTGTAGTAATGCTTTGTAATGGTGTGCGGTTGTTGTTGCTGCCTTACTGTTGTCTTATTTGTTCCCTTCATGAATCCGTAAACGTTAACTTTATTTGAACCCACCTTGCAGATGTTGTATAATAGCTTGTGGCCAACTTACAGTACACTCACATACAGTAGAAGATATGGCATGTACTGTATATTCATGGCTTGTAATTTCATACAGCAACATGTACTTTGAACTTTCTCTTATAAGTTGCAGCCTCATTTGTACTTTGCACCTCCTTTCTTTCTTCGTTTGCTTTCATTTTCAACATTATCTCAGAGCTGTTGATCAGAGCACAACACGTATGTTCACTCATGTTTTAATGATGTACTAATGTCTCTACAGCAGGGACATTCACAGCAGCAGTCTCAGAGGTATGGATCTAGAAACTAGGTGTGATTGTGATTGATCAGAATTCGACCGGCATCACCGTGGTGATTCAGTGGTTAAAGCTAGTGGCTGTAAACTAATGAAGTCAGCAGCTTCATGTGACACTAAATGACAAACAGGATGTTGTGAACTTTGCCCTTGATATATTGGTGGACTTGTTTCTGACTTGGAAGAAATGAATATATATTTTAAAATGGAAACAGGTTGACTTTGACACAGTGCTGGATTTAGATCATGTTTTCTCTATTTGACTCTTGCAGCTGAGGAACTAAAATACATAAAATTATAACTAAAGTACATCATTTACTCTGTGTAATACATGAATATCCAATGAACAATTTAAATGTTGCTGGTATGAAATAATATCAATGAATAACTCCAAACACATCATGAGACAATGGTCTCCTTGATACAGACATACAGTATAAACGTCCCTGACGAGACTAGGACACCCACACTGAATGAGTGGTCGTGTCTCTTTGTGGACGAATTGCATTTGATTAACCAAACTGTTCATCGGTCACTTGAACCAGAGGTTCTGGTCCAGGAGCCTCTGGTCCGGTACACGGTAGACCTGTTCACTAATCCACCCACGATGCTGAAAACAATTATGGAGAGTTACATTAATAATGCATTGCCCCTGGTCCCTGTTATCACATGAACCCTACTGCATACTGAAAAATAATGTTTGTATTCATATCTGGAGGCATTTTAATGCCGTAAATAAACTCCAGCTGCCTAAAAAGAAGAAGAAGCTTTTTATGTTAAAGTTGATTATCCCGCTCCTGAACCTAACACAGTGGGTGGTTGTGGCTGCGTAGGTGTCATTGTGGGCTTTTAAAAACCCCTCTGGGTAGAAGTGGACTGTGTCGAGGATACAGGCTCGGATCTTTTATAGGCTGGAGGAAGCACACTGTGCCAACTAATGTGAGCTAAAGGTCATCAGGGACAATACGCAGTGTTTTTACCCTTTGAACCACTTCACTGCCCAAACCGGTCTCACTGTTTTTCAGAGTGCCGTACAGCAGCTGAGCAGTCAGCGTGGGCTTTTTACCAGACCTGACTCACACCTCACTGCAGTTTGGGTTAAAGCCAGTGGACAGCAGCTCTGTGGAGCTCAACCAGTCTTTTTCTAACTGAGGATGATCGTCATCGTGCACAAAAGGGTTAAGATAGTGTACATCTTATTCAGCTGGAAAATACTGTCATAAGATAAGATAAGATAAGATAAGATATTCCTTTATTAGTCCCACAGTGGGGAAATTTACCAAAATGTTTTTGATTGAAAATGGTCATGTTTTTAACCATGTATTTTCTCTTCATTTTTGTTTATACAATTTTATGTCTACTCTTTCAAAACTTCAAAACATAGCTCTCAACTGTTTTAGAGAATGAATGAATGTCTCTTTGTGGTTGTTTTGTGTCTGTTTGTGGTTGTTTTGTGTCTCTTTGTAGTTGTTTTGTGTCTCTTTGTGGTTGTTTTGAGTCTCTTTGTAGTTGCTTTCTGTCTCTTTGTGGTCATTTTGTGTCTCTTTGTGGTCGTTTTGTGTCTCTTTGTGGTCGTTTTGTGTCTCTTTGTAGTTGTTTTGTGTCTCTTTGTGGTCATTCTGTTTATCTTTGTGGTCGTTTTGTGTCTCTTTGTGGTCGTTTTGTGTCTCTTTGTAGTTGTTTTGTGTCTCTTTGTGGTCATTCTGTTTATCTTTGTGGTTGTTTTGTGTCTCTTTGTGGTGGTTTTGTGTCTCTTTGTGGTTGTTTTGAGTCACTGTGGTCATTTTGTTTCTCTCTGTGGTTGTTTTGTGTCTCTTTGTAGCTGTTTTGTGTCTCTTTGTAGTTGTTTTGCGTCTCTTTGTGGTTGTTTTGCGTCTCTTTGTGGTTGTTCTGCGTCTCTTTGTGGTTGTTCTGCGTCTCTTTGTGGTTGATGTGTGTCTCCTTGTAGTTGTTGTGGGCCTTTTTGTGGTTGTCTTGTGTCTCTCTGTGGTCAATTTGTGTCTCTTTGTGGACATTTTGTGTCTGTTTGTGGATGTTTTGTGTCTCTTTGTAGTCATTTTGTGTCTCTTTGTGGTCATTTTGTGTCTCTTTGTGGTTTTGTGTCTCTTTGTGGTCGTTTTGTGTCTCTTTGTGGTTGTTTTGTGTCTCTTTGTGGTTTTGTGTCTCTTTGTGGTCATTTTGTGTCTCTTTGTGGTTTTGTGTCTCTTTGTGGTCATTTTGTGTCTCTTTGTGGTCATTTTGTGTCTCTTTGTGGTCGTTTTGTGTCTCTTTGTGGTCGTTTTGTGTCTCTTTGTGGTCGTTTTGTGTCTCTTTGTAGTTGTTTTGTGTCTCTTTGTGGTTGTTTTGTGTCTCTTTGTGGTTTTGTGTCTCTTTGTGGTCGTTTTGTGTCTCTTTGTAGTTGTTTTGTGTCTCTTTGTGGTCGTTTTGTGTCTCTTTGTAGTTGTTTTGTGTCTCTTTGTGGTCATTCTGTTTATCTTTGTGGTTGTTTTGTGTCTCTTTGTGGTTGTTTTGTGTCTCTTTGTAGCTGTTTTGTGTCTCTTTGTGGTTGTTCTGCGTCTCTTTGTGGTTGATGTGTGTCTCCTTGTAGTTGTTGTGGGCCTTTTTGTGGTTGTCTTGTGTCTCTCTGTGGTCAATTTGTGTCTCTTTGTGGACATTTTGTATCTATTTGTGGTCATTTTGTGTCTGTCTGTGGTTGTTTTGTGTCTCTTTGTGGTCATTTTGTCTCTCTGTGGTCATTTTGTGTCTCTTTGTGGTCATTTTGTGTCTCTTTGTGGTCATTTTGTGTCTCTTTGTGGCTGTTTTTTCTCTTTGTTGTTTTGTGTCTCTTTGTGGTCGTTATGTGTCTCTTTGTGGGAGTTTTAAGTGTCTTTGTGTTTGTTTTGTGTCTCATTGTGGTCGTTTTGTGTCTTTTTGTGGTAATTTGATGTGTCTTTGTGGTCGTTTTGTGTTTCTTTGTGGTTGTTCTATGTCTCCTTATACTTGTTATTTTCTCTTTGTGGTTGTTTTGTGTCTCTTTGTGGTCGTTTTGTGTTTGTTTGTGGTCACTTTGTGTCTCTGTGGTCACTTTGTGTCTCTGTGGTCATTTTGTGTCTCTTTGTGGTCATTTGTTTTTGTGTCTCTTTGTGGTTGTTTTGTGTCTCTTTGTGGTCGTTTTGTGTCTCTGTGGATGTTTTGTGTCTCTTTGTGGTCATTTCGTGTCTCTTTGTGGTCGTTCTGTGTCTCTGTGGATGTTTTGTGTCTCTTTGTTTTGTGTCTCTTTGTGGTCATTCTGTGTCTCTGTGGATGTTTTGTGTCTCTTTGTGGTCGTTCTGTGTCTCTGTGGATGTTTTGTGTCTCTTTGTGGTCATTTCGTGTCTCTTTGTGGTCGTTCTGTGTCTCTGTGGATGTTTTGTGTCTCTTTGTGTTGTTTTGTGTCTCTTTGTGGTCGTTTTGTGTCTCTGTGGATGTTTTGTGTCTCTTTGTGGTCGTTCTGTGTCTCTATGTGGTTGTTTTGTGTCTCTTTGTGGTCGTTCTGTGTCTCTGTGGTTGTTTTGTGTCTCTTTGTGGTCGTTTTGTGTCTCTGTAGTTGTTTTGTGTCTCTTTGTGGTCGTTTTTTTTTTTTTTTTTTTTTTTTTTTTTTTTTTTTTTTTTTTTTTTTTTTTTTTTTTTTTTTTTTTTTTTTTTTTTTTTTTTTTTTTTTTTTTTTTTTTTTTTTTTTTTTTTTTTTTTTTTTTTTTTTTTTGTGTCTCTGTAGTTGTTTTGTGTCTCTTTGTGGTCGTTCTGTGTCTCTTTGTGGATGTTTTCTGTTTGAGGTTGTTTTGAGTCATTTTTTGCAGCTTGTGTTAAATGCTTTTGTTTTTTTTTAATCATTTTGTATTGTCTTTACCTTTTTTGTTTTTGTAATTAATATAATAACTCCACTCTTTTGAAAGTCTTTATTAAACAATCGATCTCTCTTGTGTTTAATAATACAATTAAAACCTTTTCCCTGACCAAAGTTGTATGTTAGTGTGATGAAGCTGCTGAAGATTAAATCCAGATATGCTCTCTTTGTACACTCATATTCTGCTGCAGTGACCCAGTTTCCCCCTCAGGTCTCATTAAACTTGTATTAAAGTTTCATCTCTCCCACTTCTTCGCTGCTTTCTAGCTGCAGCCCAGACATTGCTTCATTTAGCATGCTTAACTCTAACCAGGACGTCCATTATGTTCATTCTGAATGTCGGTTCAAACAAAGGAAGCATTACATTAATCACCTTCCTACTACTGAGGTGCAGAGGCTTTATGGTGGGAATCATGTTCAACCGCCTCAAGGCTTTAAACTTCTTGTTTGACTTGTTTCTGCCTCTGCAGGACAGCAGTGGCATCAGGTGACGTTAATTAAGTGATCACAGCTTTGACCTGGATTCACCCTGGTGTTTTCATGCAGTGTCTGCTATTATCTAACATAATATCATCCTGTTTCTGTTCAGATTCTTTTCCTTGTTAAACTTTCAGTGAAAGTTGGTGGAAAGTTTGGCCACGTGGCAACAAACAAGTCATTAGTTTTGGTACAAGGGAAATTAACAGCTTCACACTTATTTGAATGAAAAACTATACTTTGATATATATTTGGACTGACATGCATGATGAAACGGTCTAAACGTTTTCTGGAATTAAAGTGATGCTCCCTGCTTTCTAGTTTTCATACTTTAATTTAAATTGTGTTTATTTTGTGACCACAGCAACGGTGATGTTTTGAGAAATTATCCTCCCACAGTGCAAAAAATGTACTAAGTAAGCACCTTTCAAGAGAGACGTCACAAAGGTCTTCATAATAAAAGCAAATAAAAAACAGACATGAAAATCAGATACATAGACATAAAAAGCATAGACTTAAAGCTGAAACAAGAGAGTCCTTTAAAGGTGTGAAAAGGAAATTGAAATAGTAATGATGAAATAAATGTGTAAATAATCACCTCAGCTACAGGGATACAATGAGGTCTGAGTTTATCTTATCAACATTTTGAGGCTTAATGTATAATTGAATATCGTCTGCATAGAAATGGTAGGAGTTATGTTTAAAACAACCCTGTCTCCTACAACATTACATTCACATACAACTAAACTGCATTCTCTATTTACATTTCCAGGGAAATATATTTCCTTTTGGATTATGGTCACAGTTTTAAACAGTTTAAAACTTGTGATTAACATTGTAAATTGAAACAAAACAAAAACCCCAAAAATGCAGAAATAAGAAATAACTTCTATTTTGTCCAAATTTAGCTGTAGAAATGTAGCTGCTATATTTTTTTAGACAGTTTTCCAGCAGACTTAATGTATAATTGAATATCGTCTGCATAGAAATGGTAGGGGTTGTTTTTAAAACAAACCTGTCTCCTATAACATTACATTTCCATACAACTAAACTGCATTCTCATCTACATTTCCAGGGAAACATATTTCCTCCTGACTACAGTTGTAGTTTTACACAGTTTTAAAAATATGTGGTTAGGTTTAGTAAAAAGAAGAAAAAAAAAAGAAAGAAACATCACAGTTTGGTAAAATGATGACGTTTGTCATGTTATTTAAGCTACTGATGTAAATTAACATAAGTGAACACTGACTTTTGGTTTCATGTGGGACACGAACGGCGGACTTCTGGGTGAAAGTCCTGTGTTTGTTTGACCCACTGACCCCACCCTCCCCTCTACACAGACTTCAGTGATTACAGTCCTACTTGTGATTCATAAAAACAACCATAATCCATGACAAAATATCTTTCATTCACAATGCAGCTTTGTTATATGGGAGCATAATTTTGTGGAGATTTGGTTTGAGGTTTGAAATGATTTATAATCTCTAGAAGAAGCAATGCTAACAGAACCGGGCCCAGGACAGTACCTTGGGGAATACCACAAGTTTCAGTTGGTGAAGCATAGTGAACAGTAGCTGAAAAACCCCTGAAACTACTCTTATACTGATCCACGACAGAAGTTAACTTCAAGTGAAGTTAGTTAAGCGATCACAGCTTTCCTGGATTCACACTGATGTTTTTGTGTCTGCTATTATTTTACATAATCCCATCCTGCTTCTGTTCAGTGTTTTCTAATCGGGTGGATTAGTGTTATTTCATGTATTCATAATAACCCCAGTGTGTCAAGGATTAATTCTTAGCCAAATAATAAAGCTTCAGTATAACAATGTGAGGCAAATCACCAGATTGTTCTGTTCTTTTGTTCTGACTCTCGTTTGCTGCAGCGTCCGGTTTTCCCTGCAGGAGTGATTAAAGTTTCATGGTATGGTTCATAGAAAGAGCAGGTCTGTTCACATACGGTGAATCTGGAGCTCGTTTCTGTGGAACGATCAGGTTTACTGAAAACTGAAGGAGTCTGACCGACTGTCAGTTTGATTTCTCAACAGAGAGAACGCCACACTTCACATGTTCAACACTTATTGTTGTGCAACAGCGTAAAATCATGAAAACTTCTCCTGTTAAGTGTGTGTGTGTGTGTGTGTGTGTGTGTGAGTGTATCTGTATCTGTTACATCAGCAAATTTAGGAAATTGCATCATATGTGAGTTGAACTAAGGTTGTATGCAGGACTATCTATGTCAATTATGTTGTAGTGGTGTTTAACATTTTCAAAATAACTTCTATTAAAATGTACTTTTTAATAAAACAGAAATGGTGGAATGTAGCTGAGGGTTTCCTCAGTAAACATAATCCTGTATCCACCAGGCTGAATTTACGTGAATTATTTCCTGTATGTTTTTGCATAATGATCATAATGATTTTCTATATACAGAAAATGAATTTTACTTAAGTGCTGTATTTAAGTACAGTTTTGAGGTATTTTTATTGTACGTGAGTATTTCAGTTTTCAACCTTTTATTTTGCCAACGCATGTAATATGCCAGCCGCTCCACAAGAGGATAACATGTCAATGTCACATTTGGCCTCACCAGCAGGCAGTAACAAAAGGTTTAGGAAAAGACTGGCATGGTTAGGATTAGGCGATTAAACCAGTTAGTTAGGTTTAGGAAAAACATCATAGTTGTGATCAAAATAAGTACGTAAACTATTAAAATGTACTAGAGGTAAGATCGGGCCTAAAAAATCCAGCCCGACCCGACCCAGGCCCGCGGGTATTAAAGCCCGACCCGGCCCGAGCCCGATCAATTAACTTGATTTGCAGGCCCGAGCCTTTCTATTTTATTAGTGAGGACTCAGGAGGAGGAGGAAAGGGAGGGGATGCGTCAGTCAGACCCGGACAGAGCTCTGCTCCGGGAAAAGGGACTGGTTGTGATTTGTGTGATCACATTTGTGACGATGCCTGAGCATCATGATAACAAATTAAAGCCTGTCTTTGTAACGAATTCTCCCAGTTTAACAAGACTGTAAGATGCATATTCAGAACAAACATTTATATCTTACCATACAGCGCCTTCTCTGTTTTATCCAGATTATTTATTTTATAACAAGTATTCCTTAGTTTAATATCCATACATCGTTTTAGTCTCTTCATCTTCAACCTCTTATCCAGGATCAGATCTCGGGGCCAACAGCTCCAGCAGGGGACCCCAGACTTCCCTTTCCTGGGCCACATTAACCAGCCCTGACTGGGGGATCCCGAGGCGTTCCCAGGCCAGTGTGGAGATATAATGTCTCCATCTAGTCCTGGGTCTTTCCCGGGGTCTCCTCCCAGCTGGTCCTGCCTGGAACACCTCCCTAGGGAGGCGCCCAGGATCGTTTTAGTATACATAATATATAAATATATATTTATTAAAAAAGGTTAGTGAGAGAGAAGCCCGGCCCGGCCCGAATATAATAATTGACATTTTGGGGTCGGGCTCGGGCTAAAGATCTTACCTCTAAAATGTACCGAAACCACGTAACAGTACAGAAAATGCAAAACAAACCTCACTTATGTAAAACAAACCAAACAGCTGTCTGCTGTTTATTCCACGTTAACTGCTCTGTTTGTTTCATATTCATTTAGACGCTTTCACACTGTCGTCAGTACAGAATACACAACGTACAGTGATAAAGCATGAATGCTGTTCCCGTCAATCTCACACTGTTGTCATTATCGTGATGATATTCGTGCTCCTTGTTGTGTGACCGGGCTGCAGTTCAGTCCTACTTTATATTTCTGCTTCTTGTTTATCTGATGGCAGGAGTTTCTTTACAGATTAATATTTTATAAAACAAAATATGTGATAAATTTATATAATATGATACTGTGCTGTAGATTAAACCATCCAACGGTAATTAGTCAAAAGTGCTCCAACTGAAACATTAAAATACTGCTTTTTCCAATAATACTTCTACTTTAATGCTTTACATACATGTAGATACTTTTGGCAGTTTTACTTGAAATTTTTACGTGAAATCTTGAATATGAGACTTTTACTTGTATCAGAGTATTTTAACAGAGTGGTATCACTACTTTTACTTCAGAACAAGCTCAGAGTACCTTGTTAACAAGAAAGAAAGTCGACAGTGTGATCCAGCCTTCGGACGAGGAAACAGCTTCTGTGTTCGGTGGCCTGGTGTGACGGTGAGAAGAGGCGAATTATCTCTCAGTGAGTTGTACCAACGTGACAGTAAAGTCTGCTGTGAAGCAACAGAGGAAGAACAACATGCTGCAGAGACATCCACCAAAGCTGACTGGAGCCTTTTCATTTCCTTCCTCTGCTGCATCAAATATCACATCAGTGTTTTCTCACCAACTTAACAGACTTTCAGCCAAGAAGAATATCATCAGTGCTGCACATTACAAACCGAACCAGACACCTGCTGCAGCCTGTGAGATGGAAGACAGATTAAAACTAAATAATTAAAGCTTGAAGCCGTTAACCCCGCGGGGGATCAAAGACCAGGAGAGTGGAGTCAACACACTGCAGCACTTAGACTGTGTGTGGTGGTTATGTCAGCGGTTGGCGAGTGTGAACTCACAAAACAAAACACCGGTCTCCTGGTTAAAAGTCCTGTGTTTGTTTGACCCGTCCCCACGCCGTTTCTCTCTTTATTCTACGTCACTAACTCATACCAGCGTCTATACGTGGATGTGTTTATATACTGTAACTCAGTTCAGGATACGTGGTGTATAAATGACACACAAGCTGCACACGAAGCCTCGCACATTGTCCTGGTATTTATAGGCCTTTCCCTGTGAACGAGCTGGTAAAGTGGACTGAAACGGTTTTGTGGTTCAAAGGTAAAGTTAAATAATTTTAACCAAAACAATATCATAAAAATAAAATATAAAAAAAATAAATAAAAAACTGAAAACCTGTAAAAATACATACAGTCACCCAATGATGGAAAATGTGTCAGAAACATCGGTGAAAAGCAACATGCCGCTCAGTGAGGGCGGGAAGTCGGGCCTC
>CAMQGK010000634.1:997500-1012500 GCA_947000775.1 Pterois miles | reverse complement strand
TATTAAAGGTTTGTGTAAGTGGATCCCTGACGGAGGCTTTAGGCCGCCGCTCCCTCCCTCCCTGCTCCGCCGACTCCTCTGTTTATGTTTACATGGCTGTTACCATGGCGACCACACCTTCACACCCTGCGAACTTCCACCCAGTCAGCTTTTAAAGCCAACATGGTTCAGTTCAACGTTTAGTTTAAAACTAACCTCCTCGTCTCTTCGTCTCTACATGATTCTGACAGACTGATCAGGTGATGTGCTGCCAGTCAGAACCAGAGTCGGTACCAACAGGAGAATTCTCTGTTTAGCATGGGCAGGGAGTTCTGGCTGATTTCACCTGGGCGCTACCCACATAATCAGCTGTGCTGCTCATCCCACAAATACATGATCCTGACAAGTAGGACATCATTGTGAAGGTCAATAAGTAGGCTTTCAGCCATAAGATAAGATAAGATAAGATAAGATGAATGTAAACAGAACGACAATTAGCACTGGAACAACAGAGAAATAATCCACCAGGAGAGTTTACAAGCTTACTTACACATCGCACCTTTAAATGTCAGAATCTCTGTTATTTCCAAGTTGAAATTAACTTTGTCTCCCTCTCTGTCATTAATGCTGCTCACTCAGTAGTTTTAAAGAAAAACGGAGAAGTAAGGAATCACAGAAGGAAACAGAGTTCAGAAATGGGACGTGTCCCAGGATTCCCAGGCTCCAGGTCCTGGTCTCTGGGCTCCAAGTGGCGTCACATCCTCCACAGCTCGCTGCCGATATTTTTAGATCATGTGTAAACTGGGTTATATGACTTTGGCAGCTGCGATGCGCGCACACACACACACACACACACACACACACACACACACACACACACACACACACACACCCTGTTTGAAGTATCAGTGACGTTAAAACACTACAGATCTTTATTTGTCTCGTACTAGAGGTGACAGCCGTAAAACGACATTACGTCACTGTGTCGACATTAATAAGCAGGCAGATATGTTACTGTGTAAATAGACTTGTAGTCACAGATGACATTTTTGGGCTAATATTAGCATCATATACTTAAACTTTTTATTTCATTATGTCAAATATATAATCAAGAAAGTGACCCTTGATTCAAGTGTACTATTAGTTTCTAAACTTGATATAAGAGAGTATACTTTCAGTCACTTTTTATCTACCTATCAAAGATATACTGTACTTAACAAAACTGTACTTGGTTGAAACCAATAAGTATACAAAGTACACAGAAAATTCTAAGTGTAGTTGGCAAGTATACAAAAGTATTAGTAGTCCAAGTGTATTTGGCTAAGTAATATGTGTTCACTTAAGAAATCTTACAAGTATACTTGCAGTAAAAAGTATTAAACTAGTAGTTTACTTACGCATACTTGGCTTATGCAGACTGTACAGAAAAGTCTAAATATATTTGGCTTATACTGAATGGTATACACAAAAGTATATACTGTACTATAAGTTCTCTTAAGATAACTTACAAGTATAATTGCAGTAAAAACTATTAAACTAGTAGTTTACTGAGAGTACAATTTAAAGCATACTTTCATAAACTAAAGTATACAAGTTTAACTAGTAAACTACCAGTACACATCCCTAAAAGTGCACTAGTAGTATAGTTCATGTTATTGTTGCTCCACAAAACACAAAGATGAATACTCTTACATTTAAGGTACACTTAAAAGTATACTTGTAGAAACTAAAAGTTTCTAAACTAAAAGTTTCTAAAAGTGAGCCAATTTATTCCCAAGAAGTATAGAAGTTGTACACTTAAAAATATACTACTAGTACACTGATATCAGTAAACTTATTATATAAAGAGTACTTGGGAATATATGGTATTTTAATCTTAGTTTATGAAATAAACTTGAAGTGTACTTCTTTTAAAACTTAAAATTAGAGAGTACATTTTCAGGTTACTTTTTATGAACTTATAAGCATTAAACTTAAAATATATATACATATACTTACATATACTTGGCTTATACAAAGTATACAGATGTCCTATAAGTTCACTTAAGAAAACTTACAAGTATACTTTCAGAAAAAGCCTATTAAACTAGTAGTTTACTCAGTATACTTTAAAGTGAATTTCTCCACTGTGGGACAAATAAAGGAATATCTTATCTTTTCTTATCTTATCTTATAAACTAAAGTATACAAGTATAACTAGTAAACTAGCAGTACACATACCTATAAGTTCACTTGTAGTACAGTTCATGTTATAGTTGTAGTACAAAATACAAAGTTGACTACTTTTACATTTAAAGTACACTTCAAAATATCCTTGAAAACTCATAATGACGAGATGAAATTCATCGGTCTGATTTCCAGTCAAGGTTTCAGCAGTTTCAGTGTTGGTCTGTGTGGTGAAACAGAGGCTGGAGTACACGCCGGTGTTCCCTCTCACATCTGGAAAGTTAAAGTTTAACTGTCAAACTGCTCGTTTCTTCCTGATGGCCGAGTTTCGCTCTGCTGACCGTGACCCAGCATTTTCTCTCTCAGCACACTGTTGTTGGCTCGCGCCTCGCTCACGTGCTCTGCATGACTCAGCACATCTGTGACAGGAAGCATGTGACCCGAGTGGTTTTACATTGTTTTCATGTCATCATGTGACAGAGACACGTCTCAGCACATTTCTCACCGATTCCTCTCCGTCATGTTGTTTCTTGTCTTGTCACAGCTGATCGTCATGTAACCTCGTTCAGCTATGTTACCGCCTCACTACCGTTACACTGCACTGAGCTGTTACAGGTGGAAAAATCTTCAACTTTTCCTTTAACTCTCCCATCAACTGAGGGGATTAACTTCTTTTTGAATGAGACATTAAACCTCAGATTAGTTTCTGATATGTACGTTTGGAAAAAAAATCTCTAAAGCATCTGCCATACCAATGTTCTGTAACGATATCACACATATACATATAATACTACATATTTTATTGTAGTATTCTTATATATATATATGTATATATATATATATATACATATATATATATATAGTATTTTTTCAAATATTATATATTTTGCTGTATTTTCTTGTATTCTTCTTTATGTTCCTAAAGCATTTTTTTTCCATATTATTTTTGCATATTTTATTGTATTTTTATCCTGTTCTTCGTGTTTCTAATAGTTTTTTTCATATTATTTTTTACATATGTTTGTTGTATTTTTCTTATATTTTTTATTTTCTTGTTAATATATTTTTTCATATTTTATTGTATTCTTCTATTCTACTTTATGATCCTTGTACATTTTCTCATATTATTTTTTTCATTTTTTTGTTGTCTTATATTCTTTATTTTTTGTGCACATTTTTATGTATTTTTGCATATTTTATTGTATTTTCTTATGTTCTTCTTTATGTTCCTAATAGATTTTTTTTCATATTATTTTTACATATTTTTGTTGTATTTTTCTCATATTCTTTGTTTCCTGTACACATTATAATGAAGTTTCTCGTATGTGAACACTTACCTGACAATAAACCACATTCTGAGTAGTAGTATTTGTTGTACTGCATGGTGTAGTCCTTTAACAGCAGTAGTTGTAAAAGTACTTATAGTAGTTAGTAAGAAGTAATACAACAGCAGCAGTTGCATCAGTACTATTAGTAGAAGTTATATTACAGTACTGTAGTAGTAGAAGTGTTTTTATTGTATTGTCTCATTTCATCTGATATCATTTCATATTTTATATCCAGCTCGCTCTACTGTACACATCTGTGGGTCATGTGGACCAATCAGAGGGCTCAGGTGAGGTGATATCACCCCCCGATCAGCAGTGTGACCTCAGCCTGCATCATCATGAATTCCTAACGAGGGATCTGAGAGCATCCAATCAGCATGGGCCTGGATTATCAGGTAATGAGGCCTGACGGCACGCAGCCAATCATGTTTCAGCACACAGATTACTGCCTGGTGGTGCTCAGAGGGAATCAATAATGTACACACACACACACACACACTGAGTCTGACCTTACTACCGTTATACGGTAAATGACGAAGCTCAGAGGCTTCTAGAGAAAGGGAAGGACGGACCGACTTACACACAAGACATAAATAAGGAAAGAAAAGTGAGAGTGGAGTGAAAAATAAAAGAGGACAGGATGATCTCAGTGTGTATGATTCACTGCCAGCAGCTGTGAGTCACCACTGTAACAGCGATTTAACACCAGAGAGGTTGAGTCAGATCGTGTGGAGCTGTCGCTCACTGCCGCCGCCGCCGCCGCCGCCGCCCCTCGATCGGCCTGATGAGACTGAACCGCTGGATTAGTTCCCACCCTGTCGGGTCTGGAGGACAAATGGAAAAAAAATCAGAAATGCATACTTATTGCAGGCTAAACACCTTGTGCATTATAGTAGTAGTTGTAGTAGTAGTAGTAGTAGTTGTAGTTGTAGTAGTAGTAGTAGTAGTTGTAGTAGTAGTAGTAGTAGTAGTAGTAGTTGTAGTAGTAGTAGTAGTTGTAGTAGTAGTAGTAGTAGTAGTAGTATCCTAGAGGTCACCACAGGTCATTTCATACAGTGATCAATGAAATGGCTCCTATGGGGACTAACATCATCAATGGATCCAGGTGGACTCATTGATCCACCAGAGTCTCAGCTTTACACTGAGACCCAGTTTATGGGGTTCAGGACTGTTCAGGAACCCAGTATGCAGAAATACTCAGATACACCATTTAGAGGAGGAGACAATAACACAGTTATACTGACTGGGACTATCATAAAGTGGGCATGTCTGTAAAGGGGGACTGGTGGGGACCCAGAGAACCCATTTACATCCACACATCTGGAGGTCAGAGGTCAACGGACCCCTTTGGACATGACAGCTTTTCCTCTGCAACATTTAGCCCAAATTTGGAGCATCATTGAACCTCTTTCATAACATAACCAATGGATTGATCAGGTTTTCTGGATTCATGTGACATGCTGCAGCCTCTGACAGACAGTAACGTCAGACCGTTCAGCACTAAATCAGTTTGTATGTAATCCTTGTAACTGTGAACCAGGAAATATGAAGAGTGACGAACGCCATGTCTCCTCCCAGCGTTTCAGCTCAGTAAATAATAAATAATCACAGGTTCCTGTTAATTTAATAAGGGATGTTAGTGTTGTGATGTTTAAACGTCATCAGGGAAATAAAAGCCGCCGGTCTACAGACCGGTCTACAGAACAGATCGGCTGATTGGACCCTCCCACCTACCCGGAGTGCCTTTCGGTCTTTAAACTATGTCCCCACAGCTCTTTCTGTGGGCGCTGACTGCTGCCACCGATGGGTTTACTTTGTCGTTAATGGAAAACCTGCTTCGTCTCATACTGATGCTAAAGGATGTCTTGTGCCTCGGTACCAAACACCGACCTCCAGGTCAAACACTTGGTATTTGAAGCCCTGGAAATGAGAGGGGGCCGGCACACCAGAAAACCAAATGAAACCTAATGAAACACTGATGAGTTCATTAGAAAGTGACGTCCTTACTGAAGACACTGCTGTGTTTAAGGGACAGACCATGTGTGTTGTGTCAACATGTTATTTACTCTTATTTGACAGGTTATAAAGTATGTTGTAACTCTGTAAATCACAGGTTTACCCAAACACAAGATAAGGAGTTTATTCACTGTAGTGACAATTTCTCCAGAATTATATACTCTGATGAATGACTGGTGAGAATGCTCTTTTCTCAGACACAAGTTTCAGCCTTAAATGCACCACTCCTTCGTTGTGTTTTTCCTGTTTTGGACTTGAGAACGAGGCTTTGTTGCTTTTGTCGCCCACTTGGAACAATTTCTTGCATCACTAAGCTGCTGGAAATGTGAGTGGGTGAGAGGAATAAATACGACAGCCATCTTTGTGCTCAGATAAAATGGTCGCTGTGGGTTATGACAGTAAAAATACCTCTTTTATAGTGGCGCTGAACTCTGAAAGGATCTGGAGCTGAATCACATAAAGGTTTTACCGTAAATCTAAACTACTGTTGGTTGAATCTGTCAGTAACTTCTGTAGTTGAAGTGAAACAGGGATTAGACTGGATTGCACTAAGAGTTCTTCATAATTGCAGGGCCAGAAATATACATCTGCAGTCCTGCAGCTTGTTGATGGAAAAAGACAAATTAAAAACAAAAGACGTGACATTAGCTTGTAATAATGAAGGGAATACAACTGAAGCTAAAAGCTAACTAAGGTTTCAGAAACATTGTTCTTCTGCTTCAGAGAAAGAAAGAAAAGACTCAGACTGAGCAGCGAGGAGCAGCTAAGAAAGCAGCGGTAGCGCTGTGGCTGGAGCAGCGATGTGGTGGTGACTGGCTGGAGGACGGGGCTGATACACCGCACGGTGGAGGCAGGTGTGTTTAATCAGCAGCACTGGAAGCCAGGAGGGAAACCAGGGAGGAGCGCCTCCTTACAACCAGGCCTACGCCCAAGAACACGCCCAGGTCCGTGACCACGCCCAGGTCCGTGACCACACCCAGGTCCATAACCACACCCAGGTCCATAACCACGCCCAGGACCACGCCCAGGTCCGTGACCACACCCAGGTCCATAACCACGCCCAGGTCCGTGACCACACCCAGGTCCATAACCACGCCCAGGTCCGTGACCACGCCCAGGTCCACCCCAGGTCCATAACCACGCCCAGGTCCGTGACCACGCCCAGGACCACGCCCAGGTCCGTGACCACACCCAGGTCCATAACCACGCCCAGGTCCGTGACCACACCCAGGTACATAACCACGCCCAGGTCCGTGACCACGCCCAGGTCCGTGACCACGCCCATGGCACAAAGACACACAAGGAAACACCGGGAAAACCCGGCCGTGACGGTGACATCATTGTTTAAAAACATCCTTTATAACCGGCTTTATGAAAAATGAATGAATCAATTAATTAAAAAGATTTATGAAAATAAATAAATAAATAAGTAAATAAACATACATAAAACACCCTACCTTTATACAAAATAAATAAGTACATAAATAAACATAAATTTTAAAGACCCTAACTTTATGATAAATAAATAATCATAAATAAAAAAAAACCCTAACTTATGAAAATAAAAAGATAAATAAACATAAATAAAAAGGCCCTAACTTCATGAAAAATAAATAAATACAGTGACTTTATGAAGAACATTGCATTCAGGAGGCAGCCTCCGGATCTGAGAGGTGAAGTCAATGCTGACGAGCCGTTAACCTCCATCCTGTCTCCAGCCAGCAGGGGGCGACTCCTCTGGGTCTATAGACGTCTATAGGAAATGATCCTCCTCTCTGATTGATTACCTCAGTAAACACTGGAAACACCAGTTTCTGGTCTCAGTCTCTAGTTTCAGTCTTCTTCAGTACAGCAGGATGTTCATTTAGTAGATTATGGTCCATTTAGAGTCAGATAGACCAGAAAGCAGGGGATGATTTCACTGTAATTTATATATATCCCACAAGATCAATAATCCACGTAATCGTGAACCAGGAAGTAGAAAGAGCAGCGAACGTGTCCCTGTTCGTGTCCCGTGTGAAACCAGAAGTCAACGTTAATTTATTTGTCACATAACTTCCACATGTCTGGAGTTATTTTAACATGAACCACCATCTTTTCCTGAAGCTAAATTGTTTTTTTTCTGTTTTTGTGAAGATGTAAGTTTATTTTGAAAAGACTGTTTGCATGTAATGAGCATGTTGCTGGACATACAAAGGAAAATGCACAAAAAATGAAGAATAACTTCTCAGGAAATATGATGTTTTTGGTGGGTAGTGAAATGTTTTCTCAGGAGCAGCCCTGCTGGTTACACCAGTATCTACAGGCTGAGGGTGGTTTACTGACACCTTTACGTCTTCTTTGGTAAACAAAGCCTCCATTTTCAGTCACAGTTAGCTTTATTCCTGCTGATTTTTTAAGCTAAAAACACGATTTTGTGATTTGTTTTTACTAAAAAATAGAGGTCAGCCAGAATAAAACAGGAATATTATTTTTGAAGTAAAGACGTGAAAGTTTATGGTAATGAACAAAATGCCAATTGGGTAAAAAGAAATCTCATTCATATGGTTTATTTTAAGAAGAAAATTTCATGAAAAACAACTGAGAATGAAGAAAGAAAATCATCTTTTTCCTTTAACAGAATCCACTACAGCATGTGGAGATGCTGCCACCCACTTATTTATTTTCCTGTATTACTTTAGACCTTTTTCTGAAACACAAAAACTACCATTAATTCATTTTTCTCCAGAGGAAGATCAAGAAAACAGCCTGTGCAGAGAGAAACTGTTTCCTCAGTTTCCTGAACATCAGCTGATGAATATGATAACGCAGCTCTGCAGAATGACAAATAGCTCGCGCTGGCTCAACGTCAGTCGTATGTTTCCCACTTTTGCAATGTGGGTCAGTGGCTCAGACGTGAGCTGCCTCATGCCGCCGGCGGCTCGGGCGTCCAGCTCAACAACAGGGGGATTTCCAGCTCTGTGCCACAAACAGACGGCAGAGACGAACGCTCGCCGTGGAGCGAGAGCAAACAGCACAGCGCCAACAAACCGTGACACGCAGTCATTCTGGGCTCATTTGAGCTGAACCTGTTTTTGCAGCGCTGAACGAGACTCTGCCCAGCAGCTTTCATGGAAAACTGCCTCACCGCACACAGTTACTCAGCAAATAAAGGCCTATTTTCATGGAACAAAGGCTCCATTCTGCCACTCAGCATGATTTGGCATGTTTACGTGGGCTCTGGCACTATTTTAGGAAGCATGAAATGATTTCATCAGCAGGACGGGCGCGGCGGCACGTTTCATACCCGGGTATCAGTTAATCAGCGGCGGAGGTCATGAGGTCAGAGGCTGCAGCTGACTGGCAGCTCTGTGTTGAAACCGGGAGGAAAACTTGTACATCACACTCACAGTGTTACTGCTGACCGCACGGCATCAGTCATCATGTGGCTGTTTGTTGACCATCTGACTGGTGTCCACGTGTCCTTCTGATAGAGAAGACTTCTTTGGAAAGTGAGGACGCGCTGTTTAGTCATCACTCTGTCAAAAGGCTGTTTGAGGGTAAGGACATGAATTTAGGGTTAAAGCCACAAGTTCATGTTAAGGGTTAAGAGTCTGGGGTCCTCCTTCAGTATCTCCGGGCTTGTTCATGAGTGAGGGGACAATGGATCGTGAGACTGGCCGAAGAATCGGAGCAGCGTGGCGGTATCACAGTCGCTTTACCGCACCGTTGTGACAAAGAGAGAGCTGAGCAGGAACGCAAAGCTCTGGATCTACCGGTCGGTCTTTGTTCCTGCTCTCAGCTGTGGTCAGCAGGGCTGGGTCGGGACCCCCAGAACTAGACTGGGAGTACAAGCGGCCCAAATGTGGAGGTGTTCCAGGTATCCCATTAACTACAATGTAAACCCATCTGCAGCAACAGGAAACACTCAGAGAGTGTGCGCCTGGCGTGTGGCGACGCACCAGATGGGCGGGAGGCACGATGTGATGGTGAGGAAATTATTTATCCAGCAGTTAAGGCGGCAGTAGCTCAGTCTGTAGGGAGTTGGCTTTGGAACCGGAGGGTCACCGGTTCAAGTCCCGACATGGACCAAGAACTGAGTGTGAACTGGTAGCTGGAGAGGTGCCAGTTTACCTCTTGGGCACTGCCGAGGTGCCCCTGAGCAAGGCACCAAACCCTCAACTGCTCGGGGCGCTTGTCAGGAGCAGCCCCATCACTCTGACATCTCTCCATTAATGCATGTCTATGGGTCCTGCATGTGCATGTGTGTGTTAACAACAGAGTGTAAATTGAATTTCCCCTCGTGGGACTAATAAAGGTTGATCTTCTTCTTCTTCTTCTTAATGAACTTGTGCTAATATCGGTGTTACCGATTACACCGGACATTTTACAAGATGCTGGTTGTGAAGTGTAGCGTGCTGACTGTGGTCTTTACCGCTGGGTGGCGGCGTGTCTGGCTGCCGCTCCACCGTGCACATCGGCTGTGAGCGCTCTGTCCTGCAGTGGTGCTCACACCACTAGCACCGTTAACACCGTTAGCACCGCTAACACCGGTAGCACCGTTAACACCGTTAGCACCGCTAACACCACTAGCACCGCTAACACCGTTAGCACCGTTAACACCGTTAGCACCACTAACACCACTAGCACCGCTAACACCGTTAGCACCGTTAACACCGTTAGCACCGCTAACACCACTAGCACCGCTAACACCGGTAGCACCGCTAACACCGTTAGCACCGTTAACACCGTTAGCACCGCTAACACCACTAGCACCGCTAACACCGTTAGCACCGTTAACACCGTTAGCACCGCTAACACCACTAGCACCACTAACACCGTTAGCACCGCTAACACCACTAGCACCGCTAACACCGTTAGCACCGTTAACACCGTTAGCACCGCTAACACCACTAACACCACTAACACCGGTAGCACCCGCTAACACCGTAGCACCGCTAACACCACTACACCACTAACACCGGAAACACCGGTAGCACCGACCACCACTCCAAGTCTAGCGGGAGGGAAGGTGGTCGGGTCCAACAAACACAAGGCTTCCATCCAGGAGAAAAGGTGAAAACCAGATAAAAGGAGCATGAAAGTCACGTCAGGTCAACCATTTTAAAAAATGGCCCTAAATATGCAGCGCCCTGATATCTACGTCTTTTCATAACATATAAACCTACATCTGTGCCAAATTTGTTGCTCTGATCGCAAAATGCACAGTTGTTATGCTTCTCTGCTCCACTAAATTAATCAATCAATTTCTTAAGAAACAAGTCTAATTTCTCTGATTTCAGCTTCTTAAATGTGAATATTTTCTGGTTTCTTTCCTCCTCAGTGACGGTAAACTGAATGTCTTTGAGTTGTGGACAAAACAAGACATTTGAGGACGTCGTGTTGGACTTTAGCAAACACCAATCAACATTTTTCACCAAACAGACCAAACAACTGATCGATTAATGGAGAAAAAAAAAATTGCTGATGAAAATTATGGTTATTTGCAGCACTAGAAGGGGATTACAGCGATCTGGATGATGTACAGAGCCTTTAAGTTGGTCTAGTGGGGAATGAAGTGCTGCGTATTTCCCTCCTCTCCTGTTCTACCGACAGGACAGGATGAGCTGAATCAGGTGTGTTGACGAGATCTCGTTGAGCTGAATCAGGTGTGTTGACGAGATCTCGTTGAGCTGAATCAGCTGATCTGAGGAACCAATCACATGGGAAGAGCTGGAGACATAAACAGCATTTAAAAATAATGCAGTTTATGTCCATAATATCAGTAAATTAATCCATGCCATGAATGTAGTTTGAAAGAAGAAAGGCTTGTTTTTATTCACTGTTTTATGTTGTTGACTTGAGACCTGATGTTTCATCAGTCTGTGTGGAAACTTCACTAAATATTAAATATTTACTGCACTGCACTGATGTGTTTGATGAGCCTATAAAATAAAGGTGTTACTCTCTTGATGGCACAGCTGGAGATGACGTAATCTCTTCATCGTGGGAACAAACACGTCTTTATAATCCCACACATGTTGATTTAGATTATGAAATACCATATTTCTATCTTAAATGCATTAATCAGCAATTAAAAGATGACATAACTGCTGACGTGTTATGAGTCAGCACTTTGACAACACAGGTTATTTTCCAAGACCAGTACGCCACCAATATATTGATCTGATCTGATCTGATGGAGGGGTTCCTGCTGTCGGACGGCGCCCCCTGCTGACACTACACTGTCCTGTTGGCTTGAAGCGTCACATATTAAGTAATATTTCACACCAGCAGGGAGGGAGGAAACACAAAATGTATATTAAATCCCATTTTATTTTTATCTCTTCAATAAACTCCTGCAAACCTACATTTCAGCTGTCAGGATGATCTGCTCTGAAAAGCAAAACGTGTCACCGATCACACAGATCTCCATTCTCACCTGACGGTGTTTGTTATGTAGGAATCAGACTAAATCAGCTGAACTTAGACTGACAGAAGCTGACAGGTTATCGTGCAACACCTGGTTGTTTCTGGTGAATCCCACCAGCCTCCACAGCATGCATCTCATAGCATTTACTTCATTCATTTATCGCTGGACCCATCAGTGGAGTTTTTTCCTCTCTAGCACCAGAACTGAACTGAAACAGATCTAACGGGCTGAATAATAACGGCTGAATGAGCTGTCACATGTCGAGAAAAAACATTTACCTCCGTATGTCGCCACCAGTGGGGCAGTGAGGTGGGACAACTAGGAGTAATATCGTCCTGAATAATGTCCTGAAGGTGGATCTGCAGCGATTAATTAGTTGTAAACTATCAAATTAGTGAGGCAGCTAATCTGAAATGATTCAACAGTTATGCAGTTCGTAAAAGCAACAAATTTGGTACAGATGTAGGTTTATATGTTGTGAAAAGATATACTGTAGATATGAGCAGCTCAGCCGACCGCGAGGGACTCGAGTAGATCTGCTGGTCCTTTGTGCTGATACGAGTCAGCTGAGGAGGTTCATCACTGCATTCCTCATTTTATTTCTTTCTCTGCAGCATTCAGCAGTATTCAGTATCTTTTTCCACGGCCCTCAGGGGCCAAATATGGATATCTTTTCCTAACATATAAACCTACATGTGTGCCAAATATGGTGCTTTAATTGCAAAACGCAACTATGCTTAACTGCTCTATTAAATTAATCAGCAACTATTTCAGTAATTTCCTCAGAAAAAAAAGTCTAATTTCTCTGATTTTGCTTCTTAAATTATTAATATTTTCTGGTTTCTTTCCTCCTCAGACAAATTTGGTGTGGCAAACTGACAGAAAATATAAAAAACATTCAGTACATGAACATCAGATAAATCCATTGATTCTGACGTCCAAAGGCTGTGATTCAGTGAGGATGAGTCTGTCCTCAAACTCTTCCTCCAGGTGTTCAGGTGTGAAGCTGTACAGTCAGGTATGTCCAAGGGTGTCACCAGGAAGTTCCCTCTACAGGCCGACAGGGTGTCACATAAATACTGTCGCCACCAGTGTAATACTGTCTGACGGTAAAAAACATTTGAGGACGTCGTGTTGGACTTTAGCAAACACCAATCAACATTTTTCATCACTTCAGAAACCAAACAACTGATCGATTAATGGAGAAAAAAAATTGCTGATGAAAATTATGGTTATTTGCAGCACTAGAAGGGGATTACAGCGATCTGGATGATGTACGGAGCCTTTAAGTTGGTCTAGTGGTGAATGAAGTGCTGCGTATTTCCCTCCTCTCCTGTTCTATCGACAGGACAGGATGAGCTGAATCAGGTGTGTTGACGAGATCTCGTTGAGCTGAATCAGGTGTGCTGACGAGATCTCGTTGAGCTGAATCAGGTGTGCTGACGAGATCTCGTTGAGCTGAATCAGGTGTGCTGACGAGATCTCGTTGAGCTGAATCAGGTGTGCTGACGAGATCTCGTTGAGCTGAATCAGGTGTGCTGACGAGATCTCGTTGAGCTGAATCAGGTGTGCTGACGAGATCTCGTTGAGCTGAATCAGGTGTGCTGACGAGATCTCGTTGAGCTGAATCAGGTGACCTCAGGGTGAAGAGGAGATGAAATACGCAGCACTGAGAACCGCTGGTTCTCCACCAGCTATAGTGGTCCCAGGTTTCCTGGCACTGGATAACAGCCTTTAATTTCTTCACAGAAGACTCTAAATTCATTTCAGCTTTGCAAGTCGTCCCACACATACGGTGTAAAACAGGAGGACACGCAGGAAACTGAACTCATTCCAAATCAATATCTACCATTAATGAGACATATTCAAAACTATTGCGGCTATTAAAGTGAAACTTTGACTCTCTCCTGTAGGATGCGATGTCGACTAAACAGTCTGATTTGTGTAATTAATTAGTTGTTTCGTTGCAGCTTGTTTTCATGCTGAATGACTTATTTCCTTACTTATTTTACTTGTGAGCAGATCTGGTAAAAACCAGATTTAATGTGGTGCTTCTGTGTGATTCTTTGTGGAGAAAGTCAGTTTGATAGATCGGTTGATTACATCTCCTCCTTTAGTTGAAGACAGCCCAACTGAACTCATTTTAAAGTCCTATTTTTGCACCAAAAGAGGTGAACTGCTGTGTGGTTGTCTTTCGGGTGGGAAAACAGCAACTACACAAAACTGAGGTCAGACTGATGCGAGTTTTTTGTTAATGATGATGTTTTATTAAAAATACGATTTTGACCACTGAAAGTCATCCAAATCTGATAAGTTGCCATTTTGACAACATATTTAAAAGGGACTGCATTTAATGTGTGAACAAGTTGTAACCTGAAAAAATGAGCCTCTTCAGCTTTCTGGGTTTCCTCTATCAGCCGTCATATGAGGCGGGACATTTTTTATGTGAAAATGTGACGTCGTGTGCCTTTACTTTAAGCTCTGCTACAGGGCTAACAGTGAGCAACCACAGCCAACATTCAGCTATAAATGGAGTCCACTAACGGCAACAAACGACCGGCCGCCACCACGACTAACCCTAACCCATGCAAAAACCAACCAAGTTATATCTGGTGAAGCTCATCTGGTAAAACAGGAATGTGACCGACGTGGGATGGAAACTAGGATCAACATCAGCCTTCGAGTCACGGAGGCACCTTCGTTTGGTGAGCGGTCATGACTGCCAACATGTGAAATATAGAAAGATATGATGGTTTCAGCTGTCAGTCATGCTCAGCCTCGCGGGCGGCGCCTCACTGTGCTGACCGATGATCACTCAGGTCTACGCAGTGGGAACGACAGGACGCTGACCGTCACTGATTCTTACATAGAGCCTCTTTAATTTGGAATAAATCATTTTGATCTTCTCACTCTTTGATAATCATGTTTTTAAAAGTTGTAAAATCCCCATATTACCTCCAAGCTGCTGCAGATTATCTCCACCTCGTCCAGAAAAATGATCAAAATTAAAAACTCTTAATATTAGAAAATCACCATCATATATGCATCGGCCCACATCGGCCCACATCGATCCCTCTACCACCTGGATTTAGTTGTGAA
>CAMQGK010000634.1:907500-992500 GCA_947000775.1 Pterois miles | reverse complement strand
CAGCAGAGTGAAGTTATCACCGGTCATGTTGCAGGTCCTCTGGTTGCTTTCAAAGTGGAACTGTCGTCTGGCCTGAGCGATGTACTCGGTCGCCTCCTTCTCCTGGATCTCCCTGATCTTCTTCTGGGCATATTTACCCAGGAAGTACACTCCTGCAGATCACCAACACATATAATGTATTAACAACTAATCTCAAGAACAGAAAATAAATAGATGCTTTTAATTAGAGCTGGAACATAAATTCAATCCAATGCACTAAATTTCTTCAACACATTAACGTAACTAATTTTTAGGTTGTAGTGGTTCAGTTTTAAAGCTAGAGTGAAGATCCTGGTCTCATCTGAGACTAGAGAACCTGATGGATCCATCGGTACCAACCAGGTCAGACTACTACTACTACTACTACTACTACTACTACATCCTGGTCTCATCTGAGACTAGAGAACCTGATGGATCCATCGGTACCAACCAGGTCAGACTACTACTACTACTACTACTACTACTACTACATCCTGGTCTCATCTGAAACTAGAGAACCTGATGGATCCATCAATACCAACCAGGTCAGACTACTACTACTACTACTACTACTACTACTACTACTACTACTACTACTACTACTACTACTACATCCTGGTCTCATCTGAAACTAGAGAACCTGATGGATCCATCAGTACCAACCAGGTCAGACTACTACTACTACTACTACTACTACTACTACTACTACTACTACTACTACTACATCCTGGTCTCATCTGAAACTAGAGAACCTGATGGATCCATCAGTACCAACCAGGTCAGACTACTACTACTACTACTACTACTACTACTACTACATCCTGGTCTCATCTGAAACTAGAGAACCTGATGGATCCATCAGTACCAACCAGGTCAGACTACTACTACTACTACTACTACTACTACATCCTGGTCTCATCTGAGACTAGAGAACCTGATGGATCCATCAGTACCAACCAGGTCAGACTACTACTACTACTACTACTACTACTACTACTACATCCTGGTCTCATCTGAAACTAGAGAACCTGATGGATCCATCAGTACCAACCAGGTCAGACTACTACTACTACTACTACTACTACTACTACTACTACTACATCCTGGTCTCATCTGAAACTAGAGAACCTGATGGATCCATCGGTACCAACCAGGTCAGTCTACTACTACTACTACTACTACTACTACTACTACTACACATCCTGGTGTCATCTGAAACTAGAGAACCTGATGGATCCATCAGTACCAACCAGGTCAGACTACTACTACTACTACTACTACTACTACTACTACTACTACTACATCCTGGTGTCATCTGAAACTAGAGAACCTGATGGATCCATCAGTACCAACCAGGTCAGACTAGCTGGTAGTGAAGGAGGTTAAATGAGGCTCCAGACTTGACCTCTGACCTCCAGATGTGTGGATGTAAATGGGTTCTCTGGGTCCCCACCAGTCTCCCCTTTACAGACATGCCCACTTTCTGATAGTCCCAGTCAGTCTGGATCAAGTCCTAGTCAAGTCAGCACTCTGACACACTGACAGCTGTTGTTGCCTGTTGGGCTGCAGTTTGTCATGTTCTGATTGGAGCAGATTGTTGATGCTACAGTCAGAACCTGGGAGGGTTTCTGGACAATATCTGTTATTGATTAGTGTTGTTATTGATTTACAATAATAAATATATACATACATTTACATAAAGCAGCATATTAGTCCACTAACATGTTGATCAGAGGATTAAATGCTGGACTGATCTCCTTTTAAGGGACATTTTGAACAGATAAATGTGTGACTAATCACAATTAAATATCTTGATCAACTGAAAGCCCTATATTTAATATAAATGCATATTAATAAAACCCTCAATCACACGCTTGAACATGTGGTTATACTGCATGTAGAGCCACCACAAAGTTGTCTCATTTGCAGCACAAATAGATGCTGTCAACAGGATTTTCTTTAGTTGGTATATTTAAATTTGATCACTGTTATGCAAAGTAAAAAGCTGCACACTTCTTCAGCATTTCTCTTTCTTACTCTTTTATATTAAGTAGGCTACTTAAGTAAACTCTCCCCCTGCATTTAGCAATTACAAAACCTTTGTTGAATTATGCCATTTTACTCAAAATCATTTCAAAAACTGTATTAATATTTAACAGATCTGCAAACTTGAAATGATTTTCAATGACTAACGTTACTGAAGCGACTGCTGTAACGATAATTGCTCTAAAATAATTAGTCATCTGATATGACAGCAGGATTAAAGACTCATTACCTGAGTCACAGACAGTCAGCAGTTCAGTTACAGCCAATATTAACTTGACACGTTTCATCCTCACATTTAAGGAGCTTATCGATAAGTTAGCATGCTAACATGTAGCATTGATTAGTGCTGTTCTCACGCACGGAGCGTCGCACAAAACTTCATTCATGTTTCTGGCGATTTAAAGATGTCTTGCTCATTTGCAAAGTGTCAAGCAAACTAGAACAAACGATATACTCAATTATATTATACAACCGAAACACGACATAGCGTTAATTTCAGTAAAAAAAGTTGTCTTCTGGTCCTGGTTCGGTTCTTTACCGGTAAAGTAACGTTCACGTTCCGCTTTGTCGGTGGTCTGGAAACATCAACAGTTACCTTTTAGTTAAAACTTGTGTAGCTTGGTGGAACCGAACTGAGCCGAACTGAAAATACTTACTGCACGATTCTTGACCTATATTTTAAAATCATGAATTCTACCAGTAAGTAAGTAAATGTGAAATATTCAGATTATTTCAGTGTAGTCAGGCGTGTTGCTAAAGTTCTTAGCTAACAGTTAGCTAGCTCAGGGCTCCATTTACCTCCCACTAGCGCTCCGGTGAAAATAAACTTCCTTTTGTGGCGTTTAACAAAATTCCAGACGGATGAAAACATCATCGGACAGTAAAGGTTCACAAACTCAAAACACTCGTACTTTTAACTCTGTGCTGACGAGTTCACGGACATGTTAACTGAGGACTTTCGGCTAGTTAACAGCTCCTAGCTACGATGCTAATCATGATGCTAACTGCCAAAAGTACCAAAGTAACGTCCATCAAGTTAGACAGAGTGAACAGCTCAACTTCCGGTGTGTGGTTTCAAAATAAAACACGACTGGAGCTCTAGTACATTATGTGAAGACAGTTTCAAGCATTTGAAGACAAACTGGTGTATAAAAAAGGAATCAGTTGATCTTTATGTAGTTAAGAGGTCATTTATTTTAGGTCTATCCTTAATAAAACTAAAATATAAAAATAAGATAACACTATATTACCTGGCATTATTTATTTGACATAAAGTAAAAGACATAATGTAAAGATTTAGATAAGAAACATTTACATTTTCTTGCTCAAAAACTGTGCCATAAAAATAAACTTGTAACAGGAACAGTTTCTATGTTTGTTTATGTTTATTTGATCCACAAATAAAAAATATTAAACATAAAATTCACATGACAGGAAGGTATAAGACGTGTGAGAGTGAGGTAGAAACTTGTAATGGTTTATATAAAAATAAAAATATCCAAAACATTTCACAGTGTAGAGGTTAAGTTCAGACAAACAAAAATAAGACAAAGAAGAAGGAATAATCACCATATTTACATGACAGCATTTCTTCGTCTTATACAGACAACGAGGAATCCATTAAATGGACAAAATACATATTTCTAAAATAGCTCAAACACATCGTTCTGTGCTGCATATTCTTGTTACTCATTGATTTGTGTTACTGTATATGCTGATAACAACGTCTGTGATAATCTAATAGCAACAAACTACGATCGCACCTTTGCAACAAATATGTATTTAAAATGTAATAAACACATTTCAACAATGTGGAGAAAAGTTACACTTTGCACAAAAATAATACTATAATGATTTATTTTAACATAACTAAATTAGTGAAACAAGTGATATTTCAACGTGTGTGGTGCAGATGGAGAAAACATCATTATCTTGATATGGCATATTACAGCAGCCACGTGAAGGAAATTAGGAGATGTTAAAATTAAAATTAGTTTCTGAGGCATTCATTTTACATCTTTTTCATGACGGCAGCATGATAACTTGATCTATGAGACAAAATAATGTGGCAGACACAGGTGGTGCAGTGGTTAGCTGTCCCCTCACAGCAAGAGGGTCGCAGGTTTGAATCCAGCTTGGGACTCTTCTGTGTGGAGTTTGCATGTTCTCCCCGTGTCAGCGTGGGTTTTCTCCGGGTACTCCGGCTTCCTCCCACAGTCCAAAGACATGCTGTTTAGGTTAATTGATGACTCTAAATGTCCCGTAGGTGTGAATGTGAGCGTGAATGGTTGTCTGTCTCTATGTTGTCTGTCTCTATGGTGTCTGTCTCTATGTGTCCTGTGATGGACTGGAGACCTGTCCAGGTGAACCCGCCTTCACCCAATGCCAGCTGGGATCGGCTCCAGCCCCCCCGCGACCCCTAACGGGATAAGCGGTTGACGATGGATGGATGGACACCACCACAAAAAGCTATGCATGTTCAAGGATTCAAAGATTTATTATTGTAATTATAAGCCTACAGTATACCATCGTACATACTTGTAGCTCCCTCACATAAATAAATATATAAATAGACATCAAAATATTTAGATAAAATATTTAAAATACATATAAAAGTAGCACTAAACCAAGAAATAAAAAGGAAAGCTAAATTAGATTTACAAGGCATACATACAGTTACCTGTATATAGAGTATATACAGTTACCTGTAGCGTATATATTGTACCCTGTACTGTATATAAGGGGACTGAAGGTAGTGTAATTTATGATATAGGTGATCAATGACACTGATTCATAAATCAGATTTGAGTCTGTTAAACCCTAAAACTTGGAAGCACGTTCAATTGCTGATACATTACGTCATAGTACATAAAGTTAAGCTTTTATTTTATCTGTGAAATCCCATAATTTCCGGTTTACGTCCGGCCAACTGTAGTCGACTTGACGTATTGAAAACGTCCTCGTGAACGTGAGGATGAGCGGCGCTGTCTCGGAGCTCGATTGGTCACGTCTGGAAATGGTCCGTCCAATATTGTCTTCCCCGTCCGGCGTCGGCGGACGGCAGAGGACACTACAACGCGCAAAAATTGAACCGAAATAAAGAAATACGTGACAAACTCTCATCGTACGTGGGTAGTGGGAGTTTTCTGAAGTACAGTGAATCAGTAGCAGTTGCCATGGGAACGGAGGAGGGCGGGAAAGAGCGTTTCTGTCCGAGTGATGAGGAAATAGAGAGGTGGATGTGCAGCGCCTTCGACATGGTGAGGGATAACTCAGGTCATATGTCCTCAGCTGAGGTGTGTTTAAAGTCTAACATGATTATTTCAATCGATAATAAATAACGTTGTACTTTTAATGTAACACAGGAACATCTCGACACTGTTAATCTCAGCTGATTTCTTGTTTTAGCGACTTTATTGGACTTCCAGCTTTCCAAGTCAACGGAGACATCCTGGGTATATCCAGAGGAGACAATGACCGACGCAGATAATCAATAAGCATTCTTATACCTCTTATAATATATATTGGAATAAATCCTGGTCAACAAAGAATATTTAATATAATTATAAAGCTAACCCGTGGTTATTGTAGAATCAATATTGTTTTATTTTTGTTTATTGTATTTGGAGAGTCTGGAGAGGAAGATTTCAATCCTGTACCTGAACCTTTTTCAATCAGTTTTAATAAATACATTTAAATAAATCCAATTATTGAAGGAAAAGTGCCAAGTAGTCGCTGGTTAATGTTTTTCAAACCGTTTTTATAGACAAAAATATGAATCAATAGATGTAAAAAGTATCTGGGTTATTATTATTAAGATAAGATAAGATATTCCTTTATTGGTCCCACAGTGGAGAAATTCACATTATTATTATTATTATTATATTAAAGTATTACAGTGCAAAAGCAGAATGTAAGCAAAAACAAAAAGGACAGAAAATTAATTTTAATAACATGAAAACAACAAGTAAACCAAAACAACAAATAAATAAAGTAATTGACAGATTAGTTGCTCATAGCAGTAACTGAGTTGCTCTACATAACGCTGCGTTTCTGCCCACCTGCAGCTGCGCGTTGACCTGCTGCTGACGCGTCGCTGCGCGTTGACCTGCTGCCGACGCGTCGCTGCGCGTTGACCTGCTGCTGACGCGTCGCTGCGCGTTGACCTGCTGCCGACGCGTCGCTGCGCGTTGACCTGCTGTTAACGCGTCGCTGCGCGTTGACCTGCTGCCGACGCGTCGCTGCGCGTTGACCTGCTGCCGACGCGTCGCTGCGCGTTGACCTGCTGTTAACGCGTCGCTGCGCGTTGACCTGCTGCCGACGCGTCGCTGCGCGTTGACCTGCTGCCGACGCGTCGCTGCGCGTTGACCTGCTGCCGACGCGTCGCTGCGCGTTGACCTGCTGCCGACGCGTCGCTGCGCGTTGACCTGCTGCCGACGCGTCGCTGCGCGTTGACCTGCTGTTAACGTGTCGCTGCAGGCCAAAGACGCGCTGGAGAACGGAGAGGTGCCGGTCGGATGTCTGATGGTCTACAACCACCAAGTCATAGGAAAAGGGAGGAACGAAGTCAACGAGACCAAAAATGTAGGAACAATGAAACTCTGACATTTCTGTTGGTTTTTATCTGTTGTTGACTTCACATTTAGACCAACTATTTGGGTCAAGGCTGTTTTATTAGCACATTTAAGTTTGTCATTCCAGCAGGTTGACCCACCTCAGAGAGAATGAGACGCCTGTGCTGTGTGTTCATTAGGCCACTCGCCACGCTGAGATGGTGGCCCTGGACCAGCTCCTGGACTGGTGTCGCCGCAGCAGCCTGGATGTGCGCGGCGTCAGCCAGCGAGCGGCGCTGTACGTCACCGTGGAGCCGTGCATCATGTGCGCTGCAGCCCTGCGTCTGCTCGGTATCCTCCCAGCCCCGGTGTCCGGTAACTTTATTTGTTCCCACAGCTACATGTGGTTTGCAGTACAAACCAGTGGTCACTCAAGCCACTAACATAAAATGAATAAATAAATAGTGAGACTCACCAGTCTGCCTATTAGACCACTTCACAACCTGATTCAGACAAGTTCTGTTAAAGATAAGACACCAAAGAAAAGACAAGACCGATTGAATGAAAGGATGAAATGAGGTGATCACAGAGAAAACAGAGCAGTTTCCAGGTTCCACTGCTGGCGGCGGCTGTTCCTTCACCGGCGCTCAGACATCCCGGTGGTCGTGTACGGCTGCAGGAACGAGCGGTTTGGAGGCTGCGGTTCAGTTCTGGACGTGTCCTCTGCTGACCTGCCTCAGACCGGGACCGCTTTCAGGGTCAGTGTTCATCCTGGTGTCTCGAGTCGTCTCGGAGGAGTGGAGCTGGCAGTGTGAGTGTGTATTTATTAATATGTGGTGTGTGTTCAGTGTGTTTCCGGTCACAGAGCGGGAGAAGCTGTGGACCTGCTGAAGACTTTCTACAAACAGGACAATCCAAACGGTAATCAGGAACGATCCCTCTTCTCTTCTTCCTTTTCCCGGTTTTCCTCATGTTCTCTTTTCTGTTCATTCATTTTATCATTTTTATTTCTCATGTGTGATCTTTTCTTTCATCTTCTCTCCGTCATCTTCTCTTCTTTTCAGACTTTTGTATTTGATGTTGTTCTTCTCATTTATTTATTATTCTCTCCTTTCCTTTCTCTTTTCTTGAATTCTCTCTCTAACAGTTTTATATTTTCTGTCTGTTTCAGCCCCGAAACCCAGAACAAGGAAGAACTGAACTCTTCTGGTCAAATCTAGTTCAGTGTTTGTCACCTTTTATTCGACCTTGTGCCCTCCTCAGATTTACTGCCCTGCTATTAAATGATCATACTTCAATATTTTTAGATTTTTTTTTTCATAAATCACTTAAACAACTTCAGACTTGCTCAAAACTACCAAACATTCAGTTTTTTTTTTTCACAAATAATGAACAGCCCAAATCACCTTCAGTCAGAAAAGATGAAGACAGAGAAGAAGTCAGAAACGTTTCTGGATAAATCTGCTGAACTGAGGTCTGTAATAAGCTGAGGAAGGACCAGGCTGCTCTGAGAGCAGGTCATCTCTGAGGGAACGCCACCAGCTGCAGTCCGGTCTTCATCAGCAGCCACGACCCACATGCTGCTCAACAGCTGATCTGAATCAGCTCCACTCAGCTCTGGAGCTGAGGCATCAGACACTCCGACAGACTTTAACTCTGTAAAACCTCTCAATGAATCCAGCATGTCTGTAGTCAGAGACGTCCTGAAGTCAAATCTATCAGGATCATTGTCAGGAATTATTGATTACAGTTTTTATCAAAGAATAAAGACATTTCCCTCACAGATTAGTGGGATTTTCTCTTTAACTTATCAGGGTCATGTAATGTTTTATACTCTGCTGAATATAATCCATCAGTCTGATTTCCATAGATGGATTCTGTAGATCCAGTTCCCTTTGTTAACACCTTATTTTGAAAAGCGGCCGTAGTCCCAGGTGTCTACTTCCTCTAACTCCTCCAAGGTGGTCTCTAGCTCTCCGTCAGCTCCGTTCTCTTTATCCATCCATGGTCAGCTCCATCGGGGCCGTCTGAATGCATTTAACATAAATGTCAGTATATGGAGCTCTACAGTCGTAGCGTCGGCCCGTCGGACCACGGAGACGAGAGCGACGGCCGGCCGGACCGCACGTTACCGCCGTACGATGACGTTTCCCGTCCGTGACGGAGTTAGCGTGCGGCTTTAGCCGTGATGTCTAGCTCTGCTTTTCCAAAGTGTTTCCCTCCTTTACTGGATGTGTAGTGTTTACCAGGCTGGATTTAACATGGAGGGTGGAGGTCGGATCCACGCCCACCCTCCACCCTTTAATACTGTCTGAGCTTTGTTCTGGTTGACGGATACGTTACTCAGACTACCACAATAAAAGCGGTAACTTCCTTCTACCTCCACATAGACTCAGATGAAGCAGGTATTTGGATTCTGGTGTTAAAACATCTGTGTAGAAATCATAAAATAAAATAAAATCTTGACATATCAGTGAATAGATATTTTCCCACCCCTGGTCAGTATAACCTCCACTGACTGACGTTTCAGTGTGTTTGCTCATCTTACCTGAGACTCTTTATCAGGTGCTGCAGCGTCCCGTCTCGTCCAATTAAAACCCAGCACAGACTCGTTCACCTGGGATCCAGACTGGACAGCAAATATTTTCCACTCAAGCTTTATTGATTTTGTATCAACATCTACTTTCCTCCATACATGTAGTGTGACTCGTAAGATGAATAATATGATGTTCAACACATTATTGATGCTTCTGATGAGTCGTTTGTACTAAAAAAGCAGATCAGAGTTAATGTGTGTGTGTGTGTGTGTGTGTGTGTGTGCAGTATGTCAGTGTTGTGTTAGTCTGTTTGTGTGTTTTGTCCTCCACATTAAGTCAGATGATGGTCTAGTTTCTGCCTCTGCAGAACAAATAAATAAAGAAACAGAAGATGATTGTTGACTGAACTGGTCACATATTTACATGATGATGCTCCTATCTCATTGTTGGTGGGTATAGTCCAGAGGTGAACGATCCAGAGGTCGCTTGTTTTCTGTTCTTGTGCTGTCCTGGTGGGTCGGGGGGGGGGGGGGGGGGGGTCCACAGGTGAGAGGTGATCACTCACCTTTGACCTTTTCTGAGAGGAAAAGGAGGAGAGAAAGGAGAGGGAAGTCAGCAGACTGATGATGAGTCCAAGAGAAGAGTTTTAACAGCAGACTGAGAGTCAAGTTTCCTTCAGTCTGAGGTGTGTACAACACCTGTAGTACACCTGTAGTACAGCTATACTACACCTGTAGTACACCTGTAGTACAGCTATACTACACCTGTCGTACACCTATACTACACCTGTAGTATGTGTATACCTGTAGTACACCTGTAGTACACCTGTAGCATACCTGTAGTACACCTGTAGCATACCTGTAGTACACCTGTAGTACACCTGTAGCATACCTGTAGTACACCTGTAGTACACCTGTAGCATACCTGTAGTACACCTGTAGTACACCTGTAGCATACCTGTAGTACACCTGTAGTACACCTGTAGCATACCTGTGTGTACTGTGTCCCAGATGTAGCTGTTGAGGATTTCTCCGAGCGTGTAGAAAACACAGATCACCAGCGTCATCACGCTGAAGAAGAGGACTCGGGCCAGCGGAGTGATGCGCTCCAGGACCGGGTAGACCCACACACCTGTCACCTGGTGCACCCAACACGTCCTGGACGGGACGTTGACACGTTCAGAGCACAAGATGGACAACTACGTTAAACACAACAGGACAGGCTTCATTTAAACTTAGACTTCATCTAAATTAAACCTAAACTAGCCTCTCAAAGACCAGCTGGACCTCTGAAAACACACCTGTAACACAAACAGCTGAAAGCAAAACCACACTGAACTAAACCGAACTAAGAGATAGGTCATGTACCGTAAGTAGACCTTAGTCTGGGTTCAACCAGCTCAGCTACTCAGCTAAAACTGAACTAAAATAAGCAAATTCAAATAACATATCATAAACACTCAATTAACAAAGGCTGAAATTGAATTAATCTCTAATAATGAATGAATCTAATAATGAATGAATTAATCTCTAATAATAATCGGTCTGAATCAAACTAAATTATCTCAGAATGAAAATATCGGTCATGACTTTTGAAGACCTGCCAAAATTGGATTTAAGACATTTTGTGAGATTTTCAGACATTTTAAGGCCTTAAAACCAGAGTAAGTCTGGTTATTGTCCATCCATCCATCATCAACCGCTTATCCCGTTAGGGGTCGTGGGGGGGCTGGAGCCGATCCCAGCTGGCTCTGGGTGAAGGCGGGTTCACCTGGACAGGTCTCCAGTCCATCACAGGACACATAGAGACAGACAACATAGAGACAGACAACCATTCACACTCACATTCACACCTACGGGACATTTAGAGTAATCAATTAACCTAAACAGCATGTCTTTGGACGGTGGGAGGAAGCCGGAGAACCCGGAGAAAACCCACGCTGACACGGGGAGAACATGCAAACTCCACACAGAAGAGCCCCAAGCTGGAATCGAACCTGCGACCCTCTTGCTGTGAGGCCACAGCGCTAACCACTACACCACCGTGCAGCCTTCTGGTTATCGTACATGAGACTTTTTTGACATCTTAAGAACCTTCATAAAATTATTATGTGCTAAATTTGGTGTATTATTCTGCTTTTTTACTTCACTAAGCTTATAATGTAATAATGTTGTCATAATGTAAAAATGTATTCATTATGAACACGCGCTTAAGGTTTTATTACATTATGTGCTGATTATCACATTATGAGCTTTAATTACAATTAAATTATTATGTGAAGTTATGACATTTAAATTATGATATTATGTGCAGTTATTACGTTATGAGTAGCTCCCCTACTGGTACTCCTGTCTGTTTCTCCTAGCTCTAGGTAGTACTCTAGGTAGTACTACCCTGACTGTGAGTGAGCTGTAGTGTGTGTTTGTGGGGTGGAGGACGGAGGAGACATCGGCTACCAGAGGACGTATCCCACGCCGAAGCAGCACACGGCCGCCAGACCCCACGACCTGCTGGGGTACCGATGGCGGGTGGTCCGCATCTCGATGATGATGAAGGGCAGAACGGTGGTGTGCTGGCAGAGGAAATATCAGGTTACACGTCGTGTTTAAGTAAAATACTTCTAACATACTTTCTGGATGGATCCGTTCTCTTTTAATAATTCATACATCTCCATATACAGCGTGTTCAGACACCTTTGTAATCCACATACCCTTAAAAATACTAGTACTTCAAATTTATCTTATCAAGTATACTTAAGTAAAGTTCAAGCATATATTTCCCAAGTATACTGTAAGTATACTGCAAGTATGTAGTAAGCGTACTAATATCAATGTACTAGTGGTGTACGTATAGGTGTGGTGTACTAAACTGGCCCCCTTTTAGTTTATTTTTTTTATTTTTTTAAGTATACTTTAAGTGTACTTTAAATGTAAGAATATAAACTTTGAGTACACAGCTAGTTTACATTTAAGTCTAATTTTGTACTGTAAGCTTACAGAGAGTTGACTAGTTTTACACTTGAGTGTACTACTTCAGTACTTCTTGGGACTCAATAGGCCCACTTTTCAGTTTATGAAAGTATACTTCAAGTGTACAGAGAGTTTACTAGTTTTATACTTGTAGCCCTATACTGAATACTATAATAGTTTTTATACTGCAAGTGTACTTACATATACTTGAAACCCACTTTGCAGTGAAATGTACACTTTAAAGTATACTCTCAGTATACTGAAGGTGTACTTGTATAGAGTATACTTGAAGCCCACTTTATAGTTTATGAAAATACTCTTTAAAGTATACTCTCTGTAAATTACAAGTTCAATAATTTTTATACTAATTTACACTTTTCTTAAGTATATCTTGATCAAAAGATGAAGTACAAGTACGACCCAAGTGTACTGATGTATACTCTGTATACCTGTCAGTATCAGCTGAGGATGGTGAAGTTTATCTCTGATGGGTACATAAACTGTAAAATCAAAGTACAGTCTGCTAGAAGTTTTAAAGGAGACGTAAACACTTTGGGGATTAATAAAGGTTCATCTTATCTTATCTTATCTTAAAACACACAAAGACCCGGCGTGTACTGCTGTAAACACACACCGTATGGCAGCCAGCAGTGGCCTCTATATCAATACTTCAGCTTTGTTTTCAATTAAACATCAGCAATGAAAATCAATCAATATCTTGAAATAATCTCTGCCATCACATGGACCGCTGTTTGTGTCCACCAGGGGGCGCTCACACATAAACTACACCCACCAAGCCTCCACCTCTCAGCAGAGCTCAGCCCTTCAACCCAGATGCACTCTGACAGCACAGCTGTAGATCAGAGAGTGTGTGTGTGTGTGTGTGTGTGTGTGTGTGTGTGTGTGTGTGTGTGTGTGTGTGTGTGTGTGTGTGTGTGTGTGTGTGTGTGTGTGTGTGTGTGTGTGTGTGTGTGTGTGTGTGTGTGTGTGTGTGTGTGTGTGTGTGTGTGTGTGTGTGTGTGTGTGTGTGTGTGTGTGTGTGTGTGTGTGTGTGTGTGTGTGTGTGTGTGTGTGTGTGTGTGTGTGTGTGTGTGTGTGTGTGTGTGTGTGTGTGTGTGTGTGTGTGTGTGTGTGTGTGTGTGTGTGTGTGTGGTGTGTGTGTGTGTGTGTGTGTGTGTGTGTGTGTGTGTGTGTGTGGTGTGTGTGTGTGTAGGTGTTTGTGTGTGTGTGTGTAGGTGTGTGTGTGTGTGTGTGTGTGTGTGTGTGTGTGTGTGTGTGTGTGTGTGTGTGTGTTGGGTGAGGTCACACCGCTGAGCTCTTTTGTCTCCAGCCAGCGAGGCGCTCGACCTCGTTATGTCACGGCGTGAAAAACACCAACTGGGATTCTTCCTCCATCTGTTAATTATTCCCACACTGATGGTTCAGAGGCCACGATGAAGTGTTTGGTTTGATGCCAGCGGACAGGTGTGATAGATCACCTGGTGGTGTACCAGAACCATACTACCTTACTATGTAGTATAGTACAAAGAGATATACGTAGTATGTCCTAATACATGACAAATACCAGGATGTACTACTGCATCCATTCACATGTTAAAGTATAAAAGCCCGCATGCTTTTCTGGTTATTCTGACCCATAATCCTCTGCACCGTGGCGGACACACTACATGACTGAGCAGCTGACGGGGGGGGGGGGGACTAGTATGGCCAAAATTATGATTCATGTCACAATTATTCAACAATTTTCGGGACAAAATATTTTGATTGCACTTTCACATTCGAATAGCGTTGTCTTCACTTGCTTCATCTGAGTCAATGTGGAGGTAGAAGGAAGTTAGCTATTTTATTGTGGTAGTCTGAGTAACGTGACGTCATATCCGTTCGGTATCCGTCAACCAGAACAAACCTCAGAAAGTATTAAAGGGTGGAGGGTGGGCGTGGATCCGACCTCCACCCTCCATGTTAAATCCAGCCTGGTAAACACTACACATCCAGTAAAGGAGGGAAACACTTTGGAAAAGCAGAGCTAGACATCACGGCTAAAGCTGCACGCTAACTCCGTCACGGACGGGAAACGTCATCGTACGGCGGTAACGTGCGGTCCGGCCGGCCGTCGCTCTCGTCTCCGTGGTCCGACGGGCCGACGCTACGACTGTAGAGCTCCATATACTGACATTTATGTTAAATGCATTCAGACGGCCCCGATGGAGCTGACCATGGATGGATAAAGAGAACGGAGCTGACGGAGAGCTACAGACCACCTTGCAGTGTTGCCAGATCTCAGGAGAGAAACTAACAACCAGGTCTGTAGAAAAGAAGCCAAAACCAGCGACGTTACCGACCACAATATGAGAGAGAGAGGCGGCCGCTCCATCACCTCAGATAGATGGAGGAATTCATTTTGGACTCGGTGCTTTTCATTGTGTTTTTCATCCATGTTTATCTTGGACCTTTACATTGTTCTGGTCAACTACACTTAAAGAAGCTGAACATTTGAATAGTTTTATTTTAAATGTTCAAGATTTTAAAGTTTTTACATTTGGTTTCTTTTATAAAAAGGGTGGAAAAATGTGTGAAAAAAAATATTAAAAATGTTAAAAGAAAACTCAGAAAAATGTCTGAAAATGAAAAACAAACAAAAGCCCCATGAGAGAGCAGACAGATCATTGACAGACTGCAGTATGATGACAAATAAATGGAGGCGAGGGTGAAAGTTCACGGTGCTTCGTTATGACTGGATGCAGACTGCAGCTGCAGTCCACACTGAAACTGAAACCAAAAGTAGGAGATTTGGAACAAAGCTCACATTTTGGTTTTAGTGATAAGTTTTAGACAAGACTAAAAATCTGCCGGGAAACTCTGAATATTCAGATATTCACATACATAAAAAATGGATGTAAGAGGAAAATGGAACACAGCAGAGAGCTTTGTGTACTGACTCTGAATCAGCTTCTCTGATTTCAGTCTGGAGGATCTGAAAAAGGTCAGAGCCAGATGCCAACTATGTGCAAACTAACAAGAGTAACAACAGGAGGACAGAACGGCTGTCTCTCTCTCCAGGGGTCTTAAATACTAGGTTTCCCTCCCATCATTATACTCCACACACAAACGTCCTGACGCTGCACTTTTACCCAGAGTTCCTCAGAGGAGCTCCAGTCACTCGGTTGTGTTTAAGTTTAGTCTCTCAACTCGTGGCTCGTAAATAATACTCTCTTTATACTCGCTGTCCCTCTCTCTCTATTTTAGTTTTTAGGTCTCTCTCTTTGTTGCCCCCCCCCCCCCCCCCCCCCGAGGTTTGTGGCTTCGGTTGAGCAGCCAGCTTTCTGCCTCTGTGGAAAATCCCCCTCTTTGGCATAACAGTGGTGGTTCGATCCTGTGGTCTGGGGCTAAAAACAGGACAAACCATTTCACACAGAGATACGCAGCTGGGGGTGGGCGGGGTCACATGGCTGAGGGCGGGTTCAAGGGGGTCAAACGTCTTCCAGAGTCGCCAAACAACCGAAAATGATGGAAATAGATTCACTCTGGGATGGACTCAAGAAGCTGAGGATGACCTGAAAGTTGTGGCTTCCGCACTGAAATCAAATGATCTGAAAGTGAAACTGAATCTGAGCTTTACGGACTAAACCGACCCCACAGCCGACTGGAGCTGGTCTGCTAGGCCTGCACACGGAGGGATGGAAGAGGAACTGAGCCAGACTGGGCCGGACTGGGCCGGACTGGGCTGGACTGAGCCGGACACTTAACTCCTCAGATCAACTCGACGTTGATGCTACTTTACTGAGTGCCAGCTGGAAAAAAATGATACCAAAGATGATTTTGCTCGTGTACAAAAACTATGTGATGGTCAACAAGTAATGAATTGTAGTTCACAAAACGTGGTTTGAAAGCTCCAGATGGAGACGCAAAATGCAAAGTTTAGGACTTGGGACTTGACTCAGGACTTAAGTGCTTGTGACCTGCTAAACAATAACTTGGTCCCGTCTCTGCTATTTGCATCATTTTCATCATTAATAAAGGTTCATCTTATCTTATCTTATCAGTTTTACTGAGGATCTGCTGCTTTTCTTTGACTGTACACTGAATATCTTTGATGACGTCATCATCAGTTAATAAAGAACATAGGTCAATGGATGATGAAAATAATCATTAATTGCAGCCCAAGTATGAATAATTTGGCTTATTTAAGTGTGACCTTCCCCATGAAATCCACCCTGAACTTTAGAGGAACCTTTTCCCAGCTGTAAACATCTGTATCTCCTTCCTCTCCACTGGAGCTGCACCGGGTGACATTCAGGCCTGCGACACCTGATTTTCGTAGCTGCACCGTAACATCAAATGGGAATGTTGTGTTGGGTCGGTCCGACCTGTTTGTGTCCTCGGTAGAATATAAAATAAGCTTCTGTGGCGTTTTGAGAAGCTGTTTGGCTTCATCTATGAGATTATAAGGATGAATCCACTTCTACCGCTGAAGAGGTCAAAGTTCAGCAGCAGCAGAGCTAAAGACGTTTTTTTAAACTCAACTGCACTTGAACCAACTGAAAAGTCTTCTGTTGACATTTTTTCAACGGTTTTCAAACTTAAGAAGCTTGTGGTGTCACAGAGGGACAATCCTGTTCAAACACAGCCAGTGATACTGGATCTGCAGCACTGAGCACATCTGACGTCAGTGCTTAACAAACATGATGATGATGTAGTACGAAGAAATATTGTACTTCTGTCTTTGCAGTACGGGATCCTTGCAGTGGCTGACCACGGCCAAAACTTTACCATCAGGAGAAACGTGCTGCAGCTTCAGAAACGATGACAATTACAATAAAAGACATACGACGACAACGGAAACGTGCTGCAAATGAAAACTACAATTAATGCGTCAACATCGTAGGTTCATGATCCAACGCTCGCTATGCTGAGATACCGAGAATCTGACTCACAGTAAAACCGAGATTAAACACTAAAGTTACAGTCACTGGTAGAGTCTAGTAAAGCCTGACTCTGGACAGTTAAACTGAGATTAAATACTACCGTTACAGTCAGTGGTAGAGTCTAGTAAAGCCTGACTCTGGACAGTTAAACTGAGATTAAATACTACCGTTACAGTCAGTGGTAGAGTCTAGTAAAGCCTGACTCTGGACAGTTAAACTGAGATTAAATACTACCGTTACAGTCAGTGGTGGAGTCTAGTAAAGCCTGACTCTGGACAGTTAAACTGAGATTAAATACTACCGTTACAGTCAGTGGTAGAGTCTAGTAAAGCCTGACTCTGGACAGTTAAACTGAGATTAAATACTACCGTTACAGTCAGTGGTGGAGTCTAGTAAAGCCTGACTCTGGACAGTTAAACTGAGATTAAATACTACCGTTACAGTCAGTGGTGGAGTCTAGTAAAGCCTGACTCTGGACAGTTAAACTGAGATTAAATACTACCGTTACAGTCAGTGGTGGAGTCTAGTAAAGCCTGACTCTGGACAGTTAAACTGAGATTAAATACTACCGTTACAGTCAGTGGTGGAGTCTAGTAAAGCCTGACTCTGGACAGTTAAACTGAGATTAAATACTACCGTTACAGTCACTGGTAGAGTCTAGTAAAGCCTGACTCTGGACAGTTAAACTGAGATTAAATACTACCGTTACAGTCAGTGGTGGAGTCTAGTAAAGCCTGACTCTGGACAGTTAAACTGAGATTAAATACTACCGTTACAGTCAGTGGTGGAGTCTAGTAAAGCCTGACTCTGGACAGTTAAACTGAGATTAAATACTACCGTTACAGTCAGTGGTAGAGTCTAGTAAAGCCTGACTCTGGACAGTTAAACTGAGATTAAATACTACCGTTACAGTCAGTGGTAGAGTCTAGTAAAGCCTGACTCTGGACAGTTAAACTGAGATTAAATACTACCGTTACAGTCAGTGGTAGAGTCTAGTAAAGCCTGACTCTGGACAGTTAAACTGAGATTAAATACTACCGTTACAGTCAGTGGTGGAGTCTAGTAAAGCCTGACTCTGGACAGTTAAACTGAGATTAAATACTACCGTTACAGTCAGTGGTAGAGTCTAGTAAAGCCTGACTCTGGACAGTTAAACTGAGATTAAATACTACCGTTACAGTCAGTGGTAGAGTCTAGTAAAGCCTGACTCTGGACAGTTAAACTGAGATTAAATACTACCGTTACAGTCAGTGGTAGAGTCTAGTAAAGCCTGACTCTGGACAGTTAAACTGAGATCTCATGAGCACTCACTCAGCATAGCTGGTTTATCATGTATAAAGTACAGGGACTGAGGATGGGGGGTGGCTGCTGGAAGTCAAAGACGTCATATTTAACTTCATGCTCTTCTTCTTCAATAGTCTGATAAACTGCTGTTTGGAGAGGACTTGAATTGCTGTTTTTATTCTCAATTCTTATCATTATTCGCTGGCTAAAACCTCTTTGAAAAACCCAACTTCATGTTGATCATTCACATTATTTCCTCCTCATCAGTGTTACCGATCTGACTGCTACTGGTTTTAATCCAGCTTCACAGCTACAGAAGGTCTTCTCTTCCACAGAGTGAAGTAATTAAACCCAGAGCCCAAGTCTCAGGATTATAGATGATAACAGATCAATAACAAGTCTGTGAAATCACTTTATTGGCTCCACTGTTCAACGCATTTATTCAGATCCTGTATCTGCCTCTCTCTCTCTCTCTCTCTCTCTCCATCGGCCGACATTACTCCATCCCTCCTCCTCCGATGGGAATGGCCACATGGTTGCCGTGGCAGCCAGTATAGACAAACAACAGTGATACCATGAATACCACAAAATATTTACAACCAGGCTGGACACACACACACACACACACACACACACACACACTTCCTCAAGTTTTCTGAGTCTCACACACACACACAACACCGTTGGTGGTTGTTTTGGTGACACCGCCATAGCAACCGCTCAGATATTACATCATCTTCTGGAGTACCAGAGGACACACATGCTGTCTCCGTTTCAGATAAATCAGCGCTGTGGGGAGGATGTGAGCGCACGCCGCCTCCCTTCACGCCGCTCTGGCAGCAGGAAGCTTCCCGAGGACGTTTTGCATGTTACAGACAAAGTGCTGGAACATTTCCTGATTATCTCAGTGGCTGATTTAGTGACACAGCTGATGGTGTTATCAGCACGGTAAGCAGCGTGCCAGTCGCTGTCTAAACAGATGAAACCCACTTCCTCGAGACGGCCAATCAAAGGCAGCAATCAGCAGCTGACTGTATTCAAATTCAGAGGTTCACCAGCACCGGCTCCGACCACTGATAAGGTTTATTAAGCACTTCATGATCCACTGATAGGAATAATAATCCAGGTAGGACTTAGTTTACATGGCAGGCCATGTTGAATTGTAATACAAGGATCCATCAATCAATCAATCAATCAATCACTGTCAAGGTCGTCCAGATCTGCCTCTTCTGAGGGTCCCGCACTCAGCCACGTAAACCAACTTACAAAAACTGCATGTAAAGGGCAAAAATTAGTGCCGTCAGTCGATTAAAACAGTTAATTTAATTTTTATCTGTTCATAATGAACCTTAAAGGGAGATCAGTCCAGTATTTAATCCTCTGATCAACATGTTAGTGGACTAATATGCTGCTTTATGTAAATGTATGTATATATTTATTATTATAAATCAATAACAACACTAATCAATACCAGATATTGACCAGAAACCCTCCCAGGTTCTGACTTTAGCATCAACAATCTGCTCCAATCAGAACATGACAAACTGCAGCCCAACAGGCAACAACAGCTGTCAGTGTGTCAGAGTGCTGACTTGACTAGGACTTGATCCAGACTGACTGGGACTATCAGAAAGTGGGCATGTCTGTAAAGGGGAGACTGGTGGGGACCCAGAGAACCCATTTACATCCACACATCTGGAGGTCAGAGGTCAAGTTTTGGATCAAGTGAAAATTTGTTTGGTAAGATTTCTTGAAATAAGACGGAATATTTACACATTTCAAGGTAGAAATATATCTCGAAATTAGCTGAAAAAAAAACATTTTGAGCTACATTTCACTACGATTAATACTTAATTAATAGTACTGTGTGTCATAATGTCTGTAATGCTCAAGAAGCTTTGTCTAAAAACAAGTTCCTCTCTGAAATGACTTATTGGTGTCATGTTCGACGCCATGAATGCGCTGCAGAACAGGGTTAGTGAAGACCGAAAATGTTATTTATGTCTATTAATTATTCAGTCTCTGTTTCAAACGCTCAAACCAGAGCTGGTGGTTGTTGGAACAGTGGAAACACTAACCAAGGTGGTTTTGATGAGTTTTATTTTGTTTCTGTCGAGTTTAAATGAAGTTTGTTTTTCAGGAGTGACGTAAAACGACTGACTGACTGCAGTCTGGTGGCCTTGAGGAGCACACTTTAATCTTATGTTTTCTATGTTAATGAATAAATTGTTAAAAATTTGTTTGCCGACAGTAAACTACGACAGTAAGAGACAAGGCTTTAAACGTGTCCACGCAGCGCGGTCAAGCCTACTTTGGTTGCTCACCTGAACAGGTGAAACATTATCCCGACCTGGGAGTGTTCACGCCTCGCTCCAAAGTCCATCTGGAAATCACTGAATTGCTGCAGGTGTGGAGCAGTTATGGTTTTATGGTTTTTGGTATAACCCCTCTGCTGTGTCTGTCCCGCCAGCTTTTTCCACTTTATATTAAATATTATATCAAAAGCTTTTTAGTATTGAAGATGTGTTTTCTTTTCATGATATGCATCGACTGTTATCTGATCACTTCTACATCATTCTACTGATCATTTCTCTACTTTATTATCCTCACCATGCCGTGGTTGAGCCACTGAGGGATGAAGTTGTCCAGTAGTCTGGGGTAGACCAGCTCTCTGTCATACAGGTACAGACTCCAGAACGTGAACACCACAAACTAGAAAGGAAACACACAAAGTTAGCAAACAGCACATATCAGAGCTCAGCAGCTGCATAAAAACACTGAAATAGGCCTTATTGAAGTGTTTGAACTGCTAATAAAGGAAATAATCCTCACAGTTATTACACTGGATGTAGACATTTCTGAAGGAGCAACATTCCTCTTTTGAAAATGCAGCAAAGCACTGCGAAGACGTTGGCTGTACACGGATGACCCACAGAGCACGGTAAATGAACGAGACGGGGTCCGGATGGGTGGGTTGTCACCACTAAGATTGGGGGGGGATTTTTTTATTTTTCAAATAGTTGTTCAGTTGTAAAGAATCCAACAGTTAATGTGACTATTCGTCCCATCTTTAAACATATACTGTACATTTATTACTGTAACATTACTACTGAAGGTGTGTGATTGTGTGCAGCGCCGCATCCCTCACAGGTCATGCAGTGATTTTCGAATAATAATAAAATAATTCCCAGTATTTTCAAATAGTATTTTTGCTTATGATGCACATCTCGAGTCAACTCTGAGGACAGTCGGCCTGACTGACAGTCACACTGGAGCAGGAGGCACTAAAACCTGCCATGAGCAATAACACTGTTCAGTATTGCGATGACAATATGACTTGTGATAAATAAACAAAAACAGTCAATCAGAATAGCTGGTGATTGATTTAATGGTTGAGGACTAATTGATTGTTGTTGCAGCTCAACATCCAACAGTGGAAAGACAAACTATGACGGTTCTGGTGAGTTTTACTTTCTTTCTGTCGGCTATGAGGGGCAACCCTAACCCTAACCCAAACCATCACAACGAAAAGCCTGACCTAACCCTAACCCTAACCCAAACCATCACAACGAAAAGCCTGACCTAACCCTAACCCTAACCCAAACCATCACAACGAAAAGCCTGACCTAACCCTAACCCTAACCCAAACCATCACAACGAAAAGCCTGACCTAACCCTAACCCTAACCCAAACCATCACAACGAAAAGCCTGACCTAACCCTAACCCTAACCCAAACCATCACAACGAAAAGCCTGACCTAACCCTAACCCTAACCCAAACCATCACAACGAAAAGCCTGACCTTACCCTAACCCTAACCCAAACCATCACAACGAAAAGCCTGACCTAACCCTAACCCTAACCCTAACCCAAACCATCACAATGAAAAGCCTGACCTAACCCTAACCCTAACCCAAACCATCACAACGAAAAGCCTGACCTAACCCTAACCCTAACCCAAACCATCACAACGAAAAGCCTGACCTAACCCTAACCCTAACCCAAACCATCACAACGAAAAGCCTGACCTAACCCTAACCCTAACCCAAACCATCACAACGAAAAGCCTGACCTAACCCTAACCCTAACCCAAACCATCACAACGAAAAGCCTGACCTAACCCTAACCCTAACCCAAACCATCACAACGAAAAGCCTGACCTAACCCTAACCCTAACCCAAACCATCACAACGAAAAGCCTGACCTAACCCTAACCCTAACCCAAACCATCACAACGAAAAGCCTGACCTAACCCTAACCCAAACCATCACAACGAAAAGCCTGACCTAACCCTAACCCTAACCCAAACCATCACAACGAAAAGCCTGACCTAACCCTAACCCTAACCCAAACCATCACAATGAAAAGCCTGACCTAACCCTAACCCTAACCCAAACCATCACAACGAAAAGCCTGACCTAATCCTAACCCAAACCATCACAACGAAAAGCCTGACCTAATCCTAACCCAAACCATCACAACGAAATGCCTGACCTAACCTGACCCTAACCTTAACCATCACAACGAAATGCCTGACCTAACCTAACCCTAACCCTAACCTGAACCATCACAACAAAAAGCCTGACCTAACCCTAACCCAAACCATCACAACGAAATGACTGACCTAAACCTTACTTAACCCTAACCCTAACCTAACCCTAACCTAACGCTAACCCTAACCCTAAACCTAACCCTAAACCTAACCTAACCCTAACCCTAAACCTAACCTAACCCTAACCCTAAACCTAACCTAACCCTAAACCTAACCCCAAACCTAACCTAACCATAACCCTAACCCTAAACCTAACCTAACCTAACCCTAACCCTAAACCTAACCTAACCTAACCCTAACCCTAAACCTAACCTAACCCTAACCCTAAACCTAACCTAACCTAACCCTAAACCTAACCTAACCTAACCTAACCTAACCCTAACCCTAACCCTAAACCTAACCTAACCCTAAACCTAACCTAACCCTAACCCTAAACCTAACCTAACCTAACCCTAACCTAACATAAGCCTTATTCTGTTCTGGATCTTGAAACTAAGTTTGAAACTTTGAAGGTCTGTCCGAAGGTGAGGACCGGACACAATGTCCACACTTCCCAAAGATGTCCTCACTCTGAACATCTGAAACTCCTTGGTCCTCACAAAGATAGCTGTACAAGAAACACAAACACACACACACACACACACACAGTTATGTTTCCATAAATTTTGAGGACATTACATTGACTTACATTCATTTCCTGGAGACTTACCCTAACCCTAAGTGTAACAGTTACAGTCCTCACCCTAGAATATAATGTTATACGCTATGGGGACGAGCATTTTGTCCCCAAAAGACAGGAAAGTCCCCACAATGTGACTGTGTAAACAGATTCATGTCCACACACACACACACACACACACACACACCCCTGTGCGAGACAAACACATTTTACTGGTACTAGCGTTGCTACCAGGCAGCGCCTGCGACAGTTAATACAAGGGAAATAAATATTTTTTATGATGAATATTCACATAAAGTAATCAATTTTTATAATAAACAACTACTTGAAAAAAAAGAAAATCATGACCCATCATCCCTAATTAAAATGTTTTTGAGAATTGATTCAGTATCAAAAAACATAACATTATAATATTATAATGATATTTTAGATTTTTTTTCTTACACCCTTACTGGAGTAAAACAATTTTATTTTATATTTTAATATATGACACTGTGCCGGGCTGCATTTGTCCACGTTAATGTGGTCGACAGCATCGTCTGGATTTCTGATTGTATATATATAGGTATATTAGAGATACCAGAAATCTAGCAATCCACACTAATACCAGTGAATTTCCACAATCCTCGATACCCAGTTCAATACCGAGGCATAAAAATAACATAAATAAATAAATAAATCCTGCATAATTCAACACATCTTTCTTTATTACACCACTGCTGTGAAAACGCCTCCTTTAAACAAACAGATTTATTCAAGTTTCTCACCAAAACTTTAATTTTCCATCTGAACACAAGATGAGAACGTCGTAGCAGAGCTTGAACGCCTCATGGTGTGACTCAAAGGCCCGTCTGTTACCGTCAGAGCCGCCACTATTGATCCGAGCAGGCCTGAGCTGCTAACAGCTAGCGGTGCTAACTCTCTTCCTCACAGTGTCTCATTATCAGGGAAACGAGAGGGTTCACCCCTCAGCTTCAGCAGCACCCCGTCGTTTCTGTCCACCGCGTCCCGATCAAACTGAAACGTGGAACTCAACTGCGGGAAAACGTCGCTAGTCGGTAGTCACGGTAACAACTACGGTTCTCTATTCCCATCACTAGCATTTCCCCTGCCGGCCAAAGTGGCGGATGTCCTGCTGATTTACGGACATCGTACGGTACCTTCGGTTCTGTAGAAGAAGATCACATGTTAGACTCTGGGTATTGACTACTACTACAGGGCCGTATAGTGGAATATTTGTATTGAACAACTCGGTCTAATGTATTCCCAGCAGACTGGCTGGACCCGGGCCAGACCATGTTCTGCAGGACGGGGGGTGGAATTACCTGACTGTCATCTGGGTTTAGTTGGAGGCATCTGAACCTCCACCCCCCACCCCTCCTTCCTATTGTACCCCGACCGGCATGTTCTCTGCTTTCAGGAAACACACACTTCCTCTAGTTTCCACAGCGCCATACACACAAAGAGGTGGACATGCATGCACATACATACGGGTAATGTATGAACCTACACACCTGTGCATGCACCGGAGCGCTACACACACATGGACACACACAAAGGCAAACACACACTCTTTCCATATCAGTGAGGCTAGGTTTCCAGACTTTAGCTGTGGTGATAATCATGTCTATTGTGCTGTGGGTAAACTGAACTCTGGGCCCAACTCACACACACGGCACCATGCCAGCAGACTGCTATAGGTGTGTGTGTGTGTGTGTGTGTGTGTGTGTGTGTGTGTGTATATGTGTGTGTGTGTGTACTAGGGATGGGAACTGTTCTGGTAAAAATCCGAACCGTTGGGTTCTCTAGTCACGGTTCGGGTCGCGTATGAGCCGTTCCGTTCATCTGAAATTGGTTATGAGGCCGATAGTGTATTTTTTCATCCCGTTTATTGTCCCACTAGAAATCAGGAAAGAGGCTGGGACATGGTGGACAGGAACACAAGGTAGAACAGCAGTGTAACTGAGGCTGTGGTCTTTGTTGTGATTGCCTCAGTTTCAGCGAGGGCGGACCAGATGTTACTGCATGTGTTGTACATCCAAAGATACGAGGAGTTGACGAGGCGTGACCCCGCCTCCTTCCTTCTCAGAGACGTTGATGAAGAGCAGAGTCCGGCTGTGATTGGTTCAGGAAACGGAGAGAGGACACGATAAAGTTCAGGTAGAGGATCCACCGGCGGCGTTTCTCTCTGCTCTGTGGGAGCGTTACGAATTTGGTGTTACGTCTGACAACGGTGGGAAAAAAGTGGAGGATAAAACGTCAACTGTGTGTCAGCGCTGAGCAACACGTGAGGCTACTGCTAGCAGCAATACTTCCAATATAGATAGATAGATAGATAGATGAACTTTTATTAATCCCCGAAGGGAAATTATCTTTCAGTTACATCCCGTCCAAGAAACATAAAAATATGATCAATGGTTTACGGAGACGTCGCTCCGGTGTGTCCGTCGATAGGAGGAGAGAGTCGGGGAGGAAAGAGCGACTCCTTCTCCCAGCAGCATTAACCAGCCTCTACATGCAGACTCAGAGCAGCTACACAACTAAAGCATCGGGAGGTTTACAGCCAGAGATCTGCAGCCTGACGCCGTCTGGAGGACGCTGGATTCCAGCAGTGATTAGAGTAGTGGAGCTGCCCTATAATCTGCCGACTCTTGGCCTCCTTGCTGTACCATAAATGTACCGAACCGAACGGTGACCCCACCGTGATATGAACCGAACCGTGAATTTTATGAACCGTCCCACCCCTTAGTGTGTGTATGTGTGTGTGGTTGTTTAGGGCAGTTAGTGATTGACTGTGTGGTTAGTGTGTCTGCATATAAACCTGGGTATGGTTGTGGTCAGACGGCCACGCAAGTTCTTCAGTGCAGCAGCTACAGGGCAGCATGCTACCTGAAAAGAGTGTGTGTGTGTGTGTGTGTGTGTGTGTGTGTGTGTGTGTGTGTGTGTGTGTGTGTGTGCCAGCGTAGTGATAAACAGCTTGAGGATCAGATGGAGGTCACAGTCCGGCTCTCTGAAGCAACAGAGGACGACTCAACACTGTTTCCTCTGTTCTATTCACGGAGAGATTTAAAGGCCCCGTTAGTGTATTTTAACATCTTTATGATATTTCATATCTCAGTCATTTCCTGACTGAAGCTGATCAGCCACTGTTTTTTCATTTATTGATAATGGTGAGTTTTGAAGCCTTTACGTGTCTTTAAACAGACAGTTGCTAAATGCGATGACTAAACATTATCACGTCAACTCATTCTCCTTTACAGCCGGTGAAAAACACCCTCAGCTCTACCTCTCTCTCCCATATTCGTCAAACGGTGTCTGTGTTTGCTGACAGGAAGCCTTTATATAACTCAGAGATGCCGCTGAATAGATCACTGTTGCTGTTAAACAAACTTGATGTCTTTTTGAGAGAGAGAGCCGCTGGCGAACTGAACTCATGTGACAGACAAAGCATCTACATAAAGGCCTGATTCAGGGAAGAAGACAAGGATGACTCTGTGACGGCCACACTGGCCACAAACATAAAGGGTTTTTTTAGGCGTGGGAGCAAAAATCTGAATCGATATCTGCTTCATCAGAGTCTGTGTGGAGGTCGAAGGAAGTTAGCTCTTTTATTGTGGTAGTCTGAGTACCGTGACGTCATATCCGTTCGGTATCCGTCAACCAGAACAAACCTCAGAAAGTATTAAAGGGTGGAGGGTGGGCGTGGATCCAACCTCCACCCTCCATGTTAAATCCAGCCTGGTAAACACTACACATCCAGTAAAGGAGGGAAACACTTTGGAAAAGCAGAGCTAGACATCACGGCTAAAGCTGCACACTAACTCCGTCACGGACGGGAAACGTCATCGTACGGCGGTAACGTGCGGTCCGGCCGGCCGTCGCTCTCGTCTCCGTGGTCCGACGGGCCGACGCTACGACTGTAGAGCTCCATATACTGACATTTATGTTAAATGCATTCAGACGGCCCCGATGGAGCTGACCATGGATGGATAAAGAGGACGGAGCTGACGGAGAGCTAGAGACCACCTTGGAGGAGTTAGAGGAAGTAGACACCTGGGACTACGGCCGCTTTTCAAAATAAGGTGTTAACAAAGGGAACTGGATCTACAGAATCCATCTATGGAAATCAGACTGATGGATTATATTCAGCAGAGTATAAAACATTACATGACCCTGATAAATTAAAGAGAAAATCCCACTAATCTGTGAGGGAAATGTCTTTATTCTTTGATTATTGGGTTGCTGGATAAAAACTGTAATCAATAATTCCTGACAATGATCCTGATAGATTTGACTTCAGGACATCTCTGACTACAGACATGCTGAAAATCAGACATGTTACTGGATTCATTTACAGATTTTACAAAGTAAAAGTCCTTTGAAATGTCTGATTGTACCACATGGTCTTGTGGTAAAAAAGCTAACAAAAATGACAATAAATCAGAATAGCAAATTATAATATACAATAATTATAACTTAAAAATCACAATACATATTGAATTAGCACCGTATGGTGATAGTATTGAATCTGGAAATAGGTGAGAGAGACAGAGAGACAGAGAGAGAGAGAGAGAAGAGAGAGACAGAGAGAGAGAGAGAGAGAGAGAGAGAGAGAGAGAGAGAGAGAGAGAGAGAGAGAGAGAGAGAGAGAGAGAGAGAGAGAGAGAGAGAGAGAGAGAGAGAGAGAGAGAGAGAGAGAGAGAGAGAGACAGAGAGAGAGAGAGAGAGAGAGAGAGAGAGAGAGAGAGAGAGACAGAGAGAGAGAGAGAGAGAGAGAGAGAGAGAGAGACAGAGAGAGAGAGAGAAGAGAGAGAGAGAGAGGGGGGGGGGGGGGGGGGGGGGGGGGGGGGGGGGGGGGAAGGGAGAGAGAGAGAGACAGCGACAGACAGCATAAACTGAAGCCTTTGATTCCTGCTAGCCGGGCTGATCCTTCCCTGGGCTATTGTGTGTGTGTGTGTGTGTGTGTGTGTGTTGGTTGTGTGTGTGCTCACCGCTCCGACGGGGAAGGCCAGTACCGCCATCATCCAGTCCCTCAGGCCAATCAGCTTCCTCAGCTGGCGCTCCTGCTCCCTGCTGTCGCCTCCTTTAGTCAGCAGGCTGGACACATCGATCAGGACGCACAGTCCGAAGAACACCGCCTGGATCACCTGCAGGGAGAGACGGGGAGAGTTCAGCCACACGATTTCATACGGCAAACACTTCCGAGAGGAGAGAAACAGCCTCAAGGCGTCAGAGGAAGAAGAGCTGCGCTGGAATCAGTCCACCTTTCTTTAACCTGCCTCGCCTTCCTCGACTCAAGCCTCTAATTTCATACATTACACCGAGTCATGTCAACAAGATCCTCAGGAGAAGGTGATGCAGACACTGTCTGAGATCAGCATGTAAGAACCAGTTTGTTATGCAAATATGAGCTCTGTGGTTTGTGTTATTCACCACGAACAGTGAACTCTACAGACATCTGTCTGCTGACGTGCACGGCTACGTGCACCTTACTGTGTTGGTATGAAGGCTCGCCTTTGACCAGAACTCACCTGGACCTCCACTTCTCTCGTGTATCTCGCCTTTGTGGGGGGATTTGTTTGCCTTGTTGCATTGACATGGAGGTTACGAAGCTTTCTGAAATTTGCCATATTTTCTCAGTAGCAGAGCCCACAGACGTTAGATCCTTTAAAATGTTTTAGTCTTTCTTTGTAGGGCTGCACCAAATAGTTTGACGCCTCAGAGCTTCATTAATTAATGACACTCAATGACATTCTTGTGTTTAAAGTAGGGCTGCACAATTAAGAAGAAGAAAGAAGATGAACCTTTATTAATCCCACGAGGGAAAATTCAATTTTTACACTCTGTTGTTAATGTTCACACAGCACACACAGACCTGAAACACACACATGCACAAACAGGACCCATAGACCTGCATTAATGGAGAGATGTCAGAGTGGGGGGGCTGCTCCTGACAAGCACCCCGAGCAGTTGGGGGTTTGGTGCCTTGCTCAGGGGCACCTCGGCAGTGCCCAAGAGGTAAACTGGCACCTCTCCAGCTACCAGTTCACACTCAGTTCTTGGTCCATGTCGGGACTTGAACCGGTGACCCTCCGGTTCCCAAGTCAACTCCCTACAGACTGAGCTACTGCCGCCCCCTAATCAAATATTAATCATGATTTTTTGCTTCCTATAATTAAATGAACATGATCTTCTGCAATATTGATGTTTCAAATGTGTGTTCTGCTCATATAAAACTCAAATCAAGGGCTTCCTAAACTAACCAGACCTTTTAGCTGAACTTTTGAGGATAAATATCATCTATACTAGAGATGGGATTTGTTATGGCCAATGCCGATGCCATTTTATTATTTTTTCAGATTTATTTTTTTTCAGACAGCCAATGGCCAATTTATGATGCTGTTTTTGCCGATGTCGTTGGCTGGTTTTATTTTTTCCTCTATCTGATGAAGTATTCATAGCTTAAGTAAACATTTATTGAACAACACTTATGGTCAGTCTCTCCCGTTCACACAGCCAGACGGCCTACGTGAGGAGGCGTGGCGGCTGCATCATTCACGCCTCTGTTCACACCTGCTGCTCGTTTGAGCTTGATTTGGCCATTTCATCTTATTATAACTATATTTATTTTAGACAGAGAAAGGTCAAGAAACCTCCTCCTCCTGTATCAGCGGAGCAGCCATCTAACAGCACCAGAAGTTATATTTATATAACCACAATAACACAACACAATATTTATTTCTGGGGTGATAACGTCATAAAATATGTCGATAGACATTCAAAGCTTGGTTTGAAACCTCAGTAGAAGCTTTAAATATAAACTAAGAAATGACATTCAGTTTTTTGGAGTAATACTGAAATCCATTAAACACAAAATCATTTTCCACCTTTAAAATGGAGCAAAGCTCTTTCCACCGGATTGCCCATTGTCACCTAGCAACACTGTTAACTTAAACCACTCGACTGCCGAACACGTCCTGCACTTGACTCCCCACATTGAAAATAAAACCTCGCCGGTTCCACTTGTTCCCAGGCAGCACTCTGAGTATCTGGACATGACGCGACTCCGTTCATATTCAGATAAAACAGAGAGGAACTCAATATGTCACCGGCAGTGATTGTCTGAGCGGTGTGGGATGTGAGGCTACTGAGACGGTTTAAGGTTTCAGAGACGACCTCTTCTTCTTCTTATTGCTGCTGATGGCTGAACTCTTTGATAATGATGTGTTAATGGACAGAATGTAGATTTCCATCATCACATCTTATCTTGTGAATGCAACACTGTGTTTCAGTCAACTCCTCCATATTAGACGTTGGAGCTCCCTGGCTCAGGGGATTCAATTATTACTATCATTAATTATCCCTTTTAGATAAAACTGTACATGATTATAGAAACAAACACACCAGAAACACTACGGCTCGGACGATTAATCGCTCTCCTGATTCTATCTCCATACTTCGATATGTATTGTGGTTTTAAGTATTATAATTCAATATTCTGATTTATTGTGATTTCTGTTCACTGTTTTACCGCTAGACCATAAAAACAGTACAATCCTCCATTTCCAGTGACTTTAACTTAGTAAAATCTCTGAATGAATCCAGTAAAATGTCTGATTTTCAGCATGTCTGCAGTCAGAGATGTCCTGAAGTCAAATCTATCAGGATCATTGTCAGGAATTATTGATTACAGTTTTATCCAGCAACCCAAAAAATCAAAGAATAAAGACATTTCCCTCACAGATTAGTGGGATTTTCTCTTTAATTTATCAGGGACATGTAATGTTTTATCCTCTGCTGAATATAATCCATCAGTCTGATTTCCATAGATGGATTCTGTAGATCCAGTTCCCTTTGTTAACACCTTATTTTGAAAAGCAGAAGCCATCACACGTCTACTAATAAAAGAAAGGCAAACACTTCAGACTTTTTTCAGACTTGTATTTAAGACTTTTTTGACAATTTTTTGAATATTTTTCAGATATTTGTTAGCTACTTTTTTGGTTTTTCAAACATTTTTCCAACTTTTTTTTTTACCTTTTTCAGATTTTTTTCAGACATTTTTCCACCATTTTTATAAAAGAAACCAAATGAAAAAACTAAATTAAATGTTCAGCTTCTTTAAGTGTAGTTGACCAGAACAATGTAAAGGTCCAAGCTAAACATGGATGAAAAACACAATGAAAAGCACCGAGTCCAAAATGAATTCCTCCATCTATCTGAGGTGATGGAGCGGCCGCCTCTCTCTCTCATATTGTGGTCGGTAACGTCGCTGGTTTTGGCTTCTTTTCTACAGACCTGGTTGTTAGTTTCTCTCCTGAGATCTGGCAACACTGCAAGGTGGTCTGTAGCTCTCCGTCAGCTCCGTCCTCTTTATCCATCCATGGTCAGATCAGAGGTCAGAGGTCGGATCCACACCCACCCTCCACCCTTTAATACTTTCTGAGGTTTGTTCTGGTTGACGTTACTCAGACTACCACAATAAAAGCTGTAACTTCCTTCTACCTCCACATAGACTCTGATGAAGCAGATATTTGGATTCTGGTGTTAAAACATGTATTTCAACATGATATATAGGTGGATCGATTAGATAGTAGACAGATTGCATCTAATGAAATGTATTGTATATTTGATAAAAGGCCTAGAAGCTATTAAACATGATTTTAGATTTCTGTGTGCATACGTGTGTGTGTGTGTGTGTGTGTGTGTGTGTGTGTGTGTGTGTGTGTGTGTGTGTGTGTTGTATGAGAAAGATCTATGTCATATTTTCCACATTAGACTCTCCTCCTGGTTAACTGGGCTGTTACTGAATCGGCAGCACTGAAACATCTGGCTCTTGATCATACAGCGTGTATGTGAGTCTGAAACATCTGGCTCTTGATCATACAGTGTGTATGTGAGTCTGAAACATCTGGCTCTTGATCATACAGCGTGTATGTGAGTCTGAAACATCTGGCTCGTGATCATACAGCGTGTATGTGAGTCTGAAACATCTGGCTCTTGATCATACAGCGTGTATGTGAGTCTGAAACAGCTGGCTCTTGATCATACAGCGTGTATGTGAGTCTGAAACATCTGGCTCTTGATCATACAGCGTGTATGTGAGTCTGAAACATCTGGCTCTTGATCATACAGCGTGTATGTGAGTCTGAAACATCTGGCTCTTGATCATACAGTGTGTATGTGAGTCTGAAACATCTGGCTCGTGATCATACAGCGTGTATGTGAGTCTGAAACATCTGGCTCTTGATCATACAGTGTGTATGTGAGTCTGAAACATCTGGCTCTTGATCATACAGTGTGTATGTGAGTCTGAAACATCTGGCTCGTGATCATACAGCGTGTATGTGAGTCTGAAACATCTGGCTCGTGATCATACAGCGTGTATGTGAGTCTGAAACATCTGGCTCGTGATCATACAGCGTGTATGTGAGTCTGAAACATCTGGCTCGTGATCATACAGCGTGTATGTGAGTCTGAAACATCTGGCTCGTGATCATACAGTGTGTATGTGAGTGCCTGCATGAACATGTGCAACATGAAGCCCTGCAGATACGTACGCTGCTACACTGACACTGAAACATGGACACGACTGCCATGAGATCCATTTTGATTGTGACTGACTGGGTGCTGTTACTGCTCAGAGCCTCACCGCTAGTTGAGTTCTCATAGAAACACATTATTTATGTAGCAGGTAAGCTAATTTAAGTATCAGACATATACAACACCTTTCAGGTGAGCATGGACACACATCGAGTCGAGCACCAGCTTTTCAAACACACATATGTAACTGGAGGTGAGCTGGCGTCCGATCGCCCTGAAGCCCAACGTCTCCGGCGTCCAGCCGTCCACACACCCAGTGGGTGACACCTGATCCTCCCAACGGGAGATCAGAGGAGAGGAGGAGCGATGAAGAGGAGAGACATCCTCTCCATCTCTCTCTGGAAAAGAAGGTCAGATCCATCATCGTGTCCATATTGATGGGAGTGTTTGATTACAGGGGAGGATGACGAAACACAGAACTGGTTTCTGTCTCTCACAACAGTCCATTTACCGTAATGCCCCACAGCTACGTCTGAATATCAGCGTTTGAAATTCATGATGGGAGTGAAGTATTTATTTGGGATAGGAAAAAAATCAATTCATCAATGTATCATGATTTCTTTATTTTTTTACAATATTGATTTTTTAATGCCAGAGTCAATATATTTACTTCATCTGAGTCATGTGGAGGTAGAAGGAAGTGTCCGCTTTTATTGTGGTAGTCTGAGTTACATCACCTCATATTCGTTCAAAAATAAAAGAACCTGCAGCCGCGAAGAGAAAACAGAAAACAGCAGAGGGTCAGCGTTGATTCGACCTGCGCCCTGACGTTTATTATCATTATTATATATTTATCAAGGTATCGTACAGAAGAAGTTAGAGATTCCACCATCATGGCAACACTACAAGAATAAAAAATATCAGACTACTGTAATAACAAGGCAGACGTGAGCATGGCTCACACCATCACAACAACACGGTCAACCATCAAACCAAGTTCCTAACTCAAACAGTTTCTGATTTCTCCACCAGAAATGGACCAGAAGTTGAAAATACTCACTATTCTGAGCAAAAATTAAAAATAAAACATTATAGCCCCACCCTGGTATCCTAACCTCAGAAAGACAACTAGACTGCATTGTGAAGCTGCAATATTTTACCCTGGAAACAAAACTGAAGTTGGAAAAAAAAAAATCACACCCTTCACAACTAGACCACTGCCAACCATCAAACCAAGTTTGAAGCCCCAAAGTCAAGTTGTTTCCAAGTTCTTCTGCAGAAACTACAGCAGGTGGACGTATGGACGGACACACTGAGCTTTATATACCCCAACTACACAATGTATGTTGATTTAAACAGAACCATTACAAAGAGAGGCTAAACTTGTGCTACGTGTCTACAATGGTTAGCTTGTTATAGATAGCGTAACTGACTGTGGTTCACTGCTAAAGCTGGCATAGTGAATGACTGTGTCACTGAATGAGGCTCTAACAGAGCTGCCTCTCTCTGAACACATGCATGTGTTCATTGTTCGGGACGACTGCGAGTCTTCTTCCAGTTTCCTCTGGTCATTACAGTCTAATTTACTTCACAGGCCATAATACTGCTGATGATGCTCAGTGTGTGCCGTTACAGGTATGATAGAGAGCACCTCACTGCTGACATCTGATCTGTTTTCATCATGAATCATCACTGAAAGCAATTTGAGGATTTATTTCTTAATCCTGGATGAAGTGATCTCGAATAACGGTGGCTGTAGATAGGAAGTGGGCGTGGTCACCGTGACATCACCCACTGCTTTGAGGACTGCCATTTTGAAGCCTCGATTGAAATCCCCATCAAGTGTTTTACACCTTTTAGGACCCGACGATGTAAATCGGGACCATCAGAGCGTTTTACTCCTTTCAGGACCCGACGATGTAAACCGGGACCATCAGAGCGTTTTACACCTTTCAGGACCCGACGATGTAAACCGGGACCATCAGAGTGTTTTACACCTTTTAGGACCTGACGATGTAAATCAGGACCATCAGAGCGTTTTACACCTTTTAGGACCCGACGATGTAAATCAGGACCATCAGAGCGTTTTACACCTTTCAGGACCCGACGATGTAAACCGGGACCATCAGAGCGTTTTACACCTTTCAGGACCTGACGATGTAAATCAGGACCATCAGAGTGTTTTACACCTTTTAGGACCTGACGATGTAAATCAGGACCATCAGAGCGTTTTACACCTTTTAGGACCCGACGATGTAAATCGGGACTATCAGAGCGTTTTACACCTTTTAGGACCTGACGATGTAAACCGGGACCATCAGAGCGTTTTACACCTTTTAGGACCTGATGATGTAAATCAGGACTATCAGAGCGTTTTACACCTTTTAGGACCTGACGATGTAAATCAGGACTATCAGAGTCTTGGTTCTGGGGAGCTGGTTCAGCTCTAAATAAATGATCCTCTGAGTCACAGACGTCTCTTTCTCAGTGGAAGTCAATGGGAAAAGGCTTTTTGGACCCAGTGACGTCACATGACGGACTCAGAAGTTGTAGAACCACGGTTTGGACCCTACGAACACTGGGATCAACGACCCTGAGGGTCTTGGTACAGACTCAGACCATCCAGAGTGAACCTGCAGGTTGGAGGATGACCTTTGACCTGCAGCTTCTACCATAGCCAGACGTTATGTTGTTGTTGTTGTTATGACTTTTAGCGCATAATGAAGTTATTTATTAAAAGAGTAGCTGATGAGCTTAGTCAGGAAATGACTCCAGTAAATATGAAATATGACGGAAGTGAAACATGCTGGGGGGCTTTAATGAGCAGGGAGCTGCTCAACTACTGTCTAGTCACCACCAACAGTGACCGCGCGGCGCGCTCCCGTACGGGAAGCATTGTGGCAGGAGTGCATTCTGCACCACGACACCGTGGAAACACCGGTCAGCCACGCTGGAGGCTCATAGGAGACTCGGCGTGTCTGATTCAGTGTGAACGAGGTTAACGGTGAGCCACCGGGACCGGAACGATGAGAACCGGAAACGCTGGATGAACACAAACCCCCACAACACGCACCGACCCTGCAGCCCGTGCAGCTCTCTCGGTAACACCGGTACACGGTGAGACTCACCAGGTCGATGAAGGTGAGGAACTTCCAGCTGCCCCCGTAGGTCTGGTGGGCCGGCATGTCCAGGGCTTTGTAGTGGCAGAGGATGGAGAAGTAGGACAGCAGGATGGCGACCCGGAGGACCTGCGAGGGGATCAGCGCCATGATGCTCTGCTCAGAGTCGACGGTGTCTGCCTGTCTGCCTGTCGGTCTGTCGGTCTACCTGTCTGCCTGTCGGTCTGTCGGTCGGTCGGTCGGTCGGCTCCTCTCTCGTCTCTCTGCTGGCCTGTCTTCACCTCCTCCCGCCCTGTGTCTGCGCCTCCTGGAGCCCCCCCTCGGTCCGTCCGTCTACTGCTTCCGTGTTATGGTGATGATGCAACGGGGGGGGGGGGGGGGGGGGGGGGGGTAAGTACAGTATTACTACAGAGCACTACTACTCACTGTATTTGTATATCAATGATATATTTAAGGGTTATTTATTTACATTTTAAGTTCAGCTGTTATTGAATATTTAATTCTTATTATAAACTGTTAATAATCTAATAAAACAATATACTGCTCTTCTTATAATACACTATTAACAAAAATAAAATAATGTACTGTTATTCTTATAATAAACTGTTGTAATATACTGCAGAACTGTTAATAATACAATTAAATAATAAATTATTCCTATAATAATAAAATAAAATATTGAACTGTTATTCTTATAATAAACTGTTGCTAATAAGATAAAATTCAGGTTCTCTAGTTTCAGATGAGACCAGGATGTAGTAGTAGTAGTAGTAGTAGTAGTAGTAGTAGTAGTAGTAGTAGGATCTTCACTCTGGCTTTAAAACGGAGCCGCTAAAACCCACAAACCACAAGCTGCATTAAAGCATGATAGAAATTACTGCTGTTAAAATGAATTTGCATTACCTTTACAGCCCTAAAATAAACAAAATAATACCTATAATAAAAATTTGGTGCATACCGTAACCATATTAAAATATATTTATTTTATATTAATTAGTACAACAAAACAACAGAAATACTGCAGAAGTCAAGAAATAAAGAATAGATATACAACAAAATATGAAAATATTGCTCTTTTAAAATTAGACAACTGAACAGAAGATGTGCAAAATCTGAAGTACAACCAGAATGGAGAATGTACATAGCCCACAGATATTAGTCCAAAACACATCCCTCCATCCATCCATCTTCAACCGCTCATCCCGTTAGGGGTCGCGGGGGGCTGGAGCCGATCCCAGCTGGCATTGGGCGAAGGCGGGGTTCACCTGGACAGGTCTCCAGTCCATCACAGGACACATAGAGACAGACAACATAGAGACAGACAACCATTCACGCCTATGGGCAATTTAGAGTCATCAATTAACCTAAACTGCATGTCTTTGGACTGTGGGTTAGGGTTAGGGTCCTCCTGTGGGAGGAAGCCGGAGCACCTGGAGAAAACCCACGCTTACACGGAAACTCCTCACAGAAGAGCCACAAGCCGGATTCGAACCTGCGACCCTCTAGCTGTGAGGCGACAGCAGTAACCACTGCACAAAGACATATTAGTACTACTATCTCACAGAAAAGTATACGGACATGACATCAACAGCACAGTTCTACTGATATGAACTAAATGCTGCATGTTGACGCCAGTAGAGGCAACATTTAATGTCATTTAAATAAGCATTTTGGCTGTAAATTGTATTAAATGTTATCTAACATTTTAATTATCATTCCTGTTATTATCTCAGCATGATGGTGGACCGTGTTCAAATGTTTGTCATGTACTTAGACTGATAATACTGACTGACGAGGTTCACATTTAATATGTATTTCTGTCTGCGTTGTTCTGAACAGGAGAGTAAATTCAACAGAAAACCAGCGTCATGATAATAACGCAGCCTGTGAATTAGAAATGAAGTGATTTAAAGTGAAAGAGAGGAAGAATCAGGAAGCTGATGACATTATAGAAAGATCTCCAGCAGGCAAGGAAAGCGGTGATGCTGTTGCCATGGCGACGCTGGGCTGCTACCCAAGAAGGGGTGCAGTGCTGTTTCTGCACTCGCGGTTTTTAATGGCTGGATGGACACGTGCACAGGTTTACATTACATTACACACTGTCAGATCTGAAGGTTAACATGACAAACGGCGTAACTGTGTTTCAAGACGCGCTACGAAAGTAATTCGTGCATCGGATGCATCACCTGACAACGTGCATTCAGACGTCATCAGCAGCTGTCTGCTATGTAAAGATATAGAGGAGTAATGTCTACCTGAGCAGGGAATGAAGTCTGCCTCTCTGTGTGCTGTAATCAGAGCTTCTCCTCTGTTCGCTGACACAATCAGACCGACCAGGATTTTTACTGAGGCCTTCTGACAGTCAGGCTGCAGGCTGCTTTACATCTTTACATTAACCATCTGGGTATCATGTGTTTTAATGATAACAGTACATTCATTTATCATGTAAGCCAACGTATCCTCAGACAGTGGTTCGTATGATATGTTAGGCAGAGTTACAAAACTACTGAGTTAGGCTTAGGCAACAAAACCACTGAGGTTAATGCCAACAAAACTACTTAGAACAGCGGCCTCATGGTGAACGTCCTCCTCACTACGCACCTCTTGTCTCACTTTATACTTCCTGGTTCACAGTTATGGGGATTACATACACAAGAAATTGATTTTGTGGGATATATCTGAATAACAGAGCATTACTTTTTGTAGGTATGGCTACAGTTGACGTATGAGGACAGCCTGTGTAAATACATTAACTCGTATTGTCAGTGTCAGGGACTACATTGTTGAACCCATTTAAGAGACATTAACTAGTTAAAAACAGAGTCAGATAGGTTTAAATGGGTTTTTAGACGTCAAGGCTCCATGTTCTGCTGTTTTAACAAGATGTCAACCACGACATTTAAGAAGTGCTCTGATTATTTAACCATGTTTTTGTTTACAAGCCTGTTGAGCTGCAGATCAACTGAATTATGAATGTTGGTCTTAACTCATAGGTGCCCTCTCACATCATGGAAAAAACAGTCTTGTTAGAAGAACATGGGGAACTCCTTGGTTTATATAGAGGAGCTAATGTTTCTACTTAGATAACATACAGTATACTCAGCAACACATGATGTATTTATACCTCTAAACACCGTGACCGGAGCGACCACAAGAAATGGATTAAAGCACATGAAATTCCTGGTCCGTGAGCATCGAGGCATTTATCAAATCAGTGTTTTATACTCATGCAGTCATTATGTGTGACGGTTGCACTGACATTCACAAACATCTCCAAGAGACCTAAGATCTACAGTATATGTTCACATTTTAACATCCTTTTTTCCAAATTCTTCGGCTCTGAAGGGTTAAAATCTCCCCGCTCTGTCGAGTCCATCCAGACGAGTGGTTTAGTGCTGCACCTCCACTAAGTTGGGGACTCAGCAGCAGGTCATTTGTAGAGTCAGAGCTCTTGTCAAATCGGCAGAGTGCCCCTTTAAACTGTCGAGTCAGTTATTTCCCTCTGCTGTCATGTTTCGGGCCAAGAAAACACTGATCCATGTTATTGATGATCCAGATGTGGTTCTCAGTGTTGAGTGTTTTTGCATACAGATAACTTCATGTTTCAAAAGTCACAAAATATTTCCAATATTTCAAATATTGGAAATATAGATCAGAGCCAAATCAGCGTTGGCAATGGAGGACAGAGGACAGGAGGACCGAAGGACAGAGGAGAGGAGGACAGAGGACAGGAGGACAGAAGGACAGAGGACAGGAGGACAGAGGAGAGGAGGACAGAGGACAGGAGGACAGAAGGACAGAGGACAGGAGGACAGAGGACGGGAGGACATAGAACAGAGGACAGAAGGACAGAGGACAGGAGGACAGAGGACGGGAGGACAGAGGACAGAAGGACAGAGGACAGGAGGACAGAGGACGGGAGGACAGAGGACGGGAGGACATAGAACAGAGGACAGGAGGAAGGACTGATACTGACTGATGTTTGTGTTCTTCACGTTTGTCTTCTCTCTTTCTAAACTTCACTCAGGAATCTGATTGATTTTATTGATCTGTCAGATTGTCTCCAGTCAGATATTAATAGTTTCTATGGAGACTCTGCTGTTGTCAACATTACTGTTGCTGCTCTAGAAACAACATGTGTCCTAGTTGGATTTAAATATTCAATTAATAATCTGGTTCTGACTTTAAACCAACCAGACTGACATCAGTAGAGCTAATATGATCACTTCAATATTAATTGATCATCTCAGTATTGATCAGTGTTATTGGTCATGGCAGATTGTCCTCATATGGTGCTGCCTAGTTTATGACAACAGGCTTGGACTCAAATGCAACACTCAGACAACAGGAATTATCAAACAACGCTGGTTCTTTATTAACAGAAACGGGTCGGTACACGGGTTGGCAAAACTCACAGTCAGACAAATCCAGAGCGGCGGGCAAAAGGCAGAGTCGGTAAACGGGCAGAATGATCAGGCACGAGGAATCAATAACGCTGTAACATGGGATAACAAGACGATCTGGCACAGGAGGAAAGGGAGACGCTGCTTAAGTACTGGTGAGGGAAGAGACTAACTGTGGACAGGTGGACATGATTAGGGGCGACGATCAGACGCAGGTGACTGGTGCAGGTAACTAGGTCAGGAGGAGGTGCTCAAACGTGAAGGCGGGACGCATGCAGGGCAGGGATGCAACGAGAGGAGAGGTTAAACATGTCAAAATAAAACAGGATGTGCACCAAAATAAAAGCGTGCAACACATAAATACTTCAGTCCTGCGGGACGTTACAGGTACTGTAGTTTACAAAGCTCTAGTGCTGCTGCTGTAGAAGTGCTCACTAACAGATTTAGACAAATTAGTGATCAATATTTGAGAGAAACAGGCCTTTAGTGTTCATAGAGAAACTCTGAGCTGTTTGACTTCAGCACATAAAAAATGATGAAAACTAAAGTGTTGCATTTATATTTTTGTTCAGTGTAAATGAAGTCCATTCACCAGAAAACCCACTGATGTGAAGTATCGCTCCAAGGTTACACTAAGTGTTGGAGTATGAAACAGGTAAAGCAATGTACTGTCAGTATGCTAGCCTTTAAACTAGCTATTACAATATTATATATTATATATTATTGAAAAACACAACTTTGATTTTTGTTTATCTTATGTTTGTTTACTTCATAAGATACTGCAGGTTTAAACTACAGCTGTTAGATTACATTTATGATCATAGTGAAGGCAGACAAACAAGATCATCGATGAGGCGAGACGGGAAATATAAAATACTGCTCACCTACCACAATAGCATAATAACCCTATTATGCTATTATTATGTCAGCGGCATAAAATGGTCTTAAAATGACAATAATATTGTTGATTACAGTTAAAACAATGCAAACAAAGGTCGTTGTGTGACAGGTCTAGATGATTGAATATTTCAATTGATTGACAGCCCTAATATAAAGTACATTAGTGTGTTGTTTCTGCCTTCAAAGTGTAATTTAAATGGTGTCTGTGTGTATTATTTTGCTATAAAAATGACATTTTCAAAAAGGATTGTGAGGTTTTGATCGCAGAGCTTTATTTTGAAATTGAAGTGAGATCTATCTCCAAGTGTTGTGTCTTACTTTGCCTTGTGTGTTGAGTTTTGACACAATACAAAAATTCCTGTGAATGTCAATATTTATATATCACACATTAAATTTAACCATTAAGAGATCTTTGCAAATGAGACAAATTAACAGGTTTATAATGAACAACACTGGCTGTCAGTACTGATACCGACCAGTAAGGGGCGCCGTTTAGCGCAAAAACTGCTGGTTGAGTGTGTGTGTGTGTGTGTGTGTGTGTGTGTGTGTGTGTGTGTGTGTGTGGGAGTGTGTGAGTGTGGACTCACACTCTCTCTGACGATGTCCTCTTGAAACTGTTATCTCACAGGTAGTTTGACCTTTACCCTCCAGCTTTTACATAACATCTGGGCCACACCTCAACACACTGATGACTGTGTGTGTGTGTGTGTGTGTGTGTGTGTGTGTGTGTGTGTGTGTGTGTGTGTGTGTGCATGAGTGCAAGGGAAGGAGAAAAACACATTGACAGGGATTAATGTGTCTGTGTGAACAGAATCAAAGACCAGAAAATGGAAATATACACAACCTTAATGTATGTGTGTGTGCATGTACAGGAGTGTGAACACAAACTAGGTGTGGTAGCGGTCTTGCAGTGTGTGTGTGTGTGTGTGTGTGTGTGCATGTGAGTGTGTGACTGTATGAGTAAGCATTAGTAATCAGTCAGCTGTCACAGAAGTGCTTTGTCTTGCAGAGCGTTACAGTTCGACTCTGGGACAAGAGCCTGAGGCTACTGCCTGTTTGTGTGTGTGTGTGTGTGTGTGTGTGTGTGGCGTCCACCTCTCCGCTGTATGGATTAATCACAACTTCCCGTAACGACTCAGCAGGTTCCTCGTTTACCGTTGTTTTTTTTGTCGCAGCCGTACAATGAATGCAAACAATGAATAAGGAGGATTTACAGCAGCGTGGGACTTTAACCACGTTATGACTCACTTCCTGGGATTGTGGCTGTGCTCGTTACTTTATGAGTTGTCGTATGTGAGGATTGGCACTGAAAACCCAGCTCAGTGTCATCAGCTCTGTCCATGCTAATGCTTAGTAGCTGTGGACAATTAGCAATATTTTTGAGTCATTCCTGTAATCTTCCCCGAGCTCCACTCAGTGTTGCTTGTACTAAAAAGTGACGAATCCACAGAGGATTGGTGTATAAAGAGAACTGGATCCAGCATCAGATGTGGGGCCTCGTTCATTCCCATGAAAGTTGCTCAGTGGTGCATGAAGTCAAAATGGTTTGACTTCCATCTGGAAAAGCACCTGGATCTTCAGGGTCGTCTGGGTCTTCTGGTTCCTGATATACATCCAAATACAAAATCATTCAGTCTTCAAAAGGGAGCTCATCAGTCACAAAGCATGTTCACATAACCAGACAAAGAACAGCGTATACTGAAAGTACGGTAGAACCAGTGAGAGAGCCTTGTCAAGGCAGTATCTGAATATAAATGTCTCAAACCGCCGCTGCAGCATCATCCCATTGTTCCCAGTTCATTTAAAGTATTTCACACACACAATACCAGTGTTGCAGCACTTGAGACCAGTCAGACCACTGTCTGAATGTCTCGTTCTCGTCTCAGATATCACTAAATTGCTCGTCTATTGTCTGCTTTATTTGATAGCATCATTTGTGTGATTGCTCAGGACAGCATGGTGGAGCAGTGGCTGGCATGGTGGAGTAGTGGTTGGTGTGGTGGAGTAGTGGTTGGTGTGGTGGAGTAGTGGCTGGCATGGTGGAGTAGTGGTTGGCGTGGTGGAGTAGTGGCTGGTGTGGTGGAGTAGTGGCTGGTGTGGTGGAGTAGTGGCTGGCGTGGTGGAGTAGTGGCTGGTGTGGTGGAGTAGTGGTTGGTGGGTGGAGAGGGCGGCAGGGGGAGGCGGGGGGGAGCAGCAACTGGCGTGGTGGAGTAGTGGTTGGTGTGGTGGAGCAGTGGCTGGTGTGGTGGAGTAGTGGGGGGGGAGAGTTGGTGTGGTGGAGTAGTGGCTGGTGTGGTGGAGTAGTGGTTGGTGTGGTGGAGTAGTGGCTGGTGTGGTGGAGTAGTGGTTGGTGTGGTGGAGTAGTGGCTGGTGTGGTGGAGTAGTGGCTGGTGTGGTGGAGTAGTGGTTAGTGTGGTGGAGTAGTGGCTGGGGGGGTGTGGTGGAGTAGTGGTTGGTGTGGTGGAGTAGTGGCTGGTGTGGTGGAGTAGTGGTTGGTGTGGTGGAGTAGTGGTTGGTGTGGTGGAGTAGTGGCTGGTGTGGTGGAGTAGTGGTTGTTGGTGGAGTATGGGGGGGAGGGGGGGGGCGGGGGGACGGGCGGGGGGTAGGGGGTGTGGTGGAGTAGTGGCTGGTGTGGTGGAGTAGTGGCTGGTGTGGTGGAGTAGTGGTTGGTGTGGTGGAGTAGTGGCTGGTGTGGTGGAGTAGTGGCTGGCGTGGTGGAGTAGTGGCTGGCAGGTGGAGTATGCGTAGGTGTTTGGTAGGGTTGTGGTATGTGGGCAGGGGGCCGGACCCGGGGGGGAGCCGGGGAGGTGGTGTGGTGGGTAGGCTCATGTGGTAGTGCTTGGTGGAGCAGCAACTGGTGTGGTGGAGTAGTGGCTTTTTTTTTGATTTGGTGTGGTGGAGTAGTGGCTGGTGTGGTGGAGACCCAGTCCTGGTGTGGTGGAGCAGCTAGTAGTGGCTGGTTGGTGGAGTAGTGGCTGGCATGGTGGAGTAGTGGCTGGTGTGGTGGAGCAGCAACTGGTGTGGTGGAGTAGTGGCTGGTGTGGTGGAGGAGTGGCTGTGTGGTGGAGTAGTGGCTGGTGTGGTGGAGTAGTGGCTGGTGTGGTGGAGCAGTGGCTGGTGTGGTGGAGTAGTGGCTGGGCGGCGTGGTGGGTGTGGCTGGTGTGGTGAGTTGGAGAGTGGCTGGTGTGGTGGAGTAGTGGCTGGGTGGTGGAGTAGTGGCTGGCGTGGTGGAGTAGTGGCTGGTGTGGTGGAGGCTGGTGTGGTGGAGTAGTGGCTGGTGTGGTGGAGTAGTGGCTGGTGTGGTGGAGTAGTGGCAGTTTCCATTAACTACAGTGCAAACCCATCCACAGCTTCTGCGAACCCAGAAAATTCTGTTGTGACACCATTTAAAAAAAAAAAAACCCCCAAGGTGGGAGGGGAGGCTTTGTGTCCCGTGTTCAACAGTCATATTTTCACTGAACAAACGTAGTAGTTTTAAGCCCAACATACAGCAGCTGTAGTGGATTTGTTGCCTGAACCGAAGAAAGTGTTTTCAGTTCACAGCGTCCAGCAGGTCTTTACTGAGCCTGAAAGGTGACGCTGAGGAGTCTGACAGCTCAAGAAGGGCATGAACCAGTAAAAACTGATTACATACACTACGTGCTATAATATGAAAAACATATTATTTCATGCCAGAGATTCACACAAGTTCATGTCAATGGGGAGAACTGTTCAGTTTTCTATCCTGAAAATTAAAAGTAAAATTTAAAGTATTTAAGATTAAAAATGTTGTTGCAGTGTACTTACTATTTTTGCCACAATGTGGAAAGAAAGTCTCTGAAACTCATTTCTTTGGGAAGGACCCGGGGACCCCTGGTATCATTTTGAAATCCTCCTTATTCTTGAAGTATCTGGTCCTGGTCATGACTTGGTCTGGGTTTAGGTGGTCTTGACAACAATGCTGCATAATCCTCTCTATTAAAATGTTATAATCATATTGTCATCAGAATGGGGCGAGTCCTCTGGGTTGTTAATTCCGGAGGGTGTTAATCCCGACATGGGCCAAAACTGAGTGTGAACGGAGCTGGAGTTTTTTCCCCCCCCCCCCCCCCCCCCCCTTTTTTTTTTTTTTTTTTTTTATTTTTTTTTCCTTTACTTTCTTCTTCTTCTTCTTCTTCTTTTTCTCTTTCTTCATCCTTTTTTTTTAAGTATTATGAGTGAACTGCTTTTCCTTTGTAGTTATTTTGGTCTGAACCATCCAAAGAGGCACTTGAACATCCTCGATTCACATATGAGAAGACGAAACTGATGGAGTTTAAAGTGAAATGACATATGTGGAAAAACTCACACTTATTTCATCAAGATGACAGCTGCAGAGCAAATTATTAAAGCAGTGAGTCATGTGAAGACATTTGCTGGTGAATAATTGTACTGTAGAAGATGAAATCATTGACATTCAGGAGGTTCAGCTATGTTGAATAAAACCCGGCACATATACAGTATATCTACTGTGCATCTACTGTAAATATATATATATATATATATATATATATATATATATATATATATATATATATATATTTATATGAGAACAGAGTCATTATAGCTCCAGACTGCGTCTAGCTTCCTGCTGGGCTTCATATGAAAAGCAGATGCAAATTGTGGCATCAGAAGCTGCTGCAACTCTCTGTCTCCATGGTGCTGTGTTGCCACGGCGTCGCCATGGGGACTCCACGGGGTCACCAGTGATGAGGTCATATCCCGATGAGCCTCTTATGGGCGATGGCAGACGTTAATCCACTTATCGCTGGCCAGCACAAACACACATGCACACAGCAGCGATAAGCCGGCGGGCTGAGAGACGAGGACGTTGACTGAGATGCTGTGCTGCTGGAGGTCAGAGATCTCTCCACTTCCTTCTGTCTATCCACAGTACAGCATTCACAGGGCTGCAGTGTCTTCGTAGAGCTGCCGTTATAGGGAAGCTGGCAGACGAATCACCGTCAGAGCTGTTTGCATGAGGTGAGATTCACACCCAGCAGATTCACACCGCTGCTGCAAATGAAGATCAAGGACTCAAGAAGGAATAACTACATGCTTCATGAGGCTCTGTTAGGTGATGTGGTTGAATCTGGCCCAGGATCTTTGCTGGATGTCATTTAACAGTCTTTCACTTTGCATTTAACATTCTTTTCAGACTGTTTATAGTGTCGATAGACAGGAGATAGAAGGTGACAGAGTGGAATGAAATGCAAAAGGTCCAACCAGGAGCATTGTGGTTTATACATCTTAACCACATGGACACGAGACACCACGTCAGTCCTCTGCCTGTCTTCACTGCAAGGCTCCAAAATAAAAGACCATTTCAAATGGGGGGCCAGGCTGGGCCCACATCTGATTTTAGGGATACCAGAGCATGAAGCTAAATATTAAATACCTGAGGAGGTGGAGCGGCCGTCCACTGATCCCAGGGTTGTTGTTTCGATCCCTGACCCCAGCAGTCTACATGTCCAAGTGTTCTTGATAGTATACTGAACCCCCAACCCGGTCTCAGAAGATGGAGTAAAAATACCATGACATTAGAGACTCTGAGACTCAGTTTACAGCATTTCACAATCACTAACATCCTTTTGTCCAGTCACACGATTCATGCTGTTTTCACAGAATATTCTGTCAGTTTACACATTTATAAAATGCTTAAATGTTCTTTACGAACAAGCTTACCCAATACCAGAATTATTAATATATATATATGCTTACACACAGCATGTTTAAAATGAAAACCTATTGAAATTAGGGCTGTTAATCAATTAAAATATTTAATCACAATTGATTGCAAATTAATTTAACGTTTTTAATCTGTTCATAATGTCCCTTAAAAGGAGATCAGTCCAGCATTTAGTCCTCTGATCAACATGTTAGTGGACTAATATGCTGCTTTCTGTAAATGTATGTATATATTTATTATTGTAAATCAATAACAACACTAATCAATACCAGATATTGTCCAGAAACCCTCCCAGGTTCTGACTTTAGCATCAACAATCTGCTCCAATCAGAACATTGCAAACTGCAGCCCAACAGACAACAACAGCTGTCAGTGTGTCAGAGTGCTGACTTGACTAGGACTTGATCCAGACTGACTGGGACTATCAGAAAGTGGGCATGTCTGTAAAGGGGAGACTGGTGGGGACCCAGAGAACCCATTTACATCCACACATCTGGAGGTCAGAGGTCAACGGACCCCTCTGAACATGAACATTTGTTTGGTAGTATTTTAAAAGTCATTGCTAGTGTTTAGAAGTAATTGTTTGATACTGAGTCGGGTTTGCTGTTAGTGTTGAAGTTTTAGTTTTGAGATGTAGAGTTAATGAACAAAATGTGGTTTTGAGGAGAAAATGAACTATTTGTCTAATTGTGTGCCAAACAGCAGGTGTGTTAGGTCTTAGTGTTTGTTTCATGTTGCATGCTTTATGTTGACACGTCCTGTTTTATTTTGTATTCTAACATCTCCTCTCGTTTCAGAGCACTTCACTTCCTGCCCTGCATGTTTCCCGCCTTCACGTTTGAGCACCTCCTCCTGACCTAGTTATCTACACCATTCACCTGCCTGATTGTCTTCCTCCGCCCTGATTGTGTCCACCTGTGCATCGTCACTCACTCCCCTCACTAAGATAAGATAAGATAAGATAAGATGAACCTTTATTAATCCCCGGAGGGACACTAGTATTTAATGTGTGCAAGTTCGTCTTGCCCTCTTCATGACCAAGCGTTCCAGCATTCTCCAGTGTATTGACCTCTCTTGTTTTTGACCAGTTGCTTGATTTTTGACTCTGCCTTTCGCCTGCTGTTTTGGATTTTGTCTGCTGTCTGACTCATTGTGTACCGACCTGTTTTGCCCATTAAAGATGCTGTTTTTGGAAAGTCCTGCATCAGAGTTTTTGCATTTGAGTCCTGCCTGTATTCCAAGTCGTAATAGCCCTTGTTGTGAGTTTTGATAAAATATCTTAACTGTAGTTAAAGGCATGTTAGTTATTGTAAAAATCCTGCAGCAAATAAATAAATGAGCTAAAACTCAACATCAGAAGGTCACTACATTTCTGATGGCTCTGCCCCCCATCAAGCAGCATCCGATAACATCTCACGGCGTCATGAATGGACGGACGCCATCGAGACAGTTCATGATCTCAGGAGCGGCTGGAAGAAGGCTGATGGCTGAATAAAGTCTGCTTTATGACCACAGTAGATGGTTCCTGGTTCCCTGGTTCCTGTTCTGTTCATCACAGGAATCAAACCTGTGATGCTTCACACCTGCCACCTGTTGCTAAAGGGCGCTTACAGAAGCTAATGCAGTTTATTAGCATAAAGGGGCTGCTCCATCAGAACCCAGCCAAAGGAAAACAGGAGCTTTATCAAGCCTGATTTAATTTATTAGCAGGAGGGCCGGCCTCAATGAGCTCCTCTGTATTACAAACGTGTTTTACAGATGAAAGAAGGGAATATGAGGATTCACCTTAAACCTGCCAACAGGGACAATAATATAACACTGGCTGCAGAAAGATGCATCCATTGAAATAAATAAATGAAGTCCATGGAAATGTGTTTCACATGTTTGACTTTTATCATCCACTTTATACGGAGAGGTTTCTTGGTCCTCTAGTGCTCAGAAAACATACATGAATATGGATATAAAATATACATACTGATAGATTAGACCTTCATTTTTGGTCCTTTTCAAAACAAATACCTTGTAGGAAGTGACGCAGTACAAAGAGCAGCCGGCACTGAAGGTTACGTACTATAATCATTGACGTAGAGCATCTCCAGAACTGCAGCTCTGGTGGGATGTTCCGGTCTGCAGTGGTCAGAACCCACCAGAACTGGTCCAAGGAAGGAGAACCGCTGAACCAGAGACAGGGTGATGGGGGGCCGGGGCTCACTGATGCTCGAAGGCTGGCTGGTGTTGTCTGATCCAGTAGAAGCGAATAAAGGGATAAGCAGTTGAAGATAGATGATGGATGGATGGATGTTATTTTGTAATTTTAACAAATATTAATTATCTTTTTCTAACCTGAGCCAGCGTTGTTGCTCAAACCCAACCAGTCGTTTCACACCGTTAATAATGTGGCATTGCTGGTTTCTGTGAGCGCGATACGAGGCTCGTATGAAACGTAGTTTTAGTTCAGAAACATCAACATTCAAGTTTACAAAAACATAAAAATGACATGGTGACTGAGTTGATGATCTCGTTTGATTGATCTGTACAAAGACTGAAGAGGAAAAACAAAAAAATTGCAATTTAATTATATATTTTCTACTTTTTCTTCGTGAGCAGCAGCCAGACGCAGTGATTTCCTGTGCAGGAAATCACCATCACACACCTTCAGTGGTAAAATTTGCATTTTATTTAATTAATGAGGGACCAACTAATTTTTAGCAGCATGGTTCTCTGGTCATGTTCTTTGTCTCCAAAGCAGTCAAACAGGGAAATAAATCCATGATAACTTTAAGTCCAAATTAATTAATCACAATAATTATAATGATGATAAATCGTTCAGCAGGTGTTAAAAGTTGAATCATAATTTTGTACATTAATATCATTTATACACAACAATAACAATAATTATGGCAGTGATGATGATGAAGACTAACATGAATAATAGCTATAATAATAACTGTATTTGTATTAATTTATTTTATTTATTTACGTGGCTTCTTATTATAAATACAAGTATATTTAGAATATTGATATGATATGCTTATGTTGTTGTGCATATTGATGTGATCAGTTGCAGCCTCGTAGCCTGTAGCTGAAAGCTCAGATAGACAGTCAGACAGACAGGTCGCTCCAGAGGTGACCGGGGAATCCTGCTCTCTCCGCGCCGGCAGACAGAGCCTCCTCTCCGGCCACTGCTCCTCCTCCCCTCCCCTCCCTCTGCCCTGGTTGCGCGCTGGGGGATCCGACGACGTCACACACACACACACACACACACACACACACACACACACACACACACACACACACACACACCGCCCTCTCTCTCTCTCTCTCTCTCTCTCTCTCTCTCTCTCTCTCTCTCTCTCTCTCTCTATGCTGCTATTCTGGGAAGTGGCGTTTGGAATAACCCCTGTGTGCGTACGAGTGTGTGTGTGCGTGTGTCTCCTGATTTCACCCTCACAACACACGCACACATACACACTCACAACACAGTCAGGCGCACACGTTTACTGTCTGTCTGACTGCAGCAGTGGAGAAATCCGGTCGGAAAGGATTCCTTCTTCCATTTTTACGCGCAACTTTCTCCTCCGTCAGCCGCCGCGCCGCGACGCTCCCCCGCTCCTCGTCGACTCTTGTGGATTTCTAACAACCGTCTGCTGGCTGTGTGGAGCGGAGCGAGGTGTCAAGCCCGCCCGGAGTCAGATCTCCTGTCACCGGGGCTGCTTGTTGTCATTTTCGCCCGGAGCAGCGCAGCCGGAGCGCAGACAGACGGTAAGTGCGGGGAGGAGAAACGAAACCTTACCGGACATATTCTTACACACATCGCCGTGGCAGCGGGCTTTTCTGCGCCATGGCGGACATTATGGGCTGTTTTCAGCGCACTTGATCTTTTGTTTAGCTTATAAGGGCAAGGCTATGCAGGGGGAATACCCCGGGCACGCATTGCATTGCATGCAGATTACCCGGGTTGCGTAATATCCTGAGGAATTTGCAGTAGGCTGCACGGCCAGGGTGGCCGCTGCAAGGCCGGGGGAGAGGGCTGTATAACGGGAGAACGAGAGGAGTGTTCGTGGATGTGAAGCTGTGAAAGTGGCAGCTCGGAGAGGTGTCATGAGGATGTGATTTTGCGTCTGTGAGGTCGATTTTTCTGCGTTTGTGCGCCATCTGCGTGGCTCGGCTCAGAGAAGTCCTCACAGACCCGCTGTAACAGGACTGAACTCACGGTCCAGAGCTGGCGGAGCCTTCGTGAGTCCAAGCTGTGACCTCTGGTGTTTCCTTGTTGCCGGTACAATGTGAGCAGTGGGACGTGCCTCATGTCTGTGTGGAGGCTCGGTGCTGCAGAACATGTCCAGTATGAAAAGTGTTGTTTTTCAGAAGGGAGTGACTTTATCTCATATGCTCATCGTTTCCTCTGTTAGTGTTTCTGTGTATGAGAGAGAGAGAGAGAGAGAGAGAGAGAGAGAGAGAGAAATGGTGGGTGGTGCGCTGGCTGGTTCCGGGAATGTTCCATGACGTGTTGCCGTCTCGAGAGGGGCCCCGGCTGGGGAGACTCCGACGCACGGCTCGGCCCTGCTGGCTGTCTGTTAACCGACCTGCTGAAAAATATGGAGTCTTCTTCTCTGCGTTTCCAGAGATTCACAGCCTCCTCGCACACGCACGTCGCGTCCCACTCTCATTCCTGCAGGGAAGCTCTCCTTTTTTCTTTCCACAGTGAGGTCAAAGGTCAAAGGTCAGGGTCACTAGTCATGTATGCTGAAGGACGCTATGCATGGTGGTGATATGAGGGCAGAAGAGCTGAGCGACACAATGCTGCCCAGCTGCTGCCATGACTGTCTGGTACCCAGAGCATTTCTTTACTGTTTAATATGTCACAGGAAATACAGCACAAAGAGCATATTAACAAGAAAGACCAATAAGAGGGCAAGCAGTAAGTACATAAATAAATAAATAAATAAAATTTATTGTAAATGCTAAGAAAGAAAAATAACTATAACATCAAATGTTAAAGAATTACAAAAAATATAAGTAAAATAACATTAATAATACCTGCAATTCTTCCCTAAACAACGGGGCTTATTTTTGGACCAAGAAGGCAAGCAGTAAATAAATAAAGAAAATTAACAGATAAAAAACAACTAAATCAATAAATATTTATTCATTATAAATGATAAGTGACAAGAACAAAACTACAACCTCAAATGTTAAAAAAATACAAAAAAATCAGTAAAAAATATTAATAATAACTGTAATTCTTCCTGAAACAGTTTTTCACAGAGTATTGTCATATCTGTGTGTTTATTGTCTGTGTTGGCAGGAAAAGCAGCTAATTTTAAACTGGACTGACACTAAAGGTGGTATTTTTAGAAACAGTGACCCGCGGCCCTGATGGATGCTTGGCTGCTGTTTAAGAAGACAAACAACAGAAACTTATCCTGAATGTGTTTTTGGTGTTGGTGGGGTTGCTGCTGTCAGGCTGTGCATGACTGTGCACGTGCATGTTCAAATGTGTGCGTGAGAGCGTGCGCGGGGAAAGACGACCTACGTACCATCTGTCCCGCTGCCACCCCAGATGGCCATCGGGGGGCGCTGTGTAGGAGCGAGCGTCCATGCACCAGGTACACTGGGTGGGGAGGAGGACGGAGGACATGCAGCAGGTGTGAGTCCACTTGCACTAAACAGTCAATTAATTTAGTACTTCTGGGCCTCGTGGGAACTCTGTGTGGAGAGATGCACATTTATAACACATTAGCAGTGGGCAGCAGCAGCCAGGAGGCTGAAACGAGCACTAACAAGCCATGAAGACTTGTCTCATCAGGGACGGTCGTCACTGATGAGACACTCCTGGTCTGACAAAGCGTCAGTATATGACGAGCTTGGATGAGAACGTGTTGGCATGTTACAAGTATAAACTTCATGTGAACATTGAAGTTTATTTTGAAAAGACACTGTATGCATATAAGAGGCTGAAACTTGACACGTCCAGATCACTAGAGGGGAACCTACAGCGCCGTAAGGTGGTGCAGGTGGTGATGTGTCTTGATTCATGTATGTCCTTTTGGCCAGTACATTCCTATCCCTACTCATCTCATACTGCTGCTGGGGGTCACAGTATTTGTGGCAACAAAACCACTCTAGTTAGGTTTAGGAAAGAACTACGTGGTTGGGCTTAAAATGACTGTTTGAGCAGTAAAAATGACAGAAAGTTGTGAACACGGGACGCGAACAAACAGCTGATTGTAGTGTGACATACGTGACACAAACAGCGCTCTCCTGGGTGAAAGCCTTGTGTTTGTTGGATCATCCACTTCCCCTCCCATCCATCCGGCCTGTCTCACCTCGCTCTCTAAGCTACGTCACCGCCCTCGCGGTGCACTTTCTCTGGATGTTTAGTGTTACAGCAGATGGGTTTACACTGTAGTTAATGGAAGGCGTTATGTGTTTCTTCGCCTTCTGCGGCGGGAACGAATGCCGACAACTGTGACAAAGCATCGGTATTTGATGCTCCGGGAAGAGGCTGTTTTGGCAGAGACTCACAGGAAATATGATTCAGTAATTTAAGACTCAAACCTTGAGCTGAGGTTTGACGTAAAGAGTGCTGCATCACTTTTGTTAGAATGAGTTATCTGTTGGACTATCTGTGCGTCTCACTCCTGACTGTCGCTGTCTGCAGCTCCTCCCGTCTGTCTATCACTTGGTTTGCTGCAGATGTGATGTGTTTGCATTTGCTGTCAATTAACACGGTGCTCACACATCATAGCTGGAGAATTTGAGATGACTGCAGATGTATGGCATGGTGTGATGAAATAACACACACACACACACACACACACACACACACACACACACACACACACACCACACTGATTAACACCATCAGCCCTCAGTGTTTAGCTGCAGTGGATTTTAAAGTAACAGTCAATAGTTACATGAAGTACCGAGATAATTACTGAACACGTCAGTCTATGAGCGTTTTAAAATCAATTACTCAGTGGATGCCTGTTACTGTCAGCCTCTCAGTGGTGGAAATGCTGTAATCATTTACTGAAGTAGTAATACCATGGTGTAGAAGTACTCTGTCACTGGTAGTATGGCATTAAAAATCTTATTTATAGAACCGTTGTGTAGCGTTTTGGTGGATCTTTTGGCAGAAATGGAATATAAGTATATTTTCTTTAGTGAATAATCACATGAAACTAAGAATGAGAGCTTCATATCTACATGGGGAACTGGTCGTCGTCACCGCCATGTCGCACCGCCATGTGCCATGTCGCACCGCCATGCACCATGTCGCACCGCCATGTGCCATGTCGCACCGCCATGCGCCATGTCGCACCGCCATGTCGCACCGCCATGCGCCATGTCGCACCGCCATGCGCCATGTCGCACTGCCATGTCGCACCGCCATGTCGCCATGTCGCACTGCCATGTGCACCGCCATGTCGCACCGCCATGCGCCATGTCGCACCGCCATGTCGCACCGCCATGTCGCCATGTCGCACCGCCATGCGCCATGTCGCACCGCCATGCGCCATGTCGCACTGCCATGTCGCACCGCCATGTCGCACCGCCATGCGCCATGTCGCACTGCCATGTCGCACCGCCATGCGCCATGTCGCACCGCCATGTCGCACCGCCATGCGCCATGTCGCACCGCCATGCGCCATGTCGCACCGCCATGCGCCATGTCGCACCGCCATGTCGCACCGCCATGGTTCTACAATAAACCCAGAGTGGTTCATATCGCCGCTCGCTGCTGCTCTCTCTCTTTCAGCACCACTCACTTCCCACCTTGGCTCTACATGACCTGCTGACAACATCTGGCTCTAGAGAGAGACAGTGGTGTTTTCCTGGCTGTAGCTCTGCTCAACGCTTGGCACACGGGAGAGGCTTCACATGGTTGCAATGTGCAACCTCATCGCTAGATATCTCCAGATCCTACAAACTGCACCTTTCAGCAAAGTATCAGCAGCAAAATATACGTAAAAAATAGATTAAACCACCCAGCAGCATATAAAGATTATATACTGCTGGGTGGTTTAAGGAAGGGATAATGTACAACCAGCAGCTCATTGTTGTGAAAGAAACGATCTGTTATTGTAACGTCAGACACCTCAGACTGGATTACTACCAACGAAGAACAGAATGAACCGGTAACACTGAGCTCACAGTCAAGAGGATTTAAGCTTCACACTGAACTGATCCACAGTTTATTTATCTCACCTCTGTCTGTGTGTGTGTGTGTGTGTGTGTGTGTGTGTGTGTGTGTGTGTGTGTGTGTGTGTGTGTGTGTGATCACCTGAGAGCTGAACAGGAACTTGAGAGCACTCCGGTGACCGAGGTCCTGACAGCGATGGCTAAATTATTAAGACACACTCACACACAAAGCTGGTGCTTCTACTGATGAATTGGTCCTCTGTGGTTTGGTTTTATAAACAGTATACACACCTGGTCTGGTTTACCTGGTTGGATATACAGTATACACACCTGGTCTGGTTTACCTGGTTGGATATACAGTATACACACCTGGTCTGGTTTACCTGGTTGGATATACAGTATACACACCTGGTCTGGTTTACCTGGTTGGATATAGAGTATACACACCTGGTCTGGTTTACCTGGTTGGATATACAGTATACACGCCTGGTCTGGTTTACCTGGTTGGATATACAGTATACACACCTGGTCTGGTTTACCTGGTTGGATATACAGTATACACACCTGGTCTGATTTACCTGGTTGGATATAGAGTATACACACCTGGTCTGATTTACCTGGTTGGATATACAGTATACACACCTGGTCTGGTTTACCTGGTTGGATATACAGTATACACACCTGGTCTGGTTTACCTGGTTGGATATAGAGTATACACACCTGGTCTGGTTTACCTGGTTGGATATAGAGTATACACACCTGGTCTGGTTTACCTGGTTGGATATACAGTATACACACCTGGTCTGGTTTACCTGGTTGGATATACAGTATACACACCTGGTCTGGTTTACCTGGTTGGATATACAGTATACACACCTGGTCTGGTTTACCTGGTTGGATATACAGTATACACACCTGGTCTGATTTACCTGGTTGGATATACAGTATACACACCTGGTCTGGTTTACCTGGTTGGATATACAGTATACACACCTGGTCTGATTTACCTGGTTGGATATACAGTATACACACCTGGTCTGATTTACCTGGTTGGATATACAGTATACACACCTGGTCTGGTTTACCTGGTTGGATATACAGTATACACACCTGGTCTGATTTACCTGGTTGGATATACAGTATACACACCTGGTCTGATTTACCTGGTTGGATATACAGTATACACACCTGGTCTGGTTTACCTGGTTGGATATACAGTATACACACCTTTAGGAGAACAGGGGAGGAGGTGAAGAAAAGTGAAGTTAGTTATTGAGAGTAAAACACAATAGAAGAAGAAGGGAGGAAGCTGAGACAAGGGATGAGGGAATGAGATGAGATGAGATGAGAGAGGAGGAAGGAAGAAAAGAAAAACGAGGAGACAAGAGATGAGGAGAAGACAGGAGAGATGGAAGAAGAGGGGAGGTGATAGGAGAACAGATGGGAGGATGATAAACTGGGAGAGGATAGGAGGCAAGAGAGGAAGAGAGGAAGGGAAAGGAGAGGAAATAAAAGGAGAGGAGAAAAGAGGGTGAGAGAGAGAGAGAGAGAGAGAGAGAGAGAGACCTCTACCCAGACTAGCCTACTTCCTCAGCAGCTTGTAATTAGTCTCACTTCATACATTTATGCATCAGACAGCGAAGCTAAATCAGTGTTTTGTAATCAGAAAATCCCAACTGACCAAACCAACGTTCAGTTCCTGAGAGCATGGCAGCAATGATCGGGGTTTATTACATACTGAAGATGGACGGGAGCAACGACAATAGATGAGGGGAAGAGGGGAAGAGGGTGAGGGATAAAGGGATGAGGAGAGGAACCAGGGTTGTGGACAGATGGATGGAGGAAAGGGATGTGGTCTCTTTGCTACAGCTCTGGTTTTACAAAGCTGTACTCAAAGGAGAGAGAACGGAGGGAGAGAGAAAAGAAAAAGAGGTTTAGGAGGGAGGGATGTGAAAACTGAGTGAAAGGGAAGTGAACGGATCATGTGCTTCAATACTTTGTGCTGAAATGTGTTTGAGGTGTCGTCATTGTTCCTGAAGTTATTTCTAAAACTTCATTAAATGAAGTGACTGAAAAGCTGTGATACTGTTGGAATAACGGGGACGTGCTGTTTTCCTGGTTCCTGCTGCTCTCCAGCTGATCTGGTCCTCTGGTGCTATTCCTCCCTGCAATACTGCAACGTGATGGCACGAAGCCCGACGAGGCTCAGCAGCTGTGGCAGCGCTGCCGCCATGTTGGACTGAAAACCCCGCTGAGTGTGTGTCCACGGACGTAGAGACGACTGTAAATCAGAGAATATAATCAGCGTCCCAGTAGGACACTTAGATACCCTCATTCAAACCCTGACGTCCTGACAGTAGTAAAAGTCTCTACCAGCCGATCCAGAGTTATTTTCCTCCATATTGATCATCAGACCCTCAGACTGCTGAGATCATCTCTGCTTCCTGAGTAGATCTAGAGAATAACTGAAGCTGCATGTCACAAACAGTTTCTTTTTTTCTTGAATTATTATTATTACTATTGAATTTATTAGTAATTATGATTAATTATTTTATTGAAATATATGTTTAAATATATATTTTGAATCTTTTTTAAAAAATCTGCAAAAATCTGATGAAAAACTGGATTGTAAAAATACCTTTTGACCTACAAACACCCTGTAATTTAGCTGAAATTAAATAAATAAATAAATAAATAAATGATTTTATTAATTACTTTAAAGGACTGTGGCACATAATCAGCAACTTTTGCCATTTTCTCTCTCCTCCCTTTTTTATTCGTAGGCCCATTTTCTGAGCTGAACTTCAGTTACTGTCTGCTTAAACTGATCCATTTTTTGTCTGTTTTGATCAGTACTTTGATTAGAAATCAATTAAAAATGCTGATAAATCTGCTGTTACCTGCCACAGTGAAGCTGCTGGAGGTTTAGGCTGATTTATCTGCATCTGCAGAAAACATCAGCGGATGAAAAGAAGTCGAGTCTCAGCAGGAGAGGCAGAACAGAAACAACAGGCTTAGAAACAAAGAAAAGTGGAAATGAAGACGACGAAGCAGTGACAGGAGTGATGTGAAGCTGTCGGACCCACCGACAATAAGTAGTGGTTCAGAGTGAAGATCCTGGTCTCATCTGAAACTGATCCTGATGGATCCATCAGTACCAACCAGGTCAGACTACTACTACTACTACTACTACTACTACTACTACTACATACTGGTCTCATCTGAAACTAGAGAACCTGATGGATCCATCAGTACCAACCAGGTCAGACTACTACTACTACTACTACTACTACTACTACTACTACATCCTGGTCTCATCTGAAACTAGAGAACCTGATGGATCCATCAGTACCAACCAGGTCAGACTAGCTGGTAGTGAAGGAAATCATGGACAATCGTGCTTAATCGTGATTGAATATTTTAATTGATTGACGGCCCTCGTGTCTGTATCAACCTTTCTCTGTCTTTGTCTACCAGGAGCTGTGACCAGACTGTGGACTTAAACTGGACTAGAGGACAAACGGCTGCACCAGGTAGGCTCCACAGAACTAAAGACGACTCCCAGTCATCCACAGCGAGCTGTCCCAGTACCAGTACATGTGAAATGGGGTCATGGAGTGTTTACTGTAACTACGAGTGTGTTGGCATGACGCGCTGCAGAGGTTGTTGTTGTGAGGACAGATATAGTCGTTTGTGTCGGCTGTGCAGAAAGTCACATAAATCAAATTTCATGTGCAAATAAAAGGTCAGCAAACTGAAATTAGTTGCTGATAAAATGGTTTCAGGAGTAGTAAATGTGAAATGACATAAGTAGGTCCCTTAAAATGAGGTGAAATATGGACGACATTTTAGTTTTTATAAATTAAATGAAAGCAGATGAGCGGAGAGGAGAGGAGAGAAAAAGGAGGAGACAGGTCGTCTTTGTAATAATAACCATCCCAATGATTTAAAATGGCCGACCCTTTAGTCAGGAGAGAGGGATGGGAAGACGAGGAGAGAGTCGAGCTGTATTCATTCATCCACAATGACTCTCGCTGTTTGCCTCCCGCCTGGTTGCTGGGGCAACCGGCCAGCTTCGTTAGCAGAGGTGTGACCTCGGCTGGAGGTGTAAATGAAACAGGATCACTTCAGCGGTCCTGCTGACTGCCATCATGTAGGTTCTGCAGTCCTGCTTTAGCTCCGCCCCGGAGAGGAGTCAGTCTGTCTGGTGGTCTAGAGACCTACTAGAGTTTATCTGGTGGTCCAGAGACGGATTAGAGTCTATGTGGTGCTCTACAGATGGATTAGAGTCTATCTGGTGGTCTAGAGACCTACTAGAGTTTATCTGGTGGTCTAGAGACGGATTAGAGTCTATCTGGTGGTCTAGAGACCTATTAGAGTTTATCTGGTGGTCTAGAGACGGATTAGAGTCTATCTGGTGGTCTACAGACTGATCAGAGTCTATGTGGTGGTCTAGAGACTGGTGGTCCAGAGACTGATTAGAATCAATGTGGTGGTCTAGAGACTGATCAGAGTCTTTGTGGTGGTCTAGAGACCGATTACAGTCTATATGGTGGTCTAGAGACTGATCAGAGTCTATGTGGTGGTCTAGAGACCGATTACAGTCTATATGGTGGTCTAGAGACTGATCAGAGTCTATGTGGTGGTCTAGAGACTGTACCGTAGCAGTCTATAAACGCTGCCACAGCTCATACCGGACTCCATTCAGTGTTTACTCCGTCTCTGTCTTCTTGTCCTCCGTTCAGCTCTTTGAGTCTTTCAATCCGTCTTGCTTTGTTCCCTCTTTCTTTTCTTCTCTGGGGACTCTGCAGACTCTTCTGCCTTTAACCAGGAATCTGAAGGTTTGTGCTCCAAATATGTTAAAATTGATATCAGGAAAATACTTCATGGTGTTTTCTGATGGAAATGGAAATCTGACATCGTTTTTTGTCACAGCTGATGTTGGTAAATGTACTGGACTTCTTTCTGTGCATTGAGACTGTAGTATTCTGTAGTCGTAGACATAGTCCTCCAGTCTATAATCAGAGTCTGTAGCAGCAGTCACCAGTCAGGTCTGTCCTTTACATGGTGGACTAATATTCAGGTCTGTCCTTTACATGGTGGACTAATATTCATCCTCCCTCCAGTCAGGTCTGTCCTTTACATGGTGGACTAATATTCTTCCTCCCACCAGTCAGGTCTGTCCTTTACATGGTGTACTAATATTCATCCTCCCTCCAGTCAGGTCTGTCCTTTACATGGTGGACTAATATTCAGGTCTGTCCTTTACATGGTGGACTAATATTCTTCCTCCCACCAGTCAGGTCTGTCCTTTACATGGTGGACTAATATTCATCCTCCCTCCAGTCAGGTCTGTCCTTTACATGGTGGACTAATATTCAGGTCTGTCCTTTACATGGTGGACTAATATTCTTCCTCCCACCAGTCAGGTCTGCCCTTTACATGGTGGACTAATATTCATCCTCCCTCCAGTCAGGTCTGTCCTTTACATGGTGGACTAATATTCAGGTCTGTCCTTTACGTGGTGGACTAATATTCAGGTCTGTCCTTTACATGGTGGACTAATATTCTTCCTCCCACCAGTCAGGTCTGTCCTTTACATGGTGGACTAATATTCAGGTCTGTCCTTTACGTGGTGGACTAATATTCAGGTCTGTCCTTTACGTGGTGGACTAATATTCTTCCTCCCTCCAGTCAGGTCTGTCCTTTACATGGTGGACTAATATTCAGGTCTGTCCTTTACATGGTGGACTAATATTCTTCCTCCCACCAGTCAGGTCTGCCCTTTACATGGTGGACTAATATTCATCTTCCCACCAGTCAGGTCTGTCCTTTACATGGTGGACTAATATTCTTCCTCCCACCAGTCAGGTCTGTCCTTTACATGGTGGACTAATATTCATCCTCCCTCCAGTCAGGTCTGTCCTTTACATGGTGGACTAATATTCAGGTCTGTCCTTTACATGATGGACTAATATTCTTCCTCCCTCCAGTCAGGTCTGTCCTTTACATGGTGGACTAATATTCAGGTCTGTCCTTTACATGGTGGACTAATATTCAGGTCTGTCCTTTACATGGTGGACCAATATTCAGGTCTGTCCTTTACATGGTGGACTAATATTCAGGTCTGCCCTTTACATGGTGGACTAATATTCAGGTCTGTCCTTTACATGGTGGACTAATATTCAGGTCTGTCCTTTACATGGTGGACTAATATTCAGGTCTGTCCTTTACATGGTGGACTAATATTCATCCTCCCTCCAGTCAGGTCTGTCCTTTACATGGTGGACTAATATTCTTCCTCCCTCCTGTCAGGTCTGTCCTTTACATGGTGGACTAATATTCATCCTCCCTCCAGTCAGGTCTGTCCTTTACATGGTGGACTAATATTCATCCTCCCTCCAGTCAGGTCTGTCCTTTACATGGTGGACTAATATTCAGGTCTGTCCTTTACATGGTGGACTAATATTCATCCTCCCTCCAGTCAGGTCTGTCCTTTACATGGTGGACTAATATTCTTCCTCCCATCAGTCAGGTCTGTCCTTTACATGGTGGACTAATATTCAGGTCTGTCCTTTACATGGTGGACTAATATTCATCCTCCCTCCAGTCAGGTCTTTCCTTTACATGGTGGACTAATATTCTTCCTCCCTCCTGTCAGGTCTGTCCTTTACATGGTGGACTAATATTCAGGTCTGTCCTTTACATGGTGGACTAATATTCAGGTCTGTCCTTTACATGGTGGACTAATATTCAGGTCTGTCCTTTACATGGTGGACTAATATTCAGGTCTGTCCTTTACATGGTGGACTAATATTCAGGTCTGCCCTTTACATGGTGGACTAATATTCAGCTCTGTCCTTTACATGGTGGACAATATTCAGGTCTGCCCTTTACATGGTACTAATATTCAGGTCTGCCCTTTACATGGTGGACAATATTCAGGTCTGTCCTTTCATGGTGGACTAATATTCTTCCTCCCTCCAGTCAGTCTCCTTTACATGTGACATTCCCTCCCTTTTCTCCTCCCTCCATTCATCTCCTTTACATGGTGGACTAATATTCATCCTCCCTCCAGTCAGGTCTGTCCTTTACATGGTGGACTAATATTCAGGTCTGTCCTTTACATGGTGGACTAATATTCAGGTCTGTCCTTTACATGGTGGACTAATATTCAGGTCTGTCCTTTACATGGTGGACTAATATTCAGGTCTGTCCTTTACATGGTGGACTAATATTCAGGTCTGTCCTTTACATGGTGGACTAATATTCAGGTCTGCCCTTTACATGGTGGACTAATATTCAGCTCTGTCCTTTACATGTGACTAATATTCATCTCCCTTTACATGGTGGACTAATATTCAGGTCTCCCTTTACATTACTAATATTCAGGTCTGCCTTTACATGGTGGACTAATATTCTTCCTCCCTCCATCAGGTCTGTCCTTTACATGGTGGACTAATATTCATCCTCCCCCCATTCAGGTCTGTCCTTTACATGTGGACTAATATTCATCCTCCCTCCAGTCAGTCTTCCTTTACATGGTGGACTAATATTCATCCTCCCTCCAGTCACCGTCTGTCCTTTACATGGTGGACTAATATTCAGGTCTGTCCTTTACATGGTGGACTAATATTCAGGTCTGTCCTTTACATGGTGGACTAATATTCAGGTCTGTCCTTTACATGGTGGACTAATATTCAGGTCTGTCCTTTACATGGTGGACTAATATTCAGGTCTGTCCTTTACATGGTGGACTAATATTCAGGTCTGTCCTTTACATGGTGGACTAATATTCTTCCTCCCTCCTGTCTCTAAGCTTCCTGTTGTCCATCTTTGGGGAGAGGTGGCTTCAGTGTTCGGTAATATGAGGTTGCTCATGAATGTCAACAGATGTGGGCGGGGACGCACCAGCAGAGCATTCTGGGATCTGTAGTATTAGTGGTTCATGCGCTACATACCGGCGGGCCAGCTCTAATAGACATCTGATATTATCTCACAGGACAAATATAATTACACCTGAGGCCTGAGTTTGACACCTATGATGCAAGGGGAGACACGACAGACAAAAATATTGTTTTTCATGCACTGGTCAGTTTTTAGAGATTGTGCTATTTGGCTTCCATAACATGTCTTCTCCTGACTAAAAGAATAGAAGTCCAGGTTGAAATTAAGCTTTTTAAACTTCATGGAGAGATTTAACAGTGAGGTGAACGATAGAATAAGCTTCATTTTCTGTCCACGTTATTAAAGCTACATGCGACAGGTCCGAGGTCAGAGAGGCCTCAGCATATGAAAGCAGTAGCATCCCCCCACACTGATCACCAAGCAGCATGTAGCTGAGGAAGGACACACGTTGCATTTTGAATACAGAGAGTAGTAGAGAAGTGCTGAGTGGCACGCTGGTGCAGGATGGATTCAGAGAAAACGCATTAAACATGTAGAAGGACTCGTGTAATGGCTGCTGTGGCTAAAAAAGAAGGATGGATGATGGAGGAGTGATGTTGTAGTTTGGTGTTTTGCTGTTTAACTGTGTGTAGGCTGTGATAGTAGAAGAAACGGTGTATTGTGTGTGTGAGCGGTGTTACTTCCTCTTCCTGTGTGACAGGCGGCTTCGTATCAAGGATGAGATAAACTATGTCATCCAAACACCCTCCATCTCTCCATCTCACTCTCACATCAGTGTGTGTGTGTGTGTGTGTGTGCACAGAAATAGATCATGTAAAGCAGAGATTACTATTTGCACCTCAAAGATCAAATGTGTGGGCTTTTAAACTTCCCAGTGTCATCTCTGTAAAACACACACAACAGAAAACATGCACAGGATGTGCGTCAGTGCCTGCAGACTGTGCACATGCTGTAAAATGCATAGACAGTGTGTGTGTGTGTGTGTGTGTGTGCTAGGTGGGTTATGAGGACATAGAAGGTGACAATAGTCAACGGCTGCTCCAAACTGAGGCGAGCTGTTTAGACAGACAGAAAGCATGTCTCCATGCCAACAAGACCTCCAAATTGAAAGACAAAGTGCGTCGTTTGCAGCACAGTTACCAGGAATAAATGTTGGCATCGGACGTCTGAAAACCAGGGATACGCTGGATGGATTCAGTCAGAGCAAGTGATGTAGTTTAAATAGCGAAAAGAGAAACACTGGGCGGGTCCAACAAACATAAGGCTCTGATCCAGAAGACCACTGTTGGTGTCCTGTGTGTCTCGCAACAATCAGCTGTTTGTTCATTGTCATAAACGTGGTAGTTTTAAGCCCATCCGTATAGTTCGTTCCTAAATAGTGCTTTTGCTGCCTGGTTAAATGATTATCTAAACACAGGCCATCATCTTTTTTTAACCTTCACTAAGTAGCATTGTTGCCTAAACCTAACCAGTCATTTCACTATGTTAACCATGTGGCGTTGTGTTTGTGCAAACACGATACCAGGCCGATATAAAACATATTTTTGGTTCAGAAACATCACCTATAGGCCTGGGACATACCTGGGTGCTGATTCCATATGTACTGTGATTTTTAAGTATTGTGATTCAATATTGTGATAAATTGTGCTTTTTGTTAACTAGACCATAAAAACAGTACAATCCTCCGCATCTGGAGACTTTAACTTAGTAAAACCTCTGAATGAATCCAGTAAAATGTCTGATTTTCAGCAGGTCTGTAGTCAGAGATGTCCTGAAGTCAAATCTATCAGGATCATTGTCAGGAATTATTGATTACAGTTTTTATCCAGCAACCCAGAAATAAAAGAATAAAGACGTTTCCCTCACAGATTAGTGGGATTTTCTTTTTAATTTATCAGGGTCATGTAATGTTTTATCCTCTGCTGAATATAATCCATCAGTCTGATTTCCATAGATGGATTCTGTAGATCCAGTTCCCTTTGTTAACACCTTATTTTGAAAAGCAGACATAGTCCCAGGTGTCTACTTCCTCTAGCGTGCAGCTTTAGCCGTGATGTCTAGCTCTGCTTTTCCAAAGTGTTTCCCTCCTTTACTGGATGTGTAGTGTTTACCAGGCTGGATTTAACATGGAGGGTGGAGGTCGGATCCACGCCCACCCTCCACCCTTTAATACTTTCTGAGGTTTGTTCTGGTTGACGTCACGTTACTCAGACTACCACAATAATTTATTCTGGGATAAGTGTATTGATTTATTCCCTCTCGGAGGACACATACAGCTGTTTTCTGATCTGACGACATCACTCAAGTCATAGTTAAAAAATAAATCTGTTTTATGACGTGACAACACTGTGACTATATGTTTAGGTTTTGGCACAGCTTGGTTAGAGTTAGAGACAGATCATGGTGTGGGATAAAATCAGGACTTTGTTCAGTTTAGTGCACCTTTGTCATCATGGTTAGTGTAATAAATAAGTACACACTGTATATCCAGACATATAGTGTATCGTGGGTGTTGTTGCAGATTTGCATATCATGGAAAATGGATTATAGGTCATGGTGGAGTTCTGCTCTCTCTGTGTACCCTTCTAGTTTTTTCATGCTTTTCTTTTGCTTTTCTGGGGGCGGCAGTAGCTCAGTCTGTAGGGAGTTGGCTTGGGAACCGGAGGGTCACCGGTTCAAGTCCCGCCATGGACCAAGAACTGACTGTGAACTGGTAGCTGGAGAGGTGCCAGTTTACCTCTTGGGCACTGCCGAGGTGCCCCTGAGCAAGGCACCAAACCCCCAACTGCTCGGGGCGCTTGTCAGGAGCAGCCCCCTCACTCTGACATCTCTCCATTGTTGCATGTTTGTGCATGTGTGTGTTCGGGTCTGCATGTACCGTGTGTAAGTTAACAACAGAGTGAAAAAATTAATTTCCCCTCGTGGGACTAATAAAGGAATATCTTCTTCTTCTTCTTCTTCTTTTAATATGTCATCACCCTGGAGCAAGAAAAACTACAACATAGAGCATCATGTACAACTGATATTGTAGTTTTCTTGCTTCCAAACAACCAAAAAGACAAAAACTAGATGATAAGAAGAAGACAGACGGCTGAGCAGCAGCAAGATCCAAAAACGGACTAAATGAAGCATGTCACCGTAAGTAGCTGAAATACCTCTGAATGAAGTGAAATAACAAGAGAGAGAGAGAGAGAGAGAAAGAGATGGAGGACCAAATGGATGTGGGCGCCATGGTAACCACAGAGTCGGTACATTGAGGAGTGCACTGAAGATGAGAAACCAGTAGTGGACAGTAAGCCAATGAGAGCCTCCCATTGGTCTCTGCTCACAGCTAGAACAGACCAGGAAGTGAACTGAAACGCACTTAGACACACACACACACACACACACACACACACACACACACACACACACACTTTCACTTCCACTCCCACACAATAGTATGTTCAAATGGAGACTGTAGGAAAAAAAGGCAGAAGGTGAAGAGGAAGAAGTGTATGCTCTGTTGCTATGGCGACCATGGCTTGGTACGATGGATGCAAGCTGTGCCCTTGACAGCATCGCGCGCGCACACACACACACACACAAACACACACACACGCACAAAGGGTAGAATGACAATCACGTGTTTGACTAACAGCTGTGTCCAAATGAATGGCCTTTGGCTGAGCACTCCCCCCACCCCCCCACCCCCCCCAAAAAAAACACACACACTCTAAATGTGTGTGTGCAGGCCACAAGTGAGATAACAGAGTGGCAGAATTTGAATAGCATTATGGGATATGACTGTTGCTGAGACAACAGCAGTTAGTTTGGTTCCCATTTCCTCCAGGTAACCAGAAGTCCAGCGGCCTCTTTGTGTGTGCATTCAAATGGTATGGAAAGTTGTGTGTGTGTGTGTGTGTGTGTGTGTGTGTGTGTGTGTGTGTGTGTGTGTGTGTGTGTGTGCATGTGTGTGTAGTGGTGTGTCTGAGTATGGTGCAGTACAATAAGGAGCTTTGGTTTTGCTTCTGCATCGTTCATCATGCAAATGACGGCTTTGTTGCAGCCTGCAAACTTCCTGTCCATGCTCTATGTGTGTGTGTGTGTGTGTGTGTGTGTGTGTGTGTGTGTGTGTGTGTGTGTGTGTGTGTGTGTGTGTGTGTGTGAGAATATGACTATGCTCCACATAAATGGCTCACTGTGTGTATTTCTGCATCTGTATTTGCATTGGTGTGTGTGCATGTTATGTATGGATGTCAGTGAGTGTGTGTGTCCTGGTCAGCAGACTGTATGTCCGTTTGTTACATTAACATCTGCTAATTAGCACCAAAAGTGTAATAAACATTAATAAAACATGAATAAACTGTAATAAACATTATTAATATCGAATAAAGTGTAATAAACATGAACATGAATGAACTTTAATAAACATGAGTAAAATATTAGCAGTCATATCTGGAGTGACATAATAAAGAATAAATAAGAAAATACATAAAATAAGAAAATAAGAAAATATGGATATATATAACTAGATATAATATAAATATAATATAATAAATGTGGAAATATATAGAGAAATAAAGAAAAGTATAAATAAAAAAATCTAATAAATAATAATTTTCACATTTATTTGTTAATGTTTCTGTATATATTTATTATTTTATTAAATTCTAGTTCATGATGATGTTTAAATTGACCTGTTGCAGTGAAGAGTGCTTCTTTTTCACGGTTGATGATGGGTAGATCATTTGGCGAAAGACAGCATGTCTGTGGGAGGAGAGATGGAGGGATGAATGGAGAGAGGACAAGATCAAGAGAGGGGAGGAGGGATTATAATTAGGCTCCATCACTGCCTCCAACCCCCATTTCTCCACCTCCTCTCATTTCAGCATCTCCTTCCCATCCTTCTTCTTCCCACCATTCTCTCTTCCTCCGCTCCTCTCCCACCTATTCTAGTTTTTCTTTCCCGTCCCATCCGTCCTCTCTCTGTCACCTCCCCTTATCCCTCCATCCTTCCCTTCCTCCATAGTTTTCTTTTCAACCTCATCTCTTGTTTTACTTTCTCATTTCTCTCTGACTTTAATTCCTTCTTTGTCAGTTTCACATCCTCATATCCCTCCATCCCTCCCCTTCTATACCTTCTTCCTCCTCCATTTTCAGCATCCCTCAACTTTCCTAATTGACTATTCGTCATTTTTCTTTCTCTCCTCTCTGTCCTCCTTTCCCCATCATTCTTTGCTGCCCTGCCCTCCACATTTTTACCTCTTCCCATCTTTTCTTTCAATTCGTTCTCACTCGCAGCTCGTTGAATACCAGCTCCCCTCAGCATCGGAAACCGTAACGTCCTGTGAAAAGGGAAGTTTATTTTGATAGGACACTATGCATATAACAAGCGTACAGTGACACGCCGTCCTGCTCCGCCCTGCTCCGCCCTGCTCCCTCCTGCTCCGCCCTGCTCCGCCCTGCTCCGTCCTGCTCCGTCCTGCTCCGCCCTGCTCCGTCCTGCTCCGCCCTGCTCCGTCCTGCTCCCCCTGCTCCCTCCTGCTCCGCCTCTCCGCCCTGCTCCGCCCTGCTCCGCCCTGCTCCGTCCTGCTCCGCCCTGCTCCGTCCTGCTCCGCCCTGCTCCGTCCTGCTCCGTCCTGCTCCCTCCTGCTCCGCCCTGCTCCCTCCTGCTCCGCCCTGCTCCGCCCTGCTCCCTCCTGCTCCGCCCTGCTCCGTCCTGCTCCCTCCTGCTCCGCCTCCTGCTCCCTCCTGCTCCGCCCTGCTCCCTCCTGCTCCGCCCTGCTCCGTCCTGCTCCGCCCTGCTCCGTCCTGCTCCGTCCTGCTCCCTCCTGCTCCGCCCTGCTCCGTCCTGCTCCGCCCTGCTCCCTCCTGCTCCGCCCTGCTCCGTCCTGCTCCGCCCCCTGCTCCCTCCTGCTCCGTCCTGCTCCGTCCTGCTCCGTCCCTGCTCCGTCCTGCTCCGTCCTGCTCCGCCCTGCTCCCTCCTGCTCCGCCCTGCTCCGTCCTGCTCCCCCTGCTCCTCCTGCTCCGCCCTGCTCCCTCCTGCTCCGCCCTGCTCCGTCCTGCTCCGTCCTGCTCCGTCCTGCTCCGCCCTGCTCCCTCCTGCTCCGCCCTGCTCCGTCCTGCTCCGCCCTGCTCCCTCCTGCTCCGCCCTGCTCCGCCCTGCTCCGCCCTGCTCCCCCCTCCTGCTCCGCCCTGCTCCCCCTCCTCCTGCTCCGCCCTGCTCCCTCCTGCTCCGTCGTGCTCCGCCCTGCTCCCTCCTGCTCCGCCCTGCTCCCTCCTGCTCCGCCCTGCTCCGCCCTGCTCCGTCCTGCTCCGCCCTGCTCCGTCCTGCTCCGTCCTGCTCCCTCCTGCTCCGTCCTGCTCCCTCCTGCTCCGCCCTGCTCCGTCCTGCTCCGTCCTGCTCCGTCCTGCTCCGCCCTGCTCCGTCCTGCTCCGCCCTGCTCCGTCCTGCTCCGTCCTGCTCCCTCCTGCTCCGTCCTGCTCCCTCCTGCTCCGCCCTGCTCCGCCCTGCTCCGTCCTGCTCCGCCCTGCTCCCTCCTGCTCCGTCCTGCTCCCTCCTGCTCCGCCCTGCTCCGCCCTGCTCCGTCCTGCTCCGCCCTGCTCCGTCCTAATAATGCCAGAGGGGAACCCCGTGTGCCGGTCATCCTTGCGTTCCTCTTTACCCTTTACTGACCTTTCTGTCCTCCTACCTCTTTCTCCATCCCTCCTGCTCCTTTCCCCCTCAACTCCCTTCGCTCCGTCCTCACCCGCCTCGCTCACCTCGCTCACCCGCATGTCACTTGCCCCCCTGCCTTCTTCTTTTCATCACTCCCTCCATCCCTCCATCATCTCCTCTCTGCCAGGGAGGAACAGGTGGCTCGCCTCTGCTGTTCCACTTGGTGGCTTCCTGCCTGAAACAGAGAGAGACAGAGAGAGAGAGAGAGAGAGAGAGAGAGAGAGAGAGAGAGAGAGAGAGAGAGAGAGAGAGAGAGGGAGAGACAGAGAGGGAGAGAGAGGGAGAGAGAGATAGAGAGAGAGGGAGAGACAGAGAGGGAGAGAGAGAGATTGTGGCCCATGTCAGCGCCCTGGTTCTGGGGCTTGTAGTTTGTGATGGACGGAAGGAGGAGGAGCAGGAGGAAGAGGAAGAGGAGGATGGAGGAGGACTCTGAGACTGAAGGCTGTGATTTTCTAGACTGAGAGAGAAAGAGAGCAGCAGGTGCTTCAGTTTGAAGCACTCGTACAGACGCACACATGCACTTAAAGATAAGAGCTACCAAGATATTTCTGCGCCCACACCAGCATGACATCATTTCCTGTCCTCTCACAGGAAGTCAGCGCAGTAGAGAGCCAGTGGAGGCTCTCGTCCTGGTACTTCAGCTGTCTTTCACCAAGGTTAGGGAAATGACCTTTCTCTCCTGTCTCTCCTGCCTTTTCTTCTAATTCGTCCTCTTTTCCAGCTCCACTTGCTCCATCCTCGTGTCTCGTTTACATGAAATGTAAGTGTCTTTAATTTTTGTGTACATGGTTTGGGCTCCTGGGAACAAAACTAGACTGGACAGAATCACAAACATGGCCAGCACAATTACTGAGAAAGAGCAAAAACAAGAGGGATGTACAGTATACACTGTATAAAACACAGGCCAAACAAAAAGTCAAACTGTCTGATCCCTGTCATCCTCTTTTTAAAGAATTTATAAAATGCTATAGATCCGCTGCAACAACCAAGAATATGTACAACAAGTCTTTGATACCAAATGTAATAACTGTATTAAATTCATAAACACCATTCACAGTGGGACCATGTCCACTGTTATTATCTGGACTGTGCATGATGTGCTATTTACTGTACAGTATGAACTGTGATTTACTATGATGTGTTTTAACCAACCTGTGAAGCCAAAGGCAAGTTTCCACATTTATGAACAATAATAATAATAATAATAATAATAATAATAAGAAGAAGAATTATTCTCATTCTTATTAATAGTAGTAGTAGTAGTAGTAGTAGTAGTTGTGTTATTATTATCCACATGCATCCCTCACAAATAGCAAATTCAGTGCTACAATACAGATGTGTTTTCCTTTCTCTCCTCTGCTCTATTTCTATTCTCTTCCACTAATCTTAATCTCATGCTGCAATTTCTAAAATTGACATATTTGGGGAAACGGGGGATGGACTCGTTCCTGTAGCTGCTGGATTAGCCACAGCTACAGCGGCTAGCCATCCCCAGAGCTAACTCCATATGGATGGCATTAAGACTGTTTAGCTCCACACCAGCTCACTCTTACTCTGGGTATTAAGGCTTAAAGCTAGCGCGGCTGGCTAGCACCTTGCTCCTCCCGTCCATCATACGCCGGGGGATTAGCGCATGCTAACGGCGGTGGGAGCTGAGAGCGGCCTAGCAGCCTAGAAATTAGCGCTTCAAAGAGGGACCTGAAAACATGTCCCTGCTGAATCTTTCTGATGTCTGTCTGCTGCAGTCACAAGTGTTTAAGTGTGAAGAATATAATACATATAAAACCTGGATGAGGTGTACCAGATGACTATGGCTTTACTGGGCAGCTCCCAGTGTGAGCTGCAGAAAAAGAAGCTTGAATGGCCTTTAGCTGAAATGCTCTCATCATACTGTGTTCTTCAGTCGTAGGATTACATGCTCCTCCTCACCCTTCACCTCATAAAAACCTTTATGAAAGCTGCACTGGATAAACTCTGACATCCACCATGATCAAACTGCCGTTTCTCTCTGGCATTTTAGAGATTCAAGGTTTTTACTGGAAGTTATTTAAGGAATATTCCAGATAAAAGTCCAAGACGTTTTTTTTTAATAAAAATAAATAAATAAATAGAAATATAATAACTACGAAAGTTCTGTGGCGTATAAAGTGTTAGTGATCAGCAGCTGATCAGCTGAGATCATGTGGTAGATGACAGTGGTGTGACAGTGTTTTACTGCCTCGTAGTAAAGAAGACATACCGGCTGGTCTCCATCAACCACTAACATGGATCCTCTTTCTGTCCTTCCCTCTGCTCCAACTTTGCTTTTCTGGGACATTTTGGTTCTGTTCAGATTATTTTATGACTCCATCGCTCGGCTAGAGCGCCGCTGCTGGAAACTGATACTGAGACGCTTCATGGAACAACATGGAGATGCATTGTGGGACATGTAGTTTAAGGACACAGTACTTCTGTAAAGTGGTATAGAATCGTATGATAAACATAATATATTCTTTGCAGGCCCTCGCGGGCCACAATACAATAAGGTGGCGGGCCGGATTTGGCCCACGGGCCTTGAGTTTGACACATGCTTTCTAGTGCATTATGTAGCATTGTTATGTTATATTGTAATGTTACGTTGTTACATTTTCATTGTTAAGCTACATTATTACATTACATTGTTAAGTAGTTATGTTACGCTGTTACATTGTTACATTGCTACGCTGTTACGTTGTTATATTGCTATGATGTTACGTAATGTTGTTACGTTGTTATGTTGTTATTTGAAGACAAGCTGTGATGTTTTTTCCAAGTACTTTTGTTGCCTAAACTTTGTTTCCTCTTTTCCTTTCCTCCTCTCATGCCTCTTCCTAATTTGTTCTCCCTCCATCTTCTTATCTTCATTTCTCTCCTGATCTCAGTTCTTCTCCTTTCCTTTTCTCTTTATCTCTTCCTTTCCTCTCCCATCCTCCTAATTTAACCTCCTCTCCTTCCTCCTTTAAGCTTTCCTCTTGTCTCTTTTTCTCATTTTTATCTCACCTCCCTTTTTTGCTTATCTCCTCCTCTCGTTCTCTCATCTCCTCTTTCATCCTGATGTGCCAAAAGAAACCCGAAAAATTCAAAACAATCCTCCTTCTTCCCTCTCAGCTGTCAGCGCTACAACTCTCTCTCTCTGTCTCTCTCTCTCTGTCTCTCTCTCTCTGTCTCTCTCTCTCTCTGTCTCTCTCTCTCTCTCTCTCTCTCTCTCTCTCTCTCTCTCTCTCTCTCTCTCTCTCTCTCTCTCTCTCTCTCTCTCTCTCTGTCTCTCTCTGTCTCTCTCTCTCTCTCTCTCTCTCTCTCTCTCTCTCTCTCTCTGTCTCTCTCTCTCTCTCTCTCTCTCTCTCTCTCTCTCTCTCTCTCTCTCTCTCTCTCTCTCTCTCTCTCTCTCTCTCTCTCTCTCTCTCTCTCTCTCTCTCTCTCTCTCTCTCTCTCTCTCTCTCTCTCTCTCTCTCTCTCTCTCTCTCTCTCTCTCTCTCTCTCTCTCTCTCTCTCTCTCTCTCTCTCTCTCTCTCTCTCTCTCTCTCTCTCTCTCTCTCTCTCTCTCTCTCTCTCTCTTATCTCTACTGATCGGGAGGGGTTCTATCTATTTCATCGGAAAAACATTATCCACCGGACGAGAGCGGGTCTGCCGCGGGGCGACCAGCCACGGGCAGCGGCCCCGGAGGGGAGGCGAGGGGCGAGAAGCCACACGCCGACACGGAATAACGCCGACGGAACCCCGGAGGACGCACACGCGAGTCGGAAGCAGCGAAAGTCCGCGCAGAAACAACGGAGCGTTCTTTCGACAGCGAGGAACAGGGGAGCGAGGTGGGTGGTCAGGACACCTTCGTCAGGACCGCTGGTAATCCAGCAAAATCATCCTGTCAAAGCCCCCGTTCTTTAGCAACGAGACGGCGAAAGCGAGACAGGACAGCAATGCCCCGACAGACCTGCTTTAGCTGAAATCCCCACTAAAGCATGGGCCATTCAGGGCAGGTTTTCATGCCTGAAACAACCTGAGGACCGAACAATGAAAGTTCAGAGGGACAGCTTTGATTATTTTTCATGTCTCTTCAGAGACAAAATGTTTTCTTGGAGAGGAGGGACATCTCATCCGGTCCTGTCCTCGGAACAGAACCAGGAACGCCGAGAACTCAGCAGGCGCACAACATCAGGGGCGCTAGCCAGTTCTCTGGCTCGGACGTCTACCCGGACTGCGGAGGGACTCTGATTTAGAAGCTGCTGACCCGGCGCCTGTGGGTTCAGATGCAGCTGGCCAGTTGTCTGGTCAGGACAGCGGCCGTTGTGTGTTCGGTGCAGCTGGCCGGTCGTGCTGGTCAGGGCAGCAACCTTTCTAATTGTCGGCGACTGTCTCACGACCAGCCAGTTTCTATTTTTTTGTGAGCGGTCCGCCCGTTTCATAATTCAGTTTTCGTCGAGCAGCGGCCAGATCTCTCTCGGGTGTGGCTGATCTGGCTCTCTATTCGGTGTGGCTGATCCGATCTCGACTGTTTGGGCAATGATCCGGGCCTCCGATTCGGGCAGAGGACCAACTTCTATATTTCTGGGCTATCCGGCCTCCGGCGGGCAGCAGTCAGTTCTCTGTGGAGTGGGCTGATCCAGTCTCTCTGTTCGGGGCCTATCCAGTCTCTCCTGATTCAGGCCTGCTGTGGGGGGCTGGCGGCCACCAGAGCCCAGGGACACCACACAGAGACGGAGGCAGGATGTCCTCGGAGGAGGACGGGAGAGAGGGACGGACAAAGAAGAGGAAGGGGACCAGGACGAGTGCAGCCTCTGGAAAGTGAAGGGCTGTCGAGGACAGGGCAGCAGCTGAGAGGAAGGGATGAGGACAGTGATGGACCTGGCTCCTCACAGACCTGACCAGGGAAGACTGGCACCCTTAGCGAGGGAAAAGTTCCTGCAGGACACAAAGAGCCGAATGCCAGGTGAACGCCCTGACACAGCCTCATTCCAGTGCCAATAGTCCTAGAGCTTTGGGAAAGCCTCACTACAGAGACGACCGCTAAAAACTGGCCAAAAATCAAAAACAACAAAGAGAAGCCAACGCTTTCTTTTCTTTTCTACTTTCTCATTTGTTTCCCTTTTTCAGCAAAGAAGGCAGCCTGAACCTGAGGAGCAGGGAGAGGGGGGCTTCTCTTTCAGTTTGCTCTCGTTGATGTATTTAACCAAGAAACCACAGCAAGAGCAGACTGGAGGAGGGAGGGACCGGGGGAACTTTTACCCACGGAACCAGGACCAGCTGACGATCCTTTTTTTCCAGACTTCAGCCTCAGCGACAACAGTCGCGAAAAGTCAGACCGATAAAGGGTTAAATTTACCCTCGGAGGCTGGGGCCGAAACGAAACGCAGGAAACGCCTTGGGGCACACGGACAGCAGGTGGACCGGAACCACCGGAACCCACCTCCCTCGCCCTCTCGCCGCCCATTCATCTACAATCCCTTGACCTTTAGGGGCTTCCTCTTCTTGCGGGTTCTCTTTTTTTTTTTTATCATTTTTTTTTTTTATTATTTGTGCGATCACTCTCTCTCTCTCTCTCTCTCTCTCTCTCTCTCTCTCTCTCTCTCTCTCTCTCTCTCTCTCTCTCTCTCTCTCTCTCTGTCGGGGGGAAAAAAAAAAAAAAATTTTTTTTTTTTTAAAAACCAATTAAAATTTTTTTTTTTTTCCTTAAATTAATTTGTAAAATTCAATAAAAATCTCTCTCTCTCTCGCACCTCTCTCTCTCTCTCTGTCTCTCTCTCTCTCTCTCTCTACTCAATGATCTCTCATCGCTCTTCTTCTTTTCTGGAGCGACGCGGGTTCATCCATAGCTAAGCTAACTGCTACTACACCAGAATCAGGAAACATCTGAACTTCACAGAGCCTTCACATTACACAAGAGCAGCAGGACGTGTCCCGGACTTCACCTGCTCCCGTAGCACAGAGAATGCAGAGCTGGAAGCAGCTCTCTCCTCTATAACTCTATCTCTCTACAACCTGCAGGGGAGAGCCCTGAAAGATGCACCTCTATTTCAAGTCCTTGTGCGTGAGGGGGACTCCAGTACCAGCGACAGTCTCCCGGAGCGCTCCCACTGCAGGAGGCGGTCCTCACCTTCTCCAGAAAGGTGACCTGCAGCTGAAAACTAGGCCTGTGTCTCTCTCTCTCGCAAGCTCCTCTCCAGTGTGGCAACCACTAGCAGGGAGCAGCGACACTACACACTACCAGCAGACAGACTCAAAATATTATAAGACCTAGAGACAGATGTTTGGCCCAACCGGCCAACAGACGCTTACGGCGCATTTCCACATTATCCTTGTTAGCCCGGTTAAACACGTTTATATTGTGCCAGGTGACAAAGACAATGGTGGTTGAGCGCCCTTTCAGGTCCAGAGGAGCGGCAGGGCTGCGCCCTCTCGCATTTAACTCCTGGCCGCCTTTCTCCAAACTTCATTGCCTCAGGGGCTGCGGTCCAGGTGAATCACCACTCAGCCTATCATGTGGCATTCTGTGGACAGCCAGCGAATGTATGTGCTGAAGGGATGTGGCCCAGTTTGCTCAATATCGTCAGCCAACAACTGGCAGGACCCAGTGTTGTGGACTAGAGAGGAGGCCAGTTTGCCTGGGGGCATGGAGCGGAGGGCAAAATATAGGAGTGTTTTTAGGAAATGAACGTTTTTTAAAAACTGGAAATCTCAGAGCAGGTCGCTAAAATGAAGGATTTACAAGCCACAGTCGAGTCCTGCACCAACAACTGTTTCGTCCGGCCTTGCATCGCCTGCAGTCGTACCCCCCACCTCCTCTCCAGCTTTCTTTACTTCTCTGGATCCCGGTCCCAGCTCTACCCAGACGACGGAGGACAGGGTCTATCCACCTAGCAGCAGGGGGGCCACCTCGTTCCAGTTCTCAGGTTCTGTCGGCCGGCTATTTGGGAGGCCACTGGCTCACCTTCTAGCAGCTAGGGACTGGGCTGCAACCTTTAATACTACAACAGACACTGTCCTGACGTGGCTTTGCTGGACCTGTTGAAGAAGGAGAGGCTGGGACACCACAGCCACTACTGCTCCCAAACCAGTTCTCCAGGCCCGCAGTGCAGCTTCAGGTGGGGCCGGCCACCAAGCTTCTGTCCAGTGGTGACTCTGACATGGTCAGCTCAGGTGCAAACTTGACATCAGCTCCTGCCTTCGGCTAAGTAAACCACTCAACTTCTCTCTTTCTCACAGAAAAGTCTCTCAGCAGTGAGCACCTTTAAAACAGACTGTAGTTCTGTAAACATAACTTGTTTCCTTCCTAGATTTCCCAATTTAAACTGTCAGGTGTTTTAAAAAGGGAGGCTGCTAGTTTTCCTTCAAACGCACTTAAAACAATCAAGTTTCGCGCTTAAAAAAACAAATTCGGAAAACCACACCCCATGAGGACTCACTGGTCTCGTGACGCTGTTGGGCCTGAGGGAGGGCTCTGATAAACCACCGTTGAAAAGAGCTGCTGACCTGCAGTGGAGGGCTACATGCATTATAGCTGTAATCTTTTATTTCTGTCATCAACCCTAGTCAGTCATATTGTCCATTTTCTCTCAGCGTGAGCTGCTTCACTGTTTCTTGAGGTTGTCGTCTCTCCACTTTCTCAATCTAACTTATTTACTTTAGCTTTCTCTCAGCGCATTCATTCTGGCACAGGTCTCCCAAAAAAAAGACGAATGCAACTCATAATTCATTCTGGACGCCAAGCCGTGACCTAGCAGAGGAACAGAGAGAGAAGCGCAGCGACAATGCTGTTCTAGATTATAATGTCCGAATTTTAAACCAAGACATGCAGATCCCACTGTGGGGACAAACATTCTTCATGTTAGACACATAAGGCAACAACCCAATACTTTATCTTTACATTATTTTTATTAAATCTTTTAAAATTCAAAAATTCTCTCTCTGTCTCTCTCTCTCTCTCTCTCTCTCTCTCTCTCTCTCTCTCTCTCTCTCTCTCTCTCTCTCTCTCTCTCTCTCTCTCTCTCTCTCTCTCTCTCTCTCTCTCTGTCTCTCTCTCTCTCTCTCTCTGTCTCTCTCTCTCTCTGTTAAGTTAAACTACAGACTGTAGGAGGATCAGAGCAGCTGTCAGCTGCTGTGTGTGTGTTTTTCTATGTGTGTGTGTTGTTTCTGTGTGTGTGTGTTGTTTCTGTGTGTGTGTGTGTGTGTTTCTATGTGTGTGTGTTGTTTCTGTGTGTGTGTGTGTGTGTGTGTGTGTGTGTGTTTCTATGTGTGTGTTGTTTCTATGTGTGTGTTTTTGTGTGTGTGTGTTTCTGTGTGTGTGTGCATTTCTGTGTATGTGTGTGTGCGTTTCTGTGTGTGCGTTTCTATGTGTGTGTGTGCATTTCTATGTGTGTGTGTGTGCGTTTCTATGTGTGTGTCTGTGTGTGCGTGAATATAAATGTTCAGAAATATTTATGCAAATATATTCAGATAAGTCACGTTTAAAGAAACTGTAAATATGGAGATGTTCCTTCCAAAATCATGAATTTACATGAAAGTAAAGCACATTATTAAAGTTATTAATCTAAAGGCATTTCATCTGAGAGTACCCACAGAAATGATGTGTGATAAGATAAGATAAGATAAGATAAGATGAACCTTTATACTGACAGGTTTGGAAAAGTGGCTGCATGTACGACCTTAAAGGTACTAAAACCTGGTTTAGAGTTTAGTAGTGGTTGGTACCAATGGATCCATCAGGTTCTCTAGTTTCAGATGAGACCAGGATGTAGTAGTAGTAGTAGTAGTAGTAGTAGTAGTAGTAGTAGTAGTCTGACCTGGTTGGTACTGATGGATCCATCAGGTTCTCTAGTTTCAGATGAGACCAGGATGTAGTAGTAGTAGTAGTAGTAGTAGTAGTAGTAGTAGTAGTCTACCTGGTTGGTACTGATGGATCCATCAGGTTCTCTAGTTTCAGATGAGACCAGTATGTAGTAGTAGTAGTAGTAGTAGTAGTTATATTCTCCTGTTGTTCTTTGTTCCTTCAGTTCTCTTTTTTCTATAGCCGATGTGTAGTAGTAGTAGTAGTAGTAGTAGTCTGACCTGGTTGGTACTGATGGATCCATCAGGTTCTCTAGTTTCAGATGAGACCAGTGGATGTAGTAGTAGTAGTAGTAGTAGTAGTAGTAGTAGTAGTCTGACCTGGTTGGTACTGATGGATCCATCAGGTTCTCTAGTTTCAGATGAGACCAGGATGTAGTAGTAGTAGTAGTAGTAGTAGTAGTAGTAGTAGTCTGACCTGTGGTACAATGGATCCATCAGGTTCTCTAGTTTCAGATGAGACCAGGATGTAGTAGTAGTAGTAGTAGTACTAGTAGTAGTCTGACCTGGTTGGTACTGATGGATCCATCAGGTTCTCTAGTTTCAGATGAGACCAGGATGTAGTAGTAGTAGTAGTAGTAGTAGTAGTAGTAGTCTGACCTGGTTGGTACCGATGGATCCATCAGGTTCTCTAGTCTCAGATGAGACCTGGTTGTAGTAGTAGTAGTAGTAGTAGTAGTAGTAGTAGTAGTAGTAGTAGTCTACCTGGTTGGTACCGATGGATCCATCAGGTTCTCTAGTTTCAGATGAGACCAGGATGTAGTAGTAGTAGTAGTAGTAGTAGTAGTAGTCTGACCTGGTTGGTACCGATGGATCCATCAGGTTCTCTAGTTTCAGATGAGACCAGGATGTAGTAGTAGTAGTAGTAGTAGTAGTACCAGTAGAGACCAGGACAGCCCTAATGAGAATACGTTGGGATACACAGTACTGTCCACTTGTCTTAGTAACAAAGAGTTCATACTTCACTTGTATGTAATAGTGCTGTTATACAGTATCATAATACTATCGATATGACCATTTTACTTTGTGATGACCAACATCTGTCCACTCTTCAATGAACACAGACCAGCATCAGCAGATAAATCTGCATCCTGTGTGATTCGCCACAGCTGGATGTCCCGTCTCTCACTGGGCAGCATTCAGCCATTTTACAGATTCAGCAGCTCGTGACGGCTTTGTTTCTTTGGGTTACTGCGTAGACACTGGCAGGTTGTAGAGCTGCAGATATACAGTTCTAGACACCGTACAGGGCTTTATATCGTAGTATACAGACACACACAGATCCACATCCAGCTCTGTACATGAACCCCTTCACAGCTGAGTGTCTCCTCACCAAACCAAACACTGTAATTTATCTCCATCCCTCTCTCAAGCCGACCTCAGGCCGTTAAAGGTTTCCCGTTGGGTTTGTGGTGGTGCAGATGTCAGAGCTGTGGATTCCAGCGCCGAGCGGAGGCTGCCGAGCGGAGGCCGCCGAGCGGAGGCCGCCGGGCGGAGGCCGCCGGGCGGTGGCTGATTGCTATGCTATATGTGTTATGTTTCTGTCCGGGGGGCCATGCTTTTTTAGGAAGCATGTGCATGTCTGCTGAGGTGGAGGCTGCAGATCTGAGCTCAGTTTTAGTTGAGCTGAGCTGAGTTGTTGTACTAGTCTAGTGGGGACTAGTCTAGTGGGGACTAGAGGATCTACCCCCCCACCCACCCCAAATCCCAGGAACCCCCCCCACTAGTTTAGTGGGGACTAGAGGATCCCCCCCCCTCGTTTAGGGGGGACTAGAGGATCTATCCACTAGTCTAGTGGGGACTAGAGGATCTACTCCACTAGTCTAGTGGGGACTAGAGGATCTACCCCACTAGACTAGTGGGGACTAGAGGATCTACTCCACTAGTCTAGTGGGGACTAGAGGATCTACCCCACTAGTCTAGTGGGGACTAGAGGATCTACCCCACTAGTCTAGTGGGGACTAGAGGATCTACTCCACTAGTCTAGTGGGGACTAGAGGATCTACCCCACTAGTCTAGTGGGGACTAGAGGATCTACTCCACTAGACTAGTCAGACTGTAGCGTTGGAACTGATGGAGCCACTTGGATCAGGGGCGAAACGTCTTCAGAGATAAATCAAGTCCAGTTGCCTTCGATTCAGTTGTTGCCAGAATGAATCTGACCTGGATCAATGAGGACATTCACAGAGTTGATAAGTAAGTTAGTAGAGTTCAATGGCTACATAAATAATAATAACAATAAATACAATAATAGTCCAGTCTGTCTGTCTCTCTTTCTGTCTTTCTTTGTGTGTTCTGGAGCTTTCGGTCATATCTCATGCTCTTCCTCAGCAGATTACTGGAAGCTGCTCAGTCGATATATGATGAAAACAGCAGCTTGGAAATCGCTGTGTCGACACTAATCTGTCACTTTATCATGTTGTTGTACAGTATTTGGCTTCCAAGGATTCTCCGTCTTTTTGTAGTTTTTCTTCACTTTCATCCTCCTTTTCCCCCCTCCTCTCCTCCCCTCTCCTCCTGTTTCTCCGGTGCTGCTCAGGGCCAGAGGAGTTATATTTAGCTCCTCTCTCCTCCTCCTTCTCTCCCTCTGTTTCTGTGTTTTGCCCCTGCAAAGATGGCTTCATTAGCCATAGACCTCAGCATGAAACCACTCAGTCACACTCGGGGTATGGAAGGGGATAGAGCTGGTTACATAAGAGCCTCTCTTATATAATTTGATGCATATTTGATGCTGAGTGCTGCAGTGGTAATGCAGAAAGCTGTGAGGTGTGTGTGTGTGTGTGTGTGTGTGTGTGTGTGTGTGTGTGTGTGGAGGAAAGCCAGATTTGTATAGTTTGGCCTCTCTTTGCCTTGTCTGAGCTGTTGCGTCTCAGGGAATCTAAAGGTGAGCAGGCAGTAGGAACTAGAAGAGAGTGTTTGTGTGTTGATGCCGACTTCTTTTAACCGTATCTGAGAGTTTGAAACTTCGTCTAATTCATCTGATTCTCCTTTATCTCCATTTCCTCCTCCGTGGTCGATATAAACTTAATAAGAGAAATCAATGGAGGCCTGCTGGTGCCCCTGGAGCCCCCTGGTGCCCCCCCTGGTGGAGCCCCCTGGTGCCCCCCCTGGTGCCCCCCCTGGTGGTGCCCCCCCTGGTGGTGCCCCCCCTGGTGGTGCCCCCCTGGTGCCCCCCTGGTGGTGCCCCGCCTGGTGGTGCCCCCCCTGGTGGTGCCCCCCCTGGTGGTGCCCCCCCTGGTGGTGCCCCGCCTGGTGGTGCCCCCTGGTGCCCCCCTGGTGGTGCCCCCTGGTGCCCCTGGTGCATCAGGGTGCACATGCTGAGGGTAAACCTCATCTGGACCCCTCTGTGCTGTCCAGTTTTAGGCCTGTCTCCCACTCATCCTTTCTTTCCAAGGTTTTAGAAAAAGTTGCTTTTACTCAACTACAAACTTTCCTAGAGATGAACTCTGTTCTTGATAAACTCCAGTCTGGTTTTAGATCCCGACATAGCACTGAGGCGGCGCTGTTAAAGGTGACATCGCCTTGTCTGTGGATGCTGGGAATCCCGCTGTGTTGGTGCTGCTGGACCTCACAGCGGCCTTTGATACAGTGGACCATGCAGTCCTTGTATCCCGCCTAGACTGACATGGACTTGTAGCAGCCGAGCCTGAGATGTCCTGACTTTTAGTCCAGTCACTAAACCGCTGGGCTCTACATTTCCTTCCAGAGCTGCGATTGTTTTCCTCACAGGCTGAGTAAACCGAACCTGGTGGGTAACAAAATGCCCCTTTTACCTCTTTTCATATATGCAGTATATATATTTTTAATCAACTAGAGGAGCCAACACAGTCTCACTGCAGTTTGTGAAATAGTTCAAATTTAATCTCATTCAAATTTCCTTTTTTTTTTCAGCTTAACTTTCAACAACACACTTTTTGTGCATTTTTCCCATGAATTGGACATTCATTCTTACCAAGTAAGATGTGATGCATGTGTTAATTTCTGCTTTGGTCTTTTCAAAATAAAACTACTTAATAATAATCATAATACATTTTATTTATATAGCTCTTCTGTTTTCATACGGGACCTGAACAGCGGTCTCCTGGTGATCTGCCTGTTTGATGCTCTTCATATTTCCTGGTTCACAATTGCATGGATTACATATGAATTATGATGTAACAGCAGATGTATCATCTCGTGACTCGTGTCACATGTAGTGTAGGGTATTGTTCAAAAAACTATGATGCAGATAGAATACTTCAGCTGTTACCCATAATGTGTACCACTGGCTAGCTAACCGCAGCCAAAACGCCGCCCCGACCCCGACGGGTCCCCCATGGCAGGACTACATTGTTGCTGTTGTTAGCGCTGTTCGCACTGTGAGCTGCTGGCCACCAGAGAGCCGTGTGCAGGGCTATGGGTAGTGGGCCAATCACACGACGCAATGCATCAAACCGAAGGCTTGCATTGATTACCTTCGAGCAAGACCATGCAAAAAGTCCATAAGACCATACAAAAATTTTTTTCTAGATCTGGGCACAAAAAGGATCAGTTGCAGGTATTGTTTCACTGGAGAAGTTTTGATACTACTTGGTACTGGGTTACTTTGCTGGATACCTTAAAGGTACAAAGTACCCAGCCCTAGTCACGTGACATAACTTGGTATATAACTATAATAATAAATCGGGACACAAACACCTAAAGTCCTGTGTTTGTTTGACCCATTCAGGACCCTAGTGGACTTTCTCACTGTCTGTACTACATCAGTTGCTCTGAGCGTCTCATACTGACGTGGATGGTGGAGCTGAAGCCCTCTGTGTCTCACACAGATGCGACAGGGTGTCCTGTGCGTCGGTATGTAGACGGCGAGGGTCGCTGCCCAAACATCGGTATTTGCTGCTAATTTGAATTCCTGACATGGACGAGATGAACTTGGCTCTGTTTTCTGCTCGATAAAAGTGGCAGATCATGGACGATCAGCGACAGCTCATAGAGGCAGACTCTGCACTCTGAGGTCACGGGTTCAACTCCCAGCCTGCCCCAGTGCCGCCACCAGCTCCCAGCAGAGCAGAGCTGTGGTCACACTGGGCAGCTCCCAGGTGGGAATGTGTGGAATTCCCCCTCAGAAAAATAAAGGCTGGAATAAAAAAGCCTTCCCACACCGCCTTAATGAAGCTTTCCCGACATGCTTGGACTTTTCTGGCTGTCTGGATCCCGAATCCTGGTTCTGGTGGTAAACAACCTGTTTTGCTGGGTTTCTGTCGGGAAGCAGAGGGTGACTCGTCAGCTTACTAGCACTCGTTTATTTGTTTGTTTTTTCCCTTCTTTAATTTCCCGAGGGAGGAAGTAAGGCACTAAGGCACAGCGAGGTCGGATTCAGCTGAAATGGAAAAACAACTAAATAAACTGAGCTACAGTAAAACATGGAAACTCTGGAATACAGAAAACACAAGCAACTGTGAGAAGTAGTAGTAGTGTTGCCGTAGTACTAGTAGTAGTAGCCGCACTAGTAGTAGTAGTGGTAGTAGTCTGTAGTATCTCTATATATGATGTACATGTATGTAAATCCCAAATTTTACCACCACAAGTAGGACTGAGAGAATAAAGCAGATAACATGTTCCTTTTATAAAATTCACTTATCTGTTTTATTTGCCATCATTTTTATTATTAATTGAGCGCTGATTAATTGATTATTTGTCTATAAAATGTCAGTTAATGGTGAAACATTCACAGTATGATGTCTTCACCAGCAGTCCAAAACTTCAAAAGATTCAACGTACAAACACAGAAAATCAGTAAAACTCACATTTGAGAAGCTGGAACGTGCAAATATTTGATATTTATGATTAACACAGTAAACGATAAATCAATAAAATATTTAATCACAATTAATGGCATGATTTTATCTGTTAAAGGGATTTGTCAAGTATTTATTACTCTTACTGTACTGATGGATCCATCAGGTTCTCTAGTTTCAGATGAGACCAGTATGTAGTAGTAGTAGTAGTAGTAGTAGTAGTAGTAGTCTGACCTGGTTGGTACTGATGGATCCATCAGGTTCTCTAGTTTCAGATGAGACCAGGATGTAGTAGTAGTAGTAGTAGTAGTAGTAGTAGTAGTCTGACCTGGTTGGTACTGATGGATCCATCAGGTTCTCTAGTTTCAGATGAGACCAGGATGTAGTAGTAGTAGTAGT
>CAMQGK010000634.1:897500-902500 GCA_947000775.1 Pterois miles | reverse complement strand
AGATAGACACAGAGATAGTTGGAGATAGAGATAGAAGGAGACAGAAGTAGAGATACAAGGATACAGAGATAGAAGGAGATAGAGGAAGAGAGAGAGAAAGAGAGGGAAGTAGAGATAGACAAATAGACGGAGATAGTTTTCACTGCTGGAATGAAGGACAGCTGGCCTGTGTGTGTGTGTGTGTGTGTGTGTGTGTGTGTGTGTGTGTGTGACATGGCTTGGTTGCGTAACGTTTAACTGGGTCCCCCTGTGGCTCAGAGGCTAAAGTGGTTCCTCTCGCTTTCACTCAGTTAATTTCAATGAAGTATATATATTTAAAAAAATGTCGTACGTATATATATGTGGGCCCTTGCATTATCTTATCTTATCTGCATATATGCTGGTGTGTGTTTGTCAGTTAACCAATGAAATGCTGCTTCACAACGAGGACGACTTTAGTTTAGATTAGTATCTAAAATTAATGAAAGAGCCAATAAAGCAGAGCTGTGGGTGAAAATGAGACTAAATACTGTTGACAGATCACCAGACTGTATTGATTCAGGTCTTATAGTCTGCTTGTAGTTTACATTACTGTTACATCTGGATCTTATCTGGACCCTGAAGACACCAAACAAATGATCAGTAACTTGCAGGAGATGAATCGATATCTGGTTCATCTGGTGTAAATGCATCTCTAACTGAGCAACGGAGTCTCATACAACAGTTTGGATGATATTTTATGAAAAAGTTCCTCCTTTTTCATTCGTTTTCTTATGAGCATCCAGCAGCACACAGCCATTTCCACATGTCACATGCATAACTTAGGTTTAGACAACAAACTACTTAGGTTAAGGCAATAAATTGTCTTTGTTAGGTTTAGGAAAAGATCAATTTGGTAAGGATTAGGCAACCAAACTACTAGATTAGGAAGTGGTGTTACTTAAGTGTGTAAATTACGTGATAAATAAATCAACCTTGACTTCTGGTTTCACAAGGGACACGAACGCCGGCCTCCTGGTGAAAGTCTGGTGTTTTCTGACCCACTCATCCACTCCGACCTCCTCTCTACATGGCGTTCACCATGAATATATCATTACAGTGTATTACTTTTCATATGTTTAGTTACAGTGTATGAGATCTTGGATGTTGCCACAGAGTCCCAGTTCATGATTCTGGCTGTTATCAGTGGACCATAGGCTCAATCACCATCTTATTACTTATTACTTTAGACAACAGATCCTGGGTTGAGGATCTGGTAAAGCAACAGCCAGACTGAACCAGACTTTAGCAGCAGGATGGAGGGAGAAGGAGAAAGAAAATACTGACAGAGCGGCATTTAAAAAGAAAAACAGATGGAGAAAGACTGAAGATAAGGGACATCTCCAGGTAGAGGATGAGAGACTGAGAATAAAACACACAAAAGAAGGAGTAATGGAGAAGACAAAGGGAGACGGAAATAAAACACTTTTTGGAGGACAGAAAATAAAACGGCAGAGAGACAAAGACGGAGACAGAGCCTGGCTGGGGATGAGGATGAGACGCTTCTAGCCATATTTAATCATCAAATATTAATGCTGTAAAGATGGAAAACAGGAAATTAATATTCCCCATTAACAAAGAAGGAGAGCCAGTAGGGGCTCGTAAAAGACAAACGGCCTCATTCAGCACTTTGATGACGGGATCCAAATCAGGTTACGCTCCACATCCTCCATCTTAACCTGAACGCTACACATCAGCCACATCTTCCCCTTTTCACTCTCGCTGCTTTTGTTTACAGTCATAAAGCGTTAGTTCCTGCTTTCTGTGGAGCTGCTGTGTTTCAGCATGAAACAGTCAGGACGCTGGTGTTTTCTGTGGATGGAGGTCTGGCTGCTGTTTTCATTGTTTCTGCAGTGTGTTTTTGACACAGTTCTTCTTCCTCTGTTTACTCCAAACACAGCCGCATCACTTCCTGTTGAGCAGGAAATAGATAGTGCACACTGATGGTGCTTTTCACTGCACTAACATGTCTCCTCGCTTCCCTCTCTTGCGAGGACAGTGCGCTGAAGCTCCTTAAAGTTCTCCGGTTCTCCGGCCATCAGCCGGGTTGCTGGATAAAAACTGTAATCAATAATTCCTGATAATGATCCTGATAGATTTGACTTCAGGACATCTCTGACTACAGATATGCTGAAAATCAGACATTTTACTGGATTACTGTTTTTATGGTCTAGTGTTAAAAAGTTAACAAAACCACAATAAATCGAAATACATATTGAGTCCCTGCCCTAATAATAATGAAATTTAACTGTATCACACATTGTAACCACATTTTAAAATAACAGCTACCTCTCTGTCAAAATGAAATAAAAACAATGAAAAATCTCAAAACATATGGAATCGGTTCCAGCGTATGGTGATAGTATGGTGATAGCGTGGTGATAGTATGGTGATAGTATGGTGATAGCGTGGTGATAGCGTGGTGATAGTATGGTGATAGTATGGTGATAGTATGGTGATAGTATGGTGATAGCGTGGTGATAGTATGGTGATAGTATGGTGATAGTACGGTGATAGCGTGGTGATAGCATGGTGATAGTATGGTGATAGCGTGGTGATAGTATGGTGATAGTATGGTGATAGCGTGGTGATAGTATGGTGATAGTATGGTGATAGTATGGTGATAGTATGGTGATAGCGTGGTGATAGTATGGTGATAGTATGGTGATAGCGTGGTGATAGCATGGTGATAGCGTGGTGATAGTATGGTGATAGTATGGTGATAGTATGGTGATAGCGTGGTGATAGTATGGTGATAGTATGGTGATAGTATGGTGATAGCGTGGTGATAGTATGGTGATAGTACGGTGATAGCGTGGTGATAGCATGGTGAGAGCGTGGTGATAGTATGGTGATAGTATGGTGATAGTATGGTGATAGCATGGTGATAGTATGGTGATAGCATGGTGATAGCGTGGTGATAGTATGGTGATAGTATGGTGATAGTATGGTGATAGTACGGTGATAGCGTGGTGATAGTATGGTGATAGTATGGTGATAGTATGGTGATAGTACGGTGATAGCGTGGTGATAGCATGGTGATAGCGTGGTGATAGCATGGTGATAGCGTGGTGATAGTATGGTGATAGTATGGTGATAGTATGGTGATAGCATGGTGATAGTATGGTGATAGTATGGTGATAGTACGGTGATAGCGTGGTGATAGCATGGTGATAGCGTGGTGATAGCATGGTGATAGCGTGGTGATAGTATGGTGATAGTATGGTGATAGTATGGTGATAGTACGGTGATAGCGTGGTGATAGTATGGTGATAGTATGGTGATAGTATGGTGATAGTATGGTGATAGCATGGTGATAGCGTGGTGATACTGTGGTGAATCCTTCCATCCTGAGTGTGGAGGCCCTGTGGGAGCTGTAGCTGTTCAGCACTAATCACACCATCTTGTTAAAATGATGACGCGTTCAAGCGACAGGTTTTGCTTCGGTCCAGCGCTGACGGTTAACGTCTCTCCTCCTCTCGGTCGTCCTTGTGCAGAGATCCTAACAAGGAGGATTATATATTGTATTTTCAAACTGAGAGCAATCCAGATATGATCAAGTATTTATGTAAGCTGCACTCTCACGGCTCAGATACGTACAGAGCCCTTGACTCAACAGCTGTTTCATAACCAGCAGTCTCTGCTGTGTGAGTGGACGTTTACAACACAGTCAACAATAAAGTGCTGACTTATAAATGTCCAGTTACAGACATGTATCTGGCCTCGTGAGGACACCATCCATTATACTTAATTACATCATATGTGATAATATGAGCTCATTCAAAGGTAAAAATGTGAATTGTATTGTGTGAAATTAAACACCAGAATATTTATAGACGGCAGGCTTCAACATGTACATAATTCATAGTCGTGTGTGTGTGGTAATACATAAAACATCGTATATACATACCAGGCACACGCCGCACAGTGCTGAGGTTTGCGGATGTACTGCATTGTGTAACACACACACACACACATACACACACATACACACACACACACACACACACACACACACACACACACACACACACACACACACACACACACAGTATATCAATGCTGACCTGAGTGTGGCCCACTGTGAATGCATGAATATATGATTCATATGAAATTCATATGAAATGCATTGATGTTTAGTATTCTCAGTGCACAAACAGGACTCAAACACACCAGCTGTCTCCTACTAAATAACAGGGCTGCATCTAGCCATTATTTCTATTATCAGTTAATCTGTTGATCATTTTCTCTATTTATCGATCAGTTGGTTGGTCATAAAATGTTGATGTTAGTCTCTCCAGCAGTCACCAACTCTGGTTTGATGGAAATAAACTCCTAATTCACAGAGTTTGGTGTGAAAATATGCCGACGCTGTCTCGTCTGTCGACCATTAAATCAGCTGAATTGAGGCGGCTGTGGCTCAGAGGGTAGAACAGGTCCTCCACCAGTCGGAAGGTCGGTGGTTCGATCCCCGCCTGCAGTGGTCTCATGTCGATGTCTCAAGACAACCCCACATTGCTCCGAAAGGCAATTTGGGGTGAATGGTGGTGTGAGATGAGTATTCAGATCAGTTAGCAGCCTCTGATATCAGTGTGTGAATGGGTGAATGTGACATGTGGTGTAAAGAGCTGTGAGTGGTCAGACGACTAGAAAAGAGCTCTATAAATGCAGGTCCATTTACCATATGTAAAGCACTACTAGTGTGTATAGTCTAAGGAGCCTCTCGCCTTCCTTTGTCACCCACAGACTTGCACTCAGGATGACATCGGTACTTGAAGCGCTCAGATACAGATTTCGGAGACCGGTGGCGTTGAAAAAAGCATTACTCATGTTAAATAGCGGTCTGTGTTTCAGTACGGTCCACTCTCACACCTGATGTAAGTACCTGAGCACACATGAACCGGACTCCAGACCGCCTTTTCAAGTGGACTCCAGCACAGAAGGACGAAGCACACGGTGTACGACACACTAATCAGACAACG
>CAMQGK010000634.1:862500-887500 GCA_947000775.1 Pterois miles | reverse complement strand
TCTTAAACAAATTTTGGGCCTGAAAACAGGTTTTGATTTTTGGTTTCATTCTATAGTACAGTATTGCATTGTAAAATAATAGTAAAAAATAAAGCTGACTACTTCACGGATTTCACCTATTGCAGGTTATTTTAGGAACGCAACTCCCGCGATAAACAAGGGTTCACTGTATACCGGACCGCTTCTATGTATACCGGACTGCTTCTATGTATACCGGACCGCTTCTATGTATACCGGACCGCTGCTATGTATACCGGACCGCTTCTATGTATACCGGACCGCTTCTATGTATACCGGACCGCTGCTATGTATACCGGACCGCTGCTATGTATACCGGACCGCTGCTATGTATACCGGACCGCTTCTATGTATACCGGACCGCTTCTATGTATACCGGACCGCTTCTATGTATACCGGACCGCTTCTATGTATATCAGACCGTTTCTATGTATAATTGGACCGTTTCTATGTATATCAGACCGTTTCTATGTATATCGGACCATTTCTATATATAATGGACCGTTTCTATGTATACCGGACCGTTTCTATGTATATCAGACCATTTCTATATATAATGGACCGTTTCTATGTATATCGGACCGTTTCTATGTATAATGGACCGCTTCTATGTATACCAGACCGTTTCTATGTATACCAGACCGTTTCTATGTATATCGGACCGTTTCTATGTATAATGGACCGCTTCTATGTATACCGGATCGTTTCTATGTATATCGGACCATTTCTATGTATACCGGACCGTTTCTATGTATACCAGACCGTTTCTATGTATACCAGACCGTTTCTATGTATATCGGACCTTATTTCTATGTATACCAGACCGTTTCAATGCATTCAGGCCACAGTTGTACATAAGAATTTTGTTCTTAACCTGTTTTGCCTGGCTAAATAAAGGTTACATAAATAAAATAAATAAAAACAGACCCTGTATAAGAGACCGTTGCTATGGGCGCAATTCAGATGTCGGACTGTGGAGGACGGTTTTTGTGTCAAATTGAATTCTTCAGTAAGTAGCTGTGTAATAAGCAGGATAATGTACAGCTAACAGGTCATTATGGTGAAATACACCTCTTCAGGCTGAAGCGTCACCATGTTGGGGTTTATTTCACAATGACCAGCTCGCTCTAATTCATCCCTTACTTATAATATATGATTATTTATTATCAGAACTGTTCGGGTCGTTGAGGGTTGATGTGTGCAGACTGAATAGAGAGTTAAATAAAGTAACACTACACATAAATTACTAACTAAAACAAGTTGATTTAAGGGTTTTAAGCTGCTCGTAAACTTTATTTTTGTCTTTTTCTTCACATTCCTTCCCTCTGACATCTATCTATCTGTCTGACCTACATTAGTGTTTCTTCAGTGTGTGTAGTAATTCGACCAGAAAACTCATGTTACCAAACACAACCCAGCTTCCTTTTGGTATCCTAACACACTCAGGCAGGACAGGTGGCGGCATCACCTTGACGTCCAGTTTTCCAACACACACCACATTCGTCTCTCTCTGCAGGTATAAACCCCTGATACCGTCTGTGCTGCTAACGCTGCCAGGACCACACAGCAGGTAGCGGCAGCATATCACAGCCTCTGGTCGGCCTGGCAAACAGGGCTTCATGATGGAGGGATGAGAGGAGAGAGAGGGATGGACAGATGGAGGCAGACGGGGGGAAGTAATAAGATAGAATATAGATACAAGTAAGGAGGGATACAGATGGATGCAGAGGTGGAGGGATGTTGATGGAATGACTGAGGATGGAGGGGTGAGAGGAACAGAGAGTTTGATGGAGATAGAGATGATGGCTGCTGAAGGGCAGATGGAGCGAGGGATGGAGGAGGAGATGGAGATGATGGAGCTTCAGGCTCAGAGTGGGGGAGTAATGGGGGACTCAGTAAATACTGACGCCTGGTCGGTATTTAGCTGCGATGCTCTCGGTTCCCCCAGCTTCCCTCAGCGTCTTTCACACAGTACCTTGTTGGGCAGAACGCTAAATAACGCTACATAGTGATGCTGCATAGTGACGCTGCATAGCTGCATAGTGATGCTGCATAGTGATGCTGCATAGTGACGCCGCATAGTGACGCTGTATAGTGACGCTGCATAGTGACGCTGCATAGCTGCATAGTGACGCTGCATAGCTGCATAGTGATGCTGCATAGTGACGCTGCATAGCTGCAAAGTGACGCTGCATAGTGACGCTGCATAGCCGCATAGTGAGGCTGCATAGTGAGGCTGCATAGTGACGCTGCATAGCTGCATAGTGACGCTGCATAGTGACGCCGCATAGCTGCATAGTGACGCTGCATAGCTGCATAGTGATGCTGCATAGTGACGCTGCATAGCTGCATAGTGAGGTTGCATAGTGAGGGAGAGATGTGACACTGCATAGCTGCATAGTGAGGCTGCATAGTGATGCTGCATAGTGATGCAGCATAGTGACGCTGCATAGCTGCATAGTGAGGCTGCATAGTGATGCTGCATAGTGACGCTGCATAGTGACGCTGCATAGTGAGGCTGCATAGTGAGCTGCATAGTGACGCTGCATAGTGAGGCTGCATAGTGACGCTGCATAGTGATGCTGCATAGTGAGGCTGCATAGTGACGCTGCATAGTGACGCTGCATAGTGACGCCGCATAGCTGCATAGTGACGCTGCATAGCTGCATAGTGATGCTGCATAGTGACGCTGCATAGCTGCATAGTGAGGTTGCATAGTGACACTGCATAGCTGCATAGTGAGGCTGCATAGTGAGGCTGCATAGTGACGCTGCATAGTGATGCTGCATAGTGAGGCTGCATAGTGACGCTGCATAGTGATGCTGCATAGTGAGGCTGCATAGTGAGGCTGCATAGTGACGCTGCATAGTGATGCTGCATAGTGAGGCTGCATAGTGAGGCTGCATAGTGATGCTGCATAGTGACGCTGCATAGTGACGCCGCATAGCTGCATAGTGACGCTGCATAGCTGCATAGTGATGCTGCATAGTGACGCTGCATAGCTGCATAGTGAGGTTGCATAGTGACACTGCATAGCTGCATAGTGAGGCTGCATAGTGAGGCTGCATAGTGACGCAACATAGTGATGCTGCATAGTGACGCTGCATAGCTGCATAGTAAGGCTGCATAATGATGCTGCATAGCTAGGCTGCATAGTGACGCTACATAGTGACGCTGCATAGCTGCATAGTGAGGCTGCATAGTGACGCTGCATAGCTGCATAGTGAGGCTGCATATTTACAGTAGATAGTTACAGTAGATATTTACAGTAGATGTTTACAGTAGATATTTACAGTAGATATTTACAGTAGATGTTTACAGTAGATATTTACAATAGATATTTACAGTAGATAGTTACAGTAGATATTTACAGTAGCTATTTACAGTAGATATTTACAGTAGATGTTTACAGTAGATATTTACAGTAGATAGTTAAAGTAGATGTTTACAGTAGATATTTACAGTAGATAGTTACAGTAGATATTAACAGTAGATAGTTACAGTCGATATTTACAGTAGATGTTTACAGTAGCTATTTACAGTAGATGTTTACAGTAGATATTTACAGTAGATAGTTACAGTAGATGTTTACAGTAGCTATTTACAGTAGATGTTTACAGTAGATATTTACAGTAGATAGTTACAGTAGATATTTACAGTAGCTGTTTACAGTAGATATTTACAGTAGATATTAACAGTAGATAGTTACAGTCGATATTTACAGTAGATGTTTACAGTAGATATTTACAGTAGATAGTTACAGTAGATATTTACAGTAGCTGTTTACAGTAGATATTTACAGTAGATTGTTACAGTAGTTGTTTACAGTAGATTTTTACAGTAGATAGTTACAGTAGATTGTTACAGTAGCTATTTACAGTAGATAGTTACAGTAGATGTTTACAGTAGATATTTACAGTATATTGTTACAGTAGCTATTTACAGTGGATAGTTACAGTAGATGTTTACAGTAGCTATTTACAGTAGTTACAGTAGATGTTCACAGTAGATATTTACAGTAGATGTTTACAGTAGATATTTACAGTAGATGTTTACAGTAGATGTTTACAGTAGATATTTACAGTAGATGTTTACAGTAGATATTTACAGTAGATAATTACAGTAGATGTTTACAGTAGATGTTTACAGTAGATAGTTACAGTAGATGTTTACAGTAGATATTTACAGTAGATAATTACAGTAGATATTTGCATTGGATGTTTACAGTAGATAGTTACAGTAGATATTTACAGTAGATAGTTACAGTAGATAGTTACAGTAGATATTTACATTAGATGTTTACAGTAGATAGCTACAGTAGATGTTTACAGTAGATAGTTACAGTAGATATTTACAGTAGATAGTTACAGTAGATAGTTACAGTAGATGTTTACAGTAGATAGTTACAGTAGATATTTACATTAGATGTTTACAGTAGATATTTACAGTAGATATTTACAGTAGATGTTTACAGTAGATGTTTACAGTAGATATTTACAGTAGATAGTTACAGTAGATAGTTACAGTAGATATTTACATTAGATGTTTACAGTAGATAGTTACAGTAGATATTTACAGTAGATGTTTACAGTAGATATTTACATTAGATGTTTACAGTAGATAGTTACAGTAGATATTTACAGTAGATAGTTACAGTAGATGTTTACAGTAGATATTTACAGTAGATAGTTACAGTAGATATTTACAGTAGATAGTTACAGTAGATGTTTACAGTAGATAGTTATAGTAGATAGTTACAGTAGATAGTTACAGTAGATAGTTACAGTAGATATTTACAGTAGATAGTTACAGTAGATGTTTACAGTAGATAGTTACAGTAGATAGTTACAGTAGATATTTACAGTAGATAGGTACAGTAGATATTTACAGTAGATAGTTACAGTAGATAGTTACAGTAGATATTTACAGTAGATAGTTACAGTAGATATTTACAGTAGATAGTTACAGTAGATATTTACAGTAGATAGTTACAGTAGATAGTTACAGTAGATATTTACAGTAGATAGTTACAGTAGATAGTTACAGTAGATATTTACAGTAGATAGTTACAGTAGATATTTACAGTAGATAGTTACAGTAGATAGTTACAGTAGATATTTACAGTAGATAGTTACAGTAGATAGTTACAGTAGATTGTTACAGTAGATATTTACAGTAGATAGTTACAGTAGATAGTTACAGTAGATAGTTACAGTAGATAGTTACAGTAGATATTTACAGTAGATAGTTACAGTAGATAGTTACAGTAGATAGAGACTTGTGGACTTTCTGAGCTCTCATGAAGATGCAGACATGTTCACAGTTAGCCTGAAGCCTGGTGGGTCTCATACAGACACTGACGGTGTCTCAGTGCATCTGGGGGGATGATGAGGACTGAAGAGAGGGAGAGAGTGAGTGATGAATGGAGAAAAGGGAGAGGTGAAAGACAGAGAGAAAGAGAGAGAGCACCAAGGTGTTATACGGGGACTGATAGATGGGACTAGGTGATGGAGTCCTCCATATGAGGAGGAAAGGAAGAAGGATGAATGATGGACAAGGGTTAGACAGAGAGAAGAAGAACAATGAGTGATGGAGGGAGACAAGAGGAAGCGTGGAAATGTTGCTTATTGCAGTAAAATGTTTTCTTCTCTTCCTTCTCATGCTTCCCACATCCCCCTCCTGCCGCTGTCATCTTTTTCTCATCATTCGTCATCCCTCCTGCCTCCGTCCTTGTCCTCACCTCACCTCTCCACTCATCCCCTCTTCCATATATATACAAAATCCATTTTTGAAAATCCATTTTTTATTTTACTGGATTCATTTACAGATTTTACAAAGTAAAAGTCCCTAGAAGGATCTGATTCTACTTGTTTTTATAGTCTAGTGGTAAAAGAGTGAATAAAAATTACTATAAATCGTGAATCACAATAGATCAAGTCCCTGCCCTGATGATAATGAACTCTGACTATCTTACACATTGTGGCTACATGTCAAAATATCCATCAAAATGAAAAAGAAACGACGAAGAGGCCATGAGACCAGAAGACATGGAAACTTAACACTTAGTAAGTGTGTGTGTGTGTGTGTGTGTGTGTGTGTGTGTGTGTGTGTGTGTGGAGAGGCTGGAATGTGGAGGCTCGTAAGTCACCTCTAATTTTCCACTCCCGCTGGGACACATCCCATTATCAGTTTTATATGAAAGTAGGAAATTCCTCTGTGGTCCCGTGTGTGTGTGTGTGTGTGTGTGTGTGTGTGTGTGTGTGTGTGTGTGTGTGTGTGTGTGTGTGTGTGTGTGAGGTGTTTTTTGGCAGGGGGGGTGTCTGGCTCCATAATGAGCAGCTTCACAGTGGAATAAAAGCTGGGCATTTTCCTCCCCTTCCCTTCCATCTACACTGTAGTTACCTCCACAAAACACCAAAAATCAATCTTCAGTCAGTCCAGAATGTGCATACAACACTGACATGTATGTGCTAAAGTTACAAGTTCCTTTCTAGTTTTGATCATCCATAATTTGAGGCTGTTTTAGATGCTTGAATGATCGTTGGATTGAGATGATGAAGGTCAATGTTCAGGCTGTTCTCACAGCGGTATTTCATACGTACTGTATATCCCACAAATTCAATTCATGTTTAATCCACGTAACTGTGAACCAGGACATATAAATAACAACAAACATCGCATAGTAAGGATGGGTGAAAAAACGGCAGGCTTTGACCCAGGAGGCCACTCTTCAGGTCCCGGTGAAACCACGAATCAACGATGATGAGTCATTTAACTCAAGCCACCATGTTTTACTGAACCCAACGTAGCTGCTTTCTGTGAAGACAGATGTTTATTTTGGAAAGACAGTTGTCACGTGTTGTAGTGACGCTGTAGTGCGGGGTTGTGACATGTTTTCCGTACTGATGTTGGCAGTGTTTTCCTATGTGTTGTACTTAGTTTACATATTTAAAGCCCACCATGATGTTTTCCCTAATAAGTGGCTTTGTTGGCTCTGCTGATGGCAAAATGTGACACTGACACTGTCCTCTGGTGGAAAAGAGGGTCTGTTCCAAGCTTTGATGTGATATTGGGTTGGTTTATTGGTTGGATGGACAGTTTAGTTCACGTGTCAAACTCAAGGCCCGCGGGCTAAATCTGGCCCGCCACGTCATGTTATGTGGCCCGCGAGAGCTTGCAAAGAATATATTCTGCTTATCATTCAATTCAGTGCTACTTTACAGAAGTACTGTGTCCTTAAACTACATGTCCCACAATGCATCTCCATGTTGTTCCATGAAGCGTCTCAGTATCAGTTTCCAGCAGCGGCGCTCTAGCCGAGCGATGGAGTCATAAAATAATCTGAACAGAACCAAAATGTCCCAGAAAAGCAAAGTTGGAGCAGAGGGAAGGACAGAAAGAGGATCCATGTTAGTGGTTGATGGAGACCAGCCGGTATGTCTTCTTTACTACGAGGCAGTAAAACACTGTCACACCACTGTCATCTACCACATGATCTCAGCTGATCAGCTGCTGATCAATAACAGTTTATACGCCACAGACTGAACGTTAGATCAGAGCTCATTGATCTGTTGGACTAGAGTTCTGCCCCTCTCAACTCCCACCACAAAGTTACACTAAGCTAATGGAATAAACTGGGTTTGATAATAAAAAAAAAAGACCTTTATTAATCACTAGAGGATGATTTTGACCTTTGATGGATGAGTAATGATGAGGGTTTCTAATCTCATAAATTCATGGATTTATGTTATAATAACATAGAAATGTGAGTGTGTGTATACAGTATATTTGTGTCTACGTGCTGCAGATATATTGATGAACAAACGTGTTTTTATTACTGAACTCAGGTTTTAAATAAATTGTACAATATTTCTGCTTGCAGTTATTTTTCCTCGACTTCAGACTGAGTTTGACCCCCCTGGTTTAGTTGTTTAAATGAATGAATGCATGATCTGAAGATTGTGAACTTTATTTATATGGATTAGTGTGATAATTGTGTTGTTGTTGAGCCAGCTGAATGGATTTTTTAGTGTGTAAGCGTTGCGTTAGCTGCTTTGGATTTGTTCTTATACGATAGATTGGCGGTCGCCTGCTTGGTTGATTGTGTTAATGCTGGGAAGCAGGACTGGGATACAAATAGTTCATGGTTCACCAGGAGATGGAGGAAAAACGAGAATAGGGAAGAGATGAGAATAGAATCCAAATCTGTCCTCATCCGGACCGACGCCATTTTACTTCCCAGTCTGCCCTGAATGGAAAATCAACAGAGGAATATTCCACACCTCTTTGTTTCAGCTCTACCTTGATCTTTCCATCTTCCACTTTTAGAGAGGAGCTAGGAAAAGCAGTTTGCTCTCAGCGGGATTTAATCCTTTGCTCTCAGAAAGTCACATTGTTTTTCATTTGTTTATTGGCGAGCACAGTGTGCAGACTATCAGGAAAGATGGAAGCTTTTCATCTGCCAGTCCACGGCAGTTAACAGACTCCAAAATTCACCTGCTTCCCTCCTCATTTTGAGCCCAATATGCTGCTTAGAAGAGAATCAAACTCTAAATGATGGCTGGTTCCCTGCCAGGGCTGGGTCCAGACAAGCCCCCCAGAGTGTAGCTGCTGGTATGTTCCCACCCTGCAGCCGTGGATTCCAGATGTTGTAGTTTGAACCCAATGTGTGACCTTGCTGCATGGCGTCCCCTCTGTCCCCGCTGAATGTTTCCTTTCACCAGTTTTTCCTCATTCTCTCCACACTCACTAACAGAAGTACTTCATCTTCATCTTCATCTTCAGCCTCTGATCCAGGGTCGGGTCTCGGGGCCAACAGCTCCAGCAGGAGACCCCAAACTTCCCTTTCCTGGGCCACATTAACCAGCTCTGACTGGGGGATCTCGAGGCGTTCCCAGGTCAGTGTGGAGATATAATCTCTCCACCTTGTCCTGGGTCTTCCCCGGGGTCTCCTCCCAGCTGGTCCTACCTGGAACACCTCCCTAGGGAGGCGACCAGGAGGCCTCCTGACCAGATGAACCACCTCAACTGGCTCCTTTCAACCCAAAGGAGCAGCGGCTCTACTCCGAGTCCCTCACGGATGACCGAGCTTCTCACCTTATCTCTAAGGGAGATGCCAGCCTCCCTCCTGAGAAAACCCATTCCAGCTGCTTGTACTCGCGATCTAGTTCTTTGGGTCCTGATCCAGCCCTCATGACCATAGGTGAGAGTAGGAACAAAGACCGACTGGTACATGTAGAGCTTTGCCTTCCAGCTCAACTCTCTCTTTGTCCCAACGGTTCGGTAAAGCGACTGTAATACTGCCCTGCTACTCCGATTCTCCGGCCAGTCTCAGCTCCGTCGTCCCCTCATCCAGAACTGTGATTAATGCCTCCTACGTGTTCACAGACAGAGAAACTTCAAGTGTTTCCTGTCGTAGGATGAAGGTTTTGACTGGTTGATGATGGATAACAAGACACTAGCGAATAAAATGAAATACCACAAAGAGGCTTTTCTAATCCAGAATTTTAAAATAAATAAAGAATAAAATAGGATTCAAACATTCAACATCTGAACTGCATCTTTTAGTTATTTTGACCAGTTGTAATTTTTGGGAGAAATTGTTATCAGTAGTTTATAGAATGAAACAAACACATCTATAAATAGGCCAGTAAAAGCAGAGAAAGGGGTCATTACAATGCAGCTTTCATTTAGTGCAGGGTGGGGGGCATCTTGCGGGCCCTCGGACGGCTGTTAGCCCATGTAGCCTGCAGAGGCTTCCTCCTAGACCGACTAAAAAATACCAACCCAATGAATTGATAAGCAAATAGTTGAATATTTAGGTCTAGCCCTAATATTAATATTAGTTGTAACATGGTCAGGTTAAATCATATCTGGATACGAGGCATGAAAGGACCAAAACCTCTGAATGAACTGATCCACTAACTAGTCCTGATCCTGATATGTCCACATCTGAGATATGTCCTCAATTCAACACACACTGGAGCTTCATTAAACTACTAATGCCTTAAAATGCCTGAACCAGATTTTTCTTGCTTACTCTCTCTGTCTTTAGGTCTTTAGGTGCTTTAGAGCATGAACGGAGGAGGTGAAACTCCCCTTCAGCTGGTGATCATCTGAAGAAAAACACAAAAGGGAAGCAGTCTGTAGAAAAGCAATAATTAAAGCCTGTGGTGTCACCCAGCTTACATCAGCCTCATAATGAAGTTTACCTTCATGCTAATGATCTGAACCTGATCAAAGTTGCTGTATGAAACCATTTCATCCTTTCTTCAGCTGCCTTCATCCAGTTATCATATTCCCAAATCACGTGTGTCAAAGGTCAAGTGGTGGCGCTACTGATTCATGTCTGGAAAGTGGATGTGGTTTTATGATCAATAAGCAGACCTGATCAGTTTCTCGTCTGAGTCATGGAGTCATTCGCTGGACAGCGGCATTATGGGTAAAACATGCAGAGGGGCTGTGTTGTAGATTAAGTGTGATCATGTTGTCAGAAAATAGAGACTCGACACAGCTGGATGGCTTCATTTTCCTCCTTGGAAAAGCTCGATTCAGACGGATGGAAACACTCACAGTGTGTGTGTGTGTGTGTGTGTGTGTGTGTGTGTGTGTGTGTGTGTGTGTGTGTGTGTACGTTTTGACAGACATGAAACAGAAAAACAGTGTCATAGTTTTTTCCCTGCCGTCCTTCTGGCCGACCGGAGCGAGAGGACGACTCGGAAAAATCTGATCTCAAAACAGCCGTCCCACTGTGTGAGAGTGTGTGTGTGTGTGTGTGTGTGTGTGTGTGTGTGTGTGTGTGTGTCTGTTTATGTGGCACATGTCTGTCCACTCTCCGTCACTGTGTTTTGATGTTTTCCATCTATTACATCGTCGGCGTGTGTGTGTGGATATTTGTGTTTGTTTTTTATCCTTTTCCGTGCGTGCATGTGTGCGTGCATGTGTGCGTGGACGTGCCCGTGCACGTGCCCGTGCGTGTTTCCGTTCTCGGCCGTGCGGCAAAGAGACGACAGATCAGATGAATTGGAGGAACTTTCCAACCAGACGTCTTTTCTGTCTCTCACCCATCACTCCATCTCTTTCTCTCTCAGTTTCTCCTCTTTTGCTTCTGCTCCTTTCTCCCCCTCTTTCCTTTCCTCCTTCATTTCTCTTCTCTCTGTCATCCTCCCCATTTCTTTCTTCTCTACTAGGGCTGGGGTGATATTTGGATGCGACAAGTATCATAATTCAATATCATGATTTTTATTGATTAACTGTTTTACCACTACACCATGGAGGGAAAACAGTACAATCCTCCACTTCTGGGGACTTTTATTTTGTAAAACCTCTGAATGAATCCAGTCAAATGTCTGCAGTCAGAGATGTCCTGAAGTCAAATCTATCAGGATCATTGTCAGGAATTATTGATTACAGTTTTTATCAGCAACCCAGAAATCAAAGAATAAAGACATTTCCCTCACAGATTAGTGGGATTTTCTCTTTAATTTATCAGGGTCATGTAATGTTTTATACTCTGCTGAATATAATCCATCAGTCTGATTTCCATAGATGGATTCTGTAGATCCAGTTCCCTTTGTTAACACCTTATTTTGAAAAGCGGCCGTAGTCCCAGGTGTCTACTTCCTCTAACTCCTCCAAGGTGGTCTCTAGCTCTCCGTCAGCTCCGTTCTCTTTATCCATCCATGGTCAGCTCCATCGGGGCCGTCTGAATGCATTTAACATAAATGTCAGTATATGGAGCTCTACAGTCGTAGCGTCGGCCCGTCGGACCACGGAGACGAGAGCGACGGCCGGCCGGACCGCACGTTACCGCCGTACGATGACGTTTCCCGTCCGTGACGGAGTTAGCGTGCGGCTTTAGCCGTGATGTCTAGCTCTGCTTTTCCAAAGTGTTTCCCTCCTTTACTGGATGTGTAGTGTTTACCAGGCTGGATTTAACATGGAGGGTGGAGGTCGGATCCACGCCCACCCTCCACCCTTTAATACTTTACTGGATGTGTAGTGTTTACCAGGCTGGATTTAACATGGAGGGTGGAGGTCGGATCCACGCCCACCCTCCAGCGGACTTCTCTGGAAAAAAAGTCCATAATTTAATTAATTTTAATGAAAATGCTTTAGAGCGACACCTGCAGATTGGTAAACGATATATAGGTTACGAAAAGAAAGTTTGAGTCTCCCTCTCTCTCTCTCACTCTCTCCCTGTCTCTCTCTCTCTCTCTCTCTCTCTCTCTCTCTCCCTGTCTCTCTCTCTCCCTCTATCTCTCTCTCTCTCTCCTCCCTCTCCCTCTCTCCCTCTCTCTCCTTCTCTCCCTCACACTCTCTCCCTCTATCTCTCTCTCTCTCCCTCCCTCTCTCTCTCTCTCTCTCTCTCTCTCTCTCTCTCTCTCTCTCTCTCTCTCTCTCTCTCTCTTCCTCTCTCTCTCCCTCTGTTTCTCAGTGAGTGATAATAAAAGAGAGGGAGGAGTTTCTGCCTCACACCTCCGGTGACCACATCCTCCACCACATCCTGTTTACTTCCTGTTGCGATAGTGACATGCACACACACACACACACACACACACACACACACACACACACACCTGTAACTGTAACTTGAATATACACAAAGAGAAGACAACGTACACACACATGTATAAACACATTTAACCCTTAACGTTCAGGTTCCTCCCTCGGGTTTAAGACTGTCAGAGTATCTGAGGACATTTCATGGATCCGCCTCTTCCAGCTCGTCACCGTTCATATGGACAAAATATTCACTTTTTTCTCTTATTCTGAAAAAAACAACAATACCCCTACTGAGCCGTTTACATGGCTGATGAGAATGAATACGGTGGAAATATATAGTTGCAATCAAAATGATTCAACCCCCATTGCATATTAGGCTTACTGGCAAAATGTATAGTTTATGAGATAAGATAAGATAAGATATTCCTTTATTAGTCCCACAGTGGGGAAATTTACAGAATTTTATCAGCTGTTTGCAATAAACAAAGGAACAAGAACTGCTCCTTTAATCACTACTGCATCTCCAAATGACCCAACCCCCCCCGTCTCCAGCACACCTGGTGCAACTAATCGAGGGCTCCAGTAGTTCAGGTGTGCTTGAGATAGAACACATAGATACCTGGTTAGCGGTTTGTTGAGAGTGAAGTTTGATTGCATGTTAGAAAAAAATCATAATTCAATCCATTCATTCCTAAAAAGTCAAAAGAATTGTCCAAGAAGTTCAGAGACGAGATCATTGTCTTTCAGCAAACGCTCTGAATGGTCCTGGAGATCCAGCTGGAGGCCCAGTTCTCACCTGGACGTGGCAGAAAGAGGAAACGATCAGCGGCTGCCTCCAGATTCCTGAGGAGGAAAAAGGTCAAAACCCCTCGAGTGACTGCAAAGCAGCTGCAGCCAGACTTGGTGGCAGCAGACACTGAAGTTTCAGTTAGCACTGTGAGGCGCATACTAAACACTGGACCGGACTCCAAGACCTACACCACTACTGACCCAAAAGCAGAAGAAAAGGCGACTCCAACATGCTCAGAACCGTATAAATAAGCCCCAGAGGTTGTGGAACTCTGTTCTGTGGAGCGATGAAACAAAACTTTAACTTTTGGGGCTGAAGAGACATCTGGAGGAAGATGAGTGAAGTGGATGCTGAAACCCTGCCCTCAGTGGAGCATGGCGGAGGCTCAGTGATGCTCTGGGGCTGCTTGGAGGAAATCTGAGGAGGCTGAAGCTTGGACCCTCCAACAGGACAGTGATCCCAAGAACACCTCAAAGTCTACCGAGGCTTGGTTTCAGAGGAAGAAATGGAAGATTTCAGAGTGGCCGTCACAGTCGGCCGACCTGAACCCCACAGAAAACCTCTGGTGGGCCATGGCCCCGGAGGAGTGGCCTGAGATTCCCCAGGAACGCTGCCTGAAGCTGCTGTGTGGCTAATGCATCACGTCTGCAGCAGGTCAATGCAGCAGCAGGAAGCTCTAGTGAGTACTGATGCTCGTCATGAAGGGGCTGAATAATGTTGAGACTGCAGTTGTCATTAAAAGAAGCATTTTGCGTTGAATTTGGATCAAAACCCTTGTAATATTAGTTTCACTGAGCTATTTAAACAATTCATGTGTAATTTTTCAAATTGCAAACCACTGAGAAATTGTACAGTTTGCTAATAAGCCTAATATGCAGTGGAGGTTGAATAACTTTGAATGCTACTGTATGTACAGTAAAGTGATCATATCGGTTCAGGTCAAACTGATCACTATAAGCGGTTGACTACTTTAACCATGCATCACTTCTCATGTGGATCAACATCTAATTGACATTTGTATTTTCATTACATGAAGTAATGAAACGGACCGCTTCACCATTTACTCGCTTACCGTTTTGGGCTCAGCGAGCATGCAGAACGGCGGGAGGTGGGATCGTCAGTTGGCTGTTTGGTTGGATGCTGGACGAGCCTCAAATGATGTTTACTGGTCGGACGGGCAGTTTGTGTGATTAAATGAATGCATGATTTGAACCTGTCTCACAGCAAGAGGGTCACAGGTTCAAACCCAGCTTGAGGTCCTTCTGTGTGGAGTTTGCATGTACTCCCCGTGTTAGCGTGGGTTTTCTCCAGGTGCTCCGGTTTCAACTTGAAAATGGTGCTTTCCCCGTGTGCATCCATGCAGAGATGGTTTCTTTTCCCATTATGACACCGACGTGCCTGCAGCGTCAGCCTCAGGTATCCAGCCAGAGAGCAGACGGTCCACGAGTTGATGAATCAAGAAGTAAAGAAAAAAAATCGAAACCAAAAATGTTTACTGAGGTAATCAATCGAGGAGGATGATCATTTTCTAGAGACTTCTGTAGGACCAGAGGAGTCGCCCCCTGCTAGCTGGAGACAGGATGAAGGTTTCAGCTTCACTTCTCAGACCTGGAGGTTGATCACTGGTACATCAGGAGGTCAAAGTCATGAACTCATACTCATGAGCCTTCTGCTGTGTTTCCTTGCAGGATGGCCATGTGAGGACACGTTCTGTCAGGACGGCCGCTGAAACCACACTGAGCATGTGCAGACCCACAGGTAAGCTGTCACGACACACTCCCCACTCCGCAGATAGTGTCACCTCAGAGGTCGTTACAGGACAGACAGCTGAGCTGCTGTGGGTGTGATGAAGTGATAAAGTGAGCTTTGTGAACACCGTGGAGTGTTTGGGCCAAGAATGTTCCTGAAACACTGATTTTCCATCCACTCATCAAAGACTTTTCACACGTATTGTGAATGCAGATCTAGCGTTGATGTGTGGGGTGATTCAGGGTATCTGTCACCTCTGGATGCTCTCCAGTAGCTCTGGGCTGTTTTCCACTCACTACATTTAAATTGAAATGGTGTGTTTCACAACATTAACGTTCTTCTATGAAAACAGGATGACGATGATGATTCTGTACAAACTGTGTCTGTACAGAGTGAGATCAGAGGTACACTGCTAGTTTTCTCTTGTTTTGGCATGTGGCTTTGAAAATGAGACTGTTTTATTTTCTTCTTTTATTTTAAATCAGGAGACGCTGCATTAATAAATGTATTACATGCTGCACATAAAGTTACAGATATGGCTGCATAACTAAAGTCAAAATGATGATCACAATTATTTTGATCAATACTGAGAGCACGATTATTCATTGACTTTAGGTTGACTTTAAATTTGGTTTCCGAACTGATTCGACTGGTTTATCGACTGATATGACTGGTTTCCTGACTGATATGACTGGTTCATCGACTGATTTGACTGGTTTCCTGACTGATATGACTGGTTCATCGACTGATTTGACTGGTTTCCGAACTGATTTGACTGGTTCATCGACTGATTTGACTGGTTTCCGAACTGATTTGACTGGTTCATCGACTGATTTGACTGGTTTCTTGGCTGATTTGACTGGTTTCCTGACTGATATGACTGGTTCATCGACTGATTTGACTGGTTTCCTGACTGATATGACTGGTTCATCGACTGATTTGACTGGTTTCCTGACTGATATGACTGGTTCATCGACTGATTTGACTGGTTTCTTGGCTGATTTGACTGGTTTCCTGACTGATATGACTGGTTCATCGACTGATTTGACTGGTTTCCTGACTGATATGACTGGTTCATCGACTGATTTGACTGGTTTCCTGACTGATATGACTGGTTCATCGACTGATTTGACTGGTTTCCTGACTGATATGACTGGTTCATCGACTGATTTGACTGGTTTCTTGGCTGTTTAACCTTGTTACAGATGATGTTGTAAAACTAGCAATCCCAGTCTATACAGTGCTTATACTGGTTTCACTGATATTTGGGGTATTTTCCTTTATTATGGAATATTGCCAGCTGGTTTCTGAACTGGCCTGACTGGTTTTGGTGTCGCTTCCTGATCCAGTAAAAACACGGAGAATTCCTTGAATCTAAATCGGCAGGAGATGACTGAATTTCAATGTGACCACAACCAGAAACAGAGTTAGACATCAGCTGGAAAACACACACACACACACACACACACACACACACACACACACACACACAAAACAAACACACACACACACACACACACACACACACACACACACACACACACACACACACACACACACACACACATTCCAGCCAGCTAAATTACCATCAGCCAAAGTAGCTGGGATGATTTTGGTTTGACACAGACAGTGTGGTTGAAAAGGCGGGTTAGAAAGCTGTAATAGGACGTTACCTGTCCTAACACACACACACACACACACACACACACACACACACACACACACACACACACACACACACACACACACTGTGCTCGCTGGCTTTCAGCAGCCTGCTGTGTGCCAAGGTTATGAAATAATTTGCGTCCGTGTGCCTTTCAACACAGTTCTTCTTTGCTTCTTTGCCTCCATTCAAGCTGAGACACGACTCAGGAAAAGATAAAAATAGAACCTCACTGACCTCTTCTTTCTCTCCCTCCATCTCTCTCTCTCTCTCTCTCTCTGTTTCATGGCCGTCTTTACTCTCTCACCCCCTCTCTCCAGTCTGATATTGATGCAGCTGTCTTGCCGGTTGGGTAACGTTGGGTAACGTTCGTGCTCTAACTCAGACAGAGAGGCGTTCAGGGTCGAGGACTTCATACTCTCCCCGGTGGGAAATGTGGCTTTCATCAACACAATACATCCAGAAACATACAATGAAATGAAACAATAGGCCGAGCAGTTCAATGAGTCACCAGAGTTTTTGTTTGGTTCGCAGAGCAGGATAAACATGACTATGTCAAACTGAAATTACAGGTCGCCGCAGTATTTGGATATAGCTAAACAGCAGAATATTTCAGGGGTAAATGCACCCACTCTTGGTTTAGTGACAGCGAACAAGGATCCAGTTGACCCTGATAATCTCCAGAGGTGGTAAGAGAGGCATTTGGCCGCCCTGATCATCATCACAAGCATGAATCCAGTTTGTTTTTGCAGCCCTGTGCACGGCAACAACGTAAATGGAAAGATATGTTTGCATGTGGACAGAACGAGGAAGAGCGAAGCAGAACAGGTGGCAAACAGCTGAACTCAAAACTAGCTGCGAGTGTTGAAAATATTAACTCATAACTCAAAACAGCAAATTGTTGTGGATGGAGAACAAGCTGCTGTCAATTAAGGACAGAGCAAACTTGACAGCAATGACAACAACTGGATAAAACTCCTCTCCTCTCGGCAGATGACTCTACAGAGAAACACAATACCTGTATTTTATGAAGTCATTTTAAAGGATGGAAATGTGAAGAGAGAGGCAACGAGTTTAGAAGCAAAGAGGCGAAAGTCTGGTGCTTTTTTCACAACAGCCGCTAGACTCTGTTTTAAAGCTAGAGTGAAGATACTGGTATCACAAGAAAGTAGAAAACCTCAAGAATCCATCAGCGCCAGTGAAGGTGGAAAACTGTCATGTCTGTGTTTAAAGGGGTCCGTTGACCTCTGACCTCCAGATGTGTGGATGTAAATGGGTTCTCTGGGTCCCCACCAGTCTCCACTTTATGATAGTCCCAGTCAGTCTGGATCAAGTCCTAGTCACGTCAGCACTCTGACACACTGACAGGTTTCTGGACAATATCTGGTATTGATTAGTGTTGTTATTGATTTACTATAATAAACATATACTGTACATACAGTTACATAAAGCAGCATATTAGTCATGTTGAAAAGAGGATTAAATACTGGACTGATCATTGTCATTCTTTTTATGTGACGTATGATTTGGTGATGATACTTAGAGTATTTGAAAAGCAGAACTTTACATGTAATGAAGTATTTTTACATTGTGGTATTACCACCTTTGCTTAAATCTACTAGGATCATTAATTTAGTGTTGAGTCTGGCTGTCCAGGTGCATCATATTGAGCATTGCTGCGTGTCTATAAATGCTTCAGGTGGCTGGTTAGTTTCTCTGACTGTGAAGTAGATCACTATGTGGCTCAAATATTTCCCCTGGTTTCATCTTGGCCTGTTTCTAAACTGTTAGCCTGCTCTTTATAGCATTTCATGATGACGGAGAAGTGCACGTTGCTGAACGGGTCAGACTTGATTTTGGCTGTTTCTTGAAGGAGACTCCAGATGAGAGTGAGGTGATTTAATTAGACTTATTTCTCTCTCGTTGAATCAGCTGCAACCTTCATCATTTTGCTGTGTGTGCAGTAACCAGAAATGAATTATGTACTAGGGTCAGTACAGTACCGCGGCCTCGATGCACTTGATTAACCTCTATCAGAAGCATCCAACAACACATTAGAGGATGTAGAGGGCAGCTGTCCAGCGAATGATGATCTGGTTTACAGCAAAGCAGACATCACCATAAGCTGGCAGCTGGCCAATCAACTGAGGTAGAGATGGGGGAGTCTTCTTACAGGGAGTCCTGCACTTTATTTCCTTTCAGAGTCCAGTATCAGTGTTTTGGATGTGGACTTCCTCAGGATTGGGTCCTCTAACATTTCAGGTCAGGACTTTCTGAAAACAAGTCTATTTAGGATGATGACCCAAAAATGAACCAAAACTTTCTATTTTCAAACTATTTTGCTGAATCATTACTTGAGAGAATGAACTATTATCCATCATTTCTACAGCTGCCAATCAATTAATATATTGTAATTAACTGCAATTAAGTAGTAGTAGTAGAAGTAGTAGTAGTAGTAGTCTGACCTGGTTGGTACTGATGGATCCATCAGGTTCTCTAGTTTCAGATGAGACCAGTATGTAGTAGTAGTAGTAGTAGTAGTAGTAGTAGTAGTAGTAGTCTGACCTGGTTGGTACTGATGGATCCATCAGGTTCTCTAGTTTCAGATGAGACCAGTATGTAGTAGTAGTAGTAGTAGTAGTAGTAGTAGTAGTAGTAGTAGTCTGACCTGGTTGGTACTGATGGATCCATCAGGTTCTCTAGTTTCAGATGAGACCAGGATGTAGTAGTAGTAGTAGTAGTAGTAGTAGTAGTCTGACCTGGTTTGTACTGATAGATCCATCAAGTTCTCTAGTTTCAGATGAGACCAGTATGTAGTAGTAGTAGTAGTAGTGGTAGTAGTCGTAGTGATGGATCCATCAGGTTTTTTTAGTTTCATATGAGACCAGTATGTAGTAGTAGTAGTAGTAGTAGTAGTAGTAGTAGTGGTTGTAGTCGTAGTGATGGATCCATCAGGTTTTTTTTAGTTTCATATGAGACCAGTATGTAGTAGTAGTAGTAGTAGTGGTAGTAGTCGTAGTGATGGATCCATCAGGTTTTTTTAGTTTCATATGAGACCAGTATGTAGTAGTAGTAGTAGTAGTGGTAGTAGTCGTACTGATGGATCCATCAGGTTTTTTTAGTTTCATATGAGACCAGTATGTAGTAGTAGTAGTAGTAGTGGTAGTAGTCGTAGTGATGGATCCATCAGGTTTTTTTAGTTTCATATGAGACCAGTATGTAGTAGTAGTAGTAGTAGTAGTAGTAGTAGTAGTAGTCTGACCTGGTTGGTACTGATGGATCCATCAGATGCTCTAGTTTCAGATGAGACCAGTATGTAGTAGTAGTAGTAGTAGTAGTAGTAGTAGTAGTCTGACCTGGTTGGTACTGATAGATCCATCAGGTTCTCTAGTTTCAGATGAGACCAGGATGTAGTAGTAGTAGTAGTAGTAGTAGTAGTAGTAGTAGTCTGACCTGGTTGGTACTGATGGATCCATCAGGTTCTCTAGTTTCATATGAGACCAGTATGTAGTAGTAGTAGTAGTAGTAGTAGTAGTAGTCTGACCTGGTTGGTACTGATGGATCCATCAGGTTTTTTTAGTTTCATATGAGACCAGTATGTAGTAGTAGTAGTAGTAGTGGTAGTAGTCGTAGTGGATGGATCCATCAGGTTTTTTTAGTTTCATATGAGACCAGTATGTAGTAGTAGTAGTAGTAGTGGTAGTAGTCGTAGTGATGGATCCATCAGGTTTTTTTAGTTTCATATGAGACCAGTATGTAGTAGTAGTAGTAGTAGTGGTAGTAGTCGTAGTGATGGATCCATCAGGTTTTTTTAGTTTCATATGAGACCAGTATGTAGTAGTAGTAGTAGTCGTAGTGATGGATCCATCAGGTTTTTTTAGTTTCATATGAGACCAGTATGTAGTAGTAGTAGTAGTAGTGGTAGTAGTCGTAGTGATGGATCCATCAGGTTTTTTTAGTTTCATATGAGACCAGTATGTAGTAGTAGTAGTAGTAGTGGTAGTAGTCGTAGTGATGGATCCATCAGGTTTTTTTAGTTTCATATGAGACCAGTATGTAGTAGTAGTAGTAGTTTCGTAGTGATGGATCCATCAGGTTTTTTTAGTTTCATATGAGACCAGTATGTAGTAGTAGTAGTAGTAGTGGTAGTAGTCGTAGTGATGGATCCATCAGGTTTTTTTAGTTTCATATGAGACCAGTATGTAGTAGTAGTAGTAGTAGTGGTAGTAGTTCGTAGTGATGGATCCATCAGGTTTTTTTAGTTTCATATGAGACCAGTATGTAGTAGTAGTAGTAGTAGTGGTAGTAGTCGTAGTGATGGATCCATCAGGTTTTTTTAGTTTCATATGAGACCAGTATGTAGTAGTAGTAGTAGTAGTGGTAGTAGTCATAGTGATGGATCCATCAGGTTTTTTTAGTTTCATATGAGACCAGTATGTAGTAGTAGTAGTAGTAGTGGTAGTAGTCGTAGTGATGGATCCATCAGGTTTTTTTAGTTTCATATGAGACCAGTATGTAGTAGTAGTAGTAGTAGTGGTAGTAGTCGTAGTGATGGATCCATCAGGTTTTTTTAGTTTCATATGAGACCAGTATGTAGTAGTAGTAGTAGTAGTGGTAGTAGTCGTAGTGATGGATCCATCAGGTTTTTTTAGTTTCATATGAGACCAGTATCTTCACTCTAGCTTTAAAACTGAGCTGCTGCAACGTACATCAAAGTGTTAATGAAAATTAGTGGCATTAAAAGAAATTTACGTGACTTTTGAATCAGAAATAATATTTTTGTGACTAAAAACCTGAATTGTTTCTGTTTTTTTCTCAAAATGTGTACTTTAAATGAGCCAATGAACTGTATTGGTCCCTGTCACCCACTCCCATTGACCTTTATCACACAAAGAATAGTTTGAATTATTATTACACAGTATATACTAAATTATTGGCCGAGATACATGTGACTGTTGTACAGCTGTTGTTTCAGAACCAAGGACAGCGCTGTTTGTCGTGTGTGGGTGCGGCGCTGTCCGCAGTGCTGAAACGGAGCAGACGAGATCGATAAACATGAACGCGTCTCGTAGTTTGTTTTTTAGCCTGCTTGCTAGCTGCCAGATGCAAACAGCTGTTTCTACCTGCTGACTTTGACGGAGAATCGTTCATACGTTGCTACGTTCCGACGTGAAATGGATTCTTTTCAAGGTTATACTAGTTTTGAAGTATTATTTAGTTTTTAGTTTAGTTGTGAATTTTCAATTTTATTCTAGTTTTAGTTATTTTTGTGTAGTTGTAATGTGTATGCTAGTTTTCTCTTGTAAATCAGTGTTTGGTGGATTATTTCTCTGTTGTTCCAGTGCAAATTGTCGTTCTGTTTACATTCATCTTATCTTATCTTATCTTATCTTATGGCTGAAAGCCTACTTATTGACCTTCACAATGATGTCCTACTTGTCAGGATCATGTATTTGTGGGATGAGCAGCACAGCTGATTATGTGGGTAGCGCCCAGGTGAAATCAGCCAGAACTCCCTGCCCATGCTAAACAGAGAATTCTCCTGTTGGTACCGACTCTGGTTCTGACTGGCAGCACATCACCTGATCAGTCTGTCAGACACTGGTTTACTACTTACTTTGTTTTTGTGAGGAACACCTGTAATGTCTCAGAAGTACGTATGTTGGTACATCTAGTACATACCGAATACCTGGTTGGAGAACTGTTTAATCTCTGCTTCAGTGTCTGTTTAGTTTCTTTGGTTCCATGTTACTAAAGAATACAGTAATTCATGCAGTCACAGTAATTCATGCTGTCTTTCAGGCAATATATTTAGTTTTTTAAGGATCATTTTCATTTAGTTTCACTTTACTAAAAATATTTTCGCTGCTTAGTTTAGTTCTAGTTTCAGTTTCAGTTTAATATAATAACCCAGATTCTTTGCTGTCAGTCAGTCTGAGGCTATTGAGTGGTTAAATCAGTTAGTCAGTGTTACCCCCTTGTCCAGATGCATTTAGAGAGAAAAATGAATGAATGAATGAAAAAAATGAATGTGCTGCTGACCCAGAATCCTGAAAGAGGGTCATGATTCCTATAATGAGGGTCTGAACTCTGGAGGTCTGCACGGTTTCCGCATCAACATGTAATAATAGTGGTTTTATGTACCACTAATATCACTTTACTTTCTGGTGTGCACACCAGCAGAAAATTAAGTTTTTGTGCGCACATCTCAATTTTTCCATTAGGTAATGGACAAATCTGTAAATGCAGAAGTACGCAGAAATGTGAGTGTGTGCTCTTTGGGAGGACAAAGGATTGTTTGGAGGTTTTAGGGTTATTAGGCTAAGGTAAGGGTAAAAGTTGAGGTCAGGTGATGTTAAGGTGTGTTACTGAGGGTCCTCACAAGGATAGAAGTGCACATGTGAAAAACCATTGCTGCCCAGTTTTCATGTTGCCCAGGTTTTTATTGTGAAAGCTGAGATTATTTAAAAGTAGATGACTTTAAGTACCTTTAGTTATTAACAGAAAAGTTTCTCTCTCTCTCTCTCTCTCTCTCTCTCTCTCTCTCTCTTTTCATCTTCTACTCTGGTAAATTCAAACATCCATCATTGGCACAACTGTCACTACTGTGTTGCCAAAGCAATAAAATACATAACAATCTGGAGTGTGTGTGTGTGTGTGTGTGTGTGTGTGTGTGTGATGTTGATGTGTTTCCCATCAGCCCTGGTCATCCTTACCCAACCCTTTCCCAGAATCCACCACTGACTCACTTGAAACAAATTACAAGTCAGCTGTTTGACTTAAAAACTTATGAAGACAAAAGAAAAGTATTTATTGTTTTCAGCTGAACATACTGTACCGTACTGTACCGTACGTCACAGCCGTCGAAGCATTTCCAACCTGCAGAACTGGGAAGACTGGTTTCTTTACAGGTTTGTTGAACGTACATTGGTTTAGGATTAAAAAAGGCATCGAGAAGCAGAATATCCTGAAAGGTTTGGTGAAGCTCCGGCCACATGAGAGAGGTTTGTGGACATAGATGTGATGACGTACAGACAGGCTTCATGACACCTGTCGCAGGAAGTTAGGAAGTTAGAGGACCCCCCCCCCCCCCCCCCCCATACATTTTCAGGAAATGATGACATGATGACATGTGATTTATCATGTGAGCCTCAATTACATGGGAGGTTTTTTAATAGTTTGTGGTTATTGTTGACATCTTTCAGTTGTCATTCACTCTTATTGCCACCAAAACTACAGCATATATGAAGGATCTTTAAACATGGAGGAATATTTTTATTAATAAAAGCCTGAATTGCATCAGTGTTTTTCTCAAAAGTTGTACTTTAAACGAGCCAAACAGTATTGGTCACCATCACCCACTCCCACTGACCAATTATCTGTCACATCCATTGTTGACAACAACGTGATTGGTTGAGATACATGAGTCTCTTTTAAACACAGGAAATCCCACTAAAAATAGCCGTTAGATTCCCATTATGAGTCCGTCTTTCTGATTTTCTTCTGGTGTGTCACGTTCAACGTCACTAGAAGCAGGGTTAATAAACGGTGTTACGGCGGTTCTGTTCATCATTCAGGCTCTTTCAGACTCTCAAACCACCGCTGATGATTCCTGGAACACCGAGAAGACGAAGAAAGACAGTTTTATTTGGTTTCTGCTGAGTCTGGATGAAGAGTGTTTTACGATGATCAGCGAGGTAAAATGACTGTTTCTGTCGATGGAGTCTGGTGGCTTTGAGGAGGTGTCCTTTCACATCCACCTATTGAATTAAGGGTTTATTTCAACCAAACCAGAGCTGGTGATTGTTGAAACAGTGACATGACCAACATGGTTTTCTTTGGTTTCTGTTTAGTGTGCATGAAGTGTGTTTCAGTGATCAGTGAGGTAAAATGGCTGTTGTCTGACTGCGGTCTGATGGCTGTGAGGACAGCACATTAATGCTGCATTAATCATTATACTGTATATATATCACAAACCCATCTCACCGGTGTACATCCGGCTGTTTCAGAGCTGGAGCCGATAAGCAGTCGTCACTCCTGCAGAGTCATTCGTCCCAGAATGACTGACAACTGTGACCTTCCCACTGAAGACAAAGCCAGATGTTAGTGGGTGTTAGTGGGTTCTTGATGAGTCCTATCCTGGATGAGACGTTTACATGTAACACAAAGGACTGTTCGTCTCCCTGTGTACGGGACTCTAGTACTATCAGGGTCCTGGGTTCAGGGTGCTGTCCACTAATCACAAGCTCGGTGGTTCGATCCCCGGCTTTTTACTG
>CAMQGK010000634.1:670000-857500 GCA_947000775.1 Pterois miles | reverse complement strand
TCCATGCATCCATCCATCCATCCATCATCCATCCATCCATCCATCCATCCATCCATCTATCATCCATCCATCATCATCCATCCTTCCATGCATCCATCCATTCATCCATCCATCATCCATGCATCCATCCATCCATCCATCCATGCATCCATCCATCCATGCATCCATCCATCTATCCATCCTCCATCCATCCATCCATCCATCCATGCATCCATCCATCTATCCATCCTCCATCCATCCATCCATCCATGTATCCATCCATGTATCCATCCATGTATCCATCCATGTATCCATCCATCTATCCATCCATCTATCCATCCATCCATGTATCCATCCATGTATCCATCCATCCATGTATCCATCCATCTATCCATCCATCTATCCATCCATCTATCCATCCATCCATGTATCCATCCATCTATCCATCCATCTATCCATCCATCTATCCATCCATCCATGTATCCATCCATCTATCCATCCATCTATCCATCCATCTATCCATCCATCCATGTATCCATTCACCCTCCCATCTATCTGTCTATCAATACATAGTTAATCCACATAAAAGACACTGCAGCATGTAACAAGTGGAAACTGTACATTTCCTGCAAACACAAAAGCTTATTTTGAAAATACTTTGTATGCATGTAGCAAGTGGAAACCGTGTGTTTCCTGTGAACATCAAAGTTTATTTTGAAAGACAATGTATGCATGTAACACTAGGAAAGTGTATGTTTCCTGTGAACAGGGAAGTTTATTTTGAAAAGACGCTACGTATGTAACAAGAGGAACGTTAGTCGGCGCCCCGGACCCTGCAGGACTGATGCTAGGAGGGAACCGTGTTGGGGAGAGTTTAAGGCCTCTGACAGAGTGTTGAGTTGTGAGTGAAGATGGGATGTTTTTCGTATTCTTGGAGGCAAACAAGATGCTAATGTTCTGAAAATGTCCGTCCGTGAGCCAGCGGTGAAGTGGTTCATTTATTTAAGGTTAATTCAGAGGGTGACATCCACATCGCCGCAGTGAAGGAGGAGGGAGGCGCGTTGGGACCCTTTGGGCCTTCCATATCTTTACAACTTCCCAGGTCGGAAGTTGGAGTTTACGAGGAGCACTTGAAGGCAGCATCAGTCCTCTCATGTACTCCCTCAGTGTCTGCTGTCTCCCTGAGCGCTATCATTCTTCCCATTCAGCTTCCTGCCCTATAAATATTTGAGCAGCCCCATTAGGGAGTGAGGTAATCTTAACACACTCTCACGCAGGCTGCCATTAAGGCGTAGTAGTGCCTAATAGTGCTGTCGGAGCGCGAGGCCCTGGAGCTAACGGGCTAATTAAGAGCGAAACAGGTTTAACGAGTTTAGACTGTTCATTAAGGCAGAAACCTGATTAATTAACAGTCGAGGGGGAGAGTTCGTAATGAGTTGCGTGATTAATTAAAGCTACAGATGACAAAAAGGGTAACTTTAAATGGGGAAAAAGGTGAGGAGTGATTAGTAGCACTGGAAGGATGAAAGAGGACAAGAAAAGATATGGAGGAAGGGAGACAAGACAAAGATGGACAGAGAGAAAGAAGCTGTGTCTCATTTAGGACACGTCCATGTAGTACACTGTGTACTTACTTGCGTAGTGCGTGAATTCGACAGCGTTGTGTTGGTTCAGATAGCACACGGCTGTTGTTCGCTGAGCAGAGCCTCAGTAGATCAGCTGGTGACAGTCAGCCATGAACATCACACCAGATTAGACGGATAAATTAACCCAGTAACGTCCTCTATCTGGTACAGAGCGAAAATCAAACTAGGGCTGTCAACGTTAATGTGATAATAACACAAATTTGTACTAAATACTGCTAAACATACATACATACTAACTATTGATGATGATGATCAGCCTCCAGCTCTGCCTCTACTCCAGAGGGCGTATCAGTCCGGTTCAGGAGTTCCTCAAAGTCCTCCTTCCACCTCCCGATTACCTCCTCAGTGGAGGTCAACAGTGTCCCAACCTCACTGTACAGGTTCGGTGGTTCCCCGTTTCCCGCCTCCATGGCTACGATGAATAGTGAACACAGTAACTGCTCGAAATTTGTGTAAAACACGCGATTTGAATGAATTTTGATTATTATTTGCTGTAAATATTACTTAGAGATGAGTTTTCCTTTTTTAGGAACTTTAAACTAGAGCTGTCGAGGTTAACACAAGTTATGTTAACTGTTGTCGAGGAAAAACCGTCCTGTCCATGTTCAAAGGGATCTGCTGACCTCTGACCTCCAGATGTGTGGATGTAAATGGGTTCTCTGGGTCCCCACCAGTCTCCCCTTTACAGACATGCCCACTTTCTGATAGTCGCAGTCAGTCTGGATCAAGTCCTAGTCAAGTCAGCACTCTGACACACTGACAGCTGTTGTTGTCTGTTGGGCTGCAGTTTGTCATGTTCTGATTGGAGCAGATTGTTGATGCTAAAGTCAGAACCTGGGAGGGTTTCTGGACAATATGTGGTATTGATTAGTGTTGTTATTGATTTACTATAATAAATATATACATACATTTACATAAAGCAGCATATTAGTCCACTAACATGTTGATCAGAGGACTAAATACTGGACTGATCTGCTTTAAGGGACATTATGAACAGATAAAAGATGTGATTAATTTGTGATTATGGACCATCATGCAATTAGTCGTGATTAAACAACACTTCTTCTGCTGCGTAGCAAAGATGGCGGCTGCCGACGGCGCTCCGAGTGCATTTTACCACACTGCTCGGTGTGAACACACTTCTGCTCTCAAAAATAGAAAGTGTAAAGACAGAGAGAGACATGAAGGAAGGAGAGAAGGAATAGGATCAAGAGAGATGGGAGGAGAAAGACTGAGAGAAGGAGATTTAAAGAGATGAGGAGAGAAATGGATGAGGAGAGGGAAAGAAAGGGAGAAAGTGACAGAAAGAGAGAATTATGGAAACTGTTGCAACAATGGACAGAATTGGGTGAGAGACAGAAAGAGAGAGAGAGGGAGAGAGAGAGAGGTTGTTGAATCAAGCCTTTGGTTTTTTCTCCATGATCTCTTTATCTCTTTGTTTTCTTGGTGTCTTTTGGTCCTCTCTCTCTCTCTCTCTCTCTCTCTCTCTCTCTCTCCCTCTCTCTCTCTCTCTCTCTCTCTCCTCTCTCTCTCTCCCTCTCTCTCTCTCTCTCTCTCTCTCTCTCTCTCTCTCTCTCTCTCTCTCTCTCTCTCTCTCTCTCTCTCTCTCTCTCTCTCTCTCTCTCTCTCTCTCTCTCTCTCTCTCTCTCTCTCTCTCTCTCTCTCTCTCTCTCTCTCTCTCTCGTCAAGTCATGTGATTTGCTCTCCTCTCTGGATCGCTGAGGTCACAGAATTCAACCTTGAGGAGAAACGGTACAAAATACTCAACTGAGAAGAAGAAGAAGAAGAAGAAGAAGGAAAAGAAGAAGAAGAAGGAGAAGAAGAAGGAGAAGAAGAAGAAGGAGAAGGAAAAGAAGGAGAAGAAGGAGAAGAAGAAGGAGAAGGAGAAGAAGAAGGAGAAGGAGAAGAAGAAGAAGAAGAAGAAGAAGGAAAAGAAGGAGAAGAAGGAGGAGGACCAGCTGCTCTTCCTGCTTGTGTTTACCTGGTCACATACTGGCACAACGTTAGGATTAAACTACACGGTTGGACTGAAAACTATGTTTGTGAAGTGAAAATAAGACTGAGCCTTGTGAAGGGGACACGGCAGTGGACCCCAAATATACTGCTGCACAGTTTATCCAATATTAATCACAATCTTTGCTTCCCAACGTTTATAATAGATTAATAGTGGTGTGGATGGACAAATCAAACACGCCTTTTTTACTAAATGAAGTGATGGGGTCCACTCGTCTGTGTTGGTGAGGAGAGGAGGAAAGAGGGATAGAAAGAGGAAGAGAGAGAAGAGTAAAGACAGAAGGGGTGGAGAGAGGATAAGAGAGCATGTGAGGTGATGAAGAGAATCCAGAGGAGAGTAAAAGAGGATAGAAAGGTACAGGAAGAGAGGAGAGAGAGACAAAGACCGAGGGAAGGAGGAGGAGGAGGAGGAGGAGGAGGAGGAGGAGGAGCAGGTGCTGCTGACGGCGCCTTCATCTGTTCCTATGGTTTCCTCCTCACCTCCTCTGAGTCTGGTCATCTGTTTACATAAAGTGAGACTCAGGATTTATTGATGTGTATGTTTTTAACATTATGCCAGATGCATCTGTTGGATTTATCTAAAATATTTCTCCTCCTGCTGTGTTGGTTTACATGAGGAGGCTCAGACTCAGTCTGATCCTGGTCCACAGCAGCATCAGGGTTCTAACTCTAAGACTATATAAATATATCTACTCTTCATCATATCACAAAACTGCCTCAGCATTTGATTATTATTAGTTTTAGTAATAATTTATTTAATAACTGGCTCTGAAAGCAGAAGTCTAGGAAAAATAACTGCAAGCAGAAATATTGTACAATTTATTTAAAACCTGAGTTCAGTAATAAAAACACATGTTTGTTCATCAATATATCTGCAGCACGTAGACACAAAATACTGTATGTGGGCACACACTCACATTTCTATGTTATTATAACATAAATCCATGAATTTATGAGATTAGAAACCCTCATCATTACTCATCCATCAAAGATCAAAATCATCCTCTAGTGAATAATAAAGGTCTTTTTTTACCATCACACAAATATTATCAAACCCAGTTTATTCCATTAGCTTAGTGTAACTTTGTGGTGGGAGTTGAGAGGGGCAGAACTCTAGTCCAACAGATCAATGAGCTCTGATCTAACGTTCAGTCTGTGGCGTATAAACTGTTAGTGATCAGCAGCTGATCAGCTGAGATCATGTGGTAGATGACAGTGGTGTGACAGTGTTTTACTGCCTCGTAGTAAAGAAGACATACCGGCTGGTCTCCATCAACCACTAACATGGATCCTCTTTCTGTCCTTCCCTCTGCTCCAACTTTGCTTTTCTGGGACATTTTGGTTCTGTTCAGATTATTTTATGACTCCATCGCTCGGCTAGAGCGCCGCTGCTGGAAACTGATACTGAGACGCTTCATGGAACAACATGGAGATGCATTGTGGGACATAGACAAGTATGACCTCTGCTTTCACAGAGGTCTGCTGGGTGAAGGTCAGGTGTTTTATGACTCACCGTCCACCTCGACCTCCCAACGTAGCCTCTGTCGTTCTTTATATTACGTCACCTGTCCTCACGATTACGTGTATTACATAATAATTGATTTCATGGGACATATGGGCATTATAGTGCATTTCTTTACAGAGGTACAGCTATGAACAGTGTAGAAGAACAGCCTGGTTCCTGACATTATGTCAAGAGTTTTGCTCCACTTTTGGTTTAGGGGTGCAGATTTTGCAGGGCAGCTGTGGCTCAGAGGGTAGAGCAGGTAAACCACCAATCGAAAGGTCGGCGGTTTGATCCCCGGTCACATGTAGACGTGCCCTTGATCAAAACACTTCACCCCAAATTGCTCCCGAAGGCGTAGATGAATGGGTATTTAGATCAGGTCCTCTGATATCAGTGTGTGAATGTGACATGTGGAGTTAAGAGCTTTGAGTGGTCAGAAGACTAGAAAAGACCTGTATAAATGCAGGTCCATTTACCATTTACCGTTCTTTATTGTGAAAAGATGACATGACAGGAAGCCTCTGACCATTTGTTTCACATCTTGTTTTTCTATCTTTCCTGTATTTATCTGGGTCCAGACCTTTGAATCCATGAGCTGACAATACTCAGTATATATACAAATATATGCAGTATATATCTATATATCCAATTTCCATCCCCTTCACTTTCTCTCTGTATCTGTACCCACTGCTGTCCTTTGTGCTGCTGCAACAACTGAACCAGGGATCAATAGAGGTTTATAATGTGACCACTCCAGAGATATGAGCTGATGTTAAACTGCTGTTAACCTCCTCTGTCAACATCTGGTTACTGTCAGCAACAAAAGAAAGAAAGGAAGAAAGACAATGGCCCAAAGCTCCACTGTGAACACATGGCCTCCTGTAGTGGATACCAGGAGTCTACAGACAGATTCACTTTCTAGAGCTAGAAAACCCATCTGGACCACTTTGGGTGTCCAAGTGTCCAAACGGAGAGTCCTCCTGGTCCTGTCCGGACTAAAACCTCTGTAGAGTCTCTGAGCTTTGTGTTGTTTCTATCTGCTTTGGCTCAGTTGGAGTCGAGGAGGAGCTGAATGACTTCAGTTCATCATTGATATCATGGTGTTATCTGTCAGAGTGTTACTGACACTGGGGATGGATCCTCTGAGGTCTGACCTATCCAGAGAGACCAGGATCCTGCTGATACACCTGCTGGTTGTGGAGCTGGTATTCATTTATTTGGTAGGTCTGTCCAGGAGAACCACACCTTCAGCTTCTTTGAGGACAAACAACCAGTGCAGTTTTCTGACTGCAACTTTCCAGATTTTGTAAAATACAAACTGCAACGTGTTAATGTTGAACTAATGAGAGTTAATGGAGACCGGCGTCGGTCTGAGCTCTCGTCAAGTAAAACACCTATCGATGTGATCTCAGTCTGACCTCTGCACATGACATCTATCTCTCTTTGTTTCATCCACTTCTTTCCAGCTTTGTGTGGCCTCTCTTTTCTACTGTTCCCTCCATCACATCCTCGTTACAAGCTGCAGCGTTAAAACACAGCCAAGACATCGTTGTATTGACCGTAAACATCCATTTGGTTTCCACGGAGACAAGGTGTCGGGACCCCCCATTCACTCGGGTATCATGTACCACCGGCGTCTTGTCAGAAACACACATTCACATACACATTACTGTCCACATGTACACATGTGCACACAGGCCTTGACTGGAGCTTTAAAGGTGTATTTCACCCTCAAAATGACCCTTCGTTTATCAGTTACTCACCATGTGACCCTGATTTCTTGAAGAAAACATTTTTCTCTGATTCCTCCTGACTCACAGAAAAGTCTTGATGAATTGAAGTAAATGGGGGCTGTGTTAAAAACATCTGTTTGTATATCTTATGAAGAAGTTATTTTTCTGATTTGTATAATTACGTTGTCTGAGAATACGTTGAGCGGATGTTCCTCGTTTACCTCAGCTCATCAAGACTTTCCTCTGATTCGCCGTGAAGCCGTGAGAGCAGCAGGACTGGCGTCAGTTTCCACTTACATGCATGCAGTCTTTTCAAAATAAACTTCTGTCCTCATAGGCAACAACTTTCTGAGCTGTATGCAAAAAAACTACTCAGGTTTAGGAACAGATGGTGGTTTGGTCTCACTGTCATCTCGTCGAACGCCACCGCTTGGCCAGCGCCCCTCGGCATCGGCGGCCGGCGCACGCCGTCCTCCTCTAGTGTTACTTTTGGGCGAACCAGGGACGACGTGTCAATATACGTTTGTGACATAAATAGTGCCCTTTCAAAATAAACCTCTGACCTCTGAAACACGTAATTTGTAACGACTAGTGTCGCACCACGACGGCTTTCTGCCGCGTCGAGCAACGCTGCACGCTGTGGTGAACGCAGCTTAAATATGAGCTCAAACTGAGCTTAGACTGCTCTCCATCACCAGGAAACACACTGTTCAGTTCCTGAAACTGGCTGAGATTACGAAAAGGTAAAATAAAATAAAGTAAAATAAACATCGGTCCTGGTCAATGTTAACTTCACTGACCAACGACACACAGGACTGAATACTGATGAGTCATGATTAGCGATGGACGTGACAAAATGAGTCAACGTTATTTTTAGTTTCATGCGGGACATGAACATCGGCCTGCTGGCTGAAAGTCTAAAGTTTTTTTGTTGTTTTACTCTGATATTCCCACTTCATCCATCCATCGTCAACCGCTTATCCCGTTCGGGGTCTCGGGGGGCTGGAGCTGATCCCAGCTGGCTCTGGGTGAAGGCAGGGTTCACCTGGACAGGTCTCCAGTCCATCACAGGACACATAGAGACAGACAACCATTCACACTCACATTCACACCTACGGGACATTTAGAGTCATCAGTTAACCTAAACAGCATGTCTTTGGACTGTGGGAGGAAGCCGGAGTACCCGGAGAAAACCCACGCTGACACAGGGAGAACATGCAAACTCCACACTGAAGAGTCCCAAGCCGGATTCATATTCACTCTATTTATTTAAAAAAAGAATAGCTTGTTTTTCATTTAAATGTCCAGAAGAGCTCAGTAATAAAATTGTCAGACCATATTTTAGTTGATTTTTATGAGGTGACATAATTGTAAGTGATTGAGTGAGGCGTATGATATTGTCTCATATACATCATCAGGATCTCATATTGTGTTATGATGAAACCGTTACTATTTTATATGGTTTGATATGTCAGTTCACAGAGACTGTTCTCCATCTCCTCGTAGACCCCCTGTTCTCCGTGGAGGACTGAGAGGAAAACCAGGTTCACCTGAAGGCAACACGAGGTGAGTGGTTGATGAAGCTGCTGGCTGTGTGGTGACGTCTCTCCTTCAGCTGCAGACTGAAGCAGTCTGGAGCTGAAACTGCAGCCTGGCGTCTAAATTAGAGCTGACCCAAACGCCTCGAAGCTTTGACCGTCGCCGTGGTAACCATCCTCCAAATTTTTTGTTTTTATGTATTTAAGTATGTAATAACAATGTATAAATCCCCAAATAGCCCATGAAATAAAGAATAATATTAATTATTAGATGTGTTTGCTGTGTGTCGAGTAATGCAGCAGCTTCGCGACCACAAAGCTTTGCTTTGAATATTTCTCATCAAAACTTTGAAACAGCGGCCATAATGCACAAGGCGTCTGGCGTCCAATGAGTACGTCTGATGGCGATGTAAACACAGTACATGTGAACCGTACGGTAGTGATGTAGAGTTAAAAGTGAGAAAGAGCATTCACGGTGGGCAGGTCCAACAAACAATGGGCTTTTACCCAGAGGTGTTCAGGCTGTTGTTGACCTGGGTTTTATTTTGTAAGTGACATTGGTGACGGTCACATGTTTTCCACAGTTGGGTTAAGTCGTTTCCATACAGTTTACTTACTTATTTTAAGCCCAACCATGATGTTTTCCTTTACCTTAACAAAATGTTTTTCTTGCCTAAAACTAACTGCGTTTGCTAACAAATGACTCGTGAAAAGGCTGAGACACGCCGAATGTCCTGTAATATCGAGGTATTTATACGTCCTCCCACGAGACCGGGTTGGTTGTCCAGTTATAAATCACTATTGTAGGTGGTATAAACCACGTGGACACATCTGTCTGCGCACTTTTATGTATGTTTGGTTTGTTTTTCCTCCTTTCCAACAAAGATTAATATTAATACGACTGTATTGGGGGTCTGGGGGTCTGGGGGTCTGGTGGTCTGGGTGTTTGGGGGTCTGGTGGTTTGGGGGTCTGGTGGTCTGGAAGTTTGGTTGTCTGGGGGTCTGGGGGTTTGGGGGTCTGGGGGTCTGGTGGTCTGGGGGTTTGGGGGTCTGGTGGTCCTCCCCCAGAAACATCAGAGTTTCAGAGTCTTTGTTTCGTTTATTCTTGCGACTTTAAAGGAGTGAAAATAACTAAATAATAAGCAGCATTTTTATGTTTTTTTAACTTTTGATTTTACGTTTAAGTCCCAGGACAGAAACCTGAATAATTCTCTCCTCCGTGTGAATCTCTGGCATCAACTAATGCTTCAGTCTTTCTTTCTCTTCGTTCTCTCCATTTCTCTCTCCCTCTCTCACTGAGGAAACAACGCCACCACTGACTCTGAAACACCTTATTTCTAACAGCTAGCGTCGCGCAACGACGGCTTTTCGCTGCATCAAGCAAAACCCGACTTTGGGCGCTGCACGCCGCGGCGAACGCATCTTAAACATCAGCTGAAGCTGAGCTTCTGCTGGGAAACAGCAGCTGGTGTTGCTCTATTGTTGTCCGGGTGGAAACAGTCGGGGTTATACACACTGCTCAGGTCCTGAAACGGGCTGAGATAAAGAATAGCAGAATAAATGTGAAAATTTGCTGTAAATCAGCAGATATATGAAAGAATTGTGTCTCTGGGAGGACATCCGGTGATGTCTCACAGGAAGTTAGGTTTAGGCAACACAACGTCTTAGTCAGGGTTAGGAAACGGTCGTGGTGGACGTTAACGTCGCTAACTAGCGACTCAGGATACCAACGACTTATGTGACGAAATAAGTCAGCGTTACTTTTAGTTTTTCACTCTTATGCTATTAAATATTGAGTCACGGCTCCAACCGAGGAAACCGAGAGAGGGAGATTAAAAAAACGGGAAAATTGGGAGTGTTGGAAAGTAAACACACAAGCAAGTACACACTGTACACACTGGCAACAATCTGATGGGATGAAACTGAACCACTCAGGAGGAATTTCAGGCATAAATCTAGTTGCGTTTGCGATAGTTTGCTCACGGAGCCATCTGTGCTGCTGAGAGCTGAGATTTTAATTCTCTGAGACGTTAGTCATCCTGCTGCTCTCGCTCAGACCACACACCTCCCACCTACCTGCTGCTCGGCGGATGTGAGGAGACAGATTCGCTGTGTGGGTGGACAGCCAGCGCTGCTGGGAGAGTAGCCGGCGTTCGGACCGCCGTCATTCAACCAGCCGACACACACACTGCTGATCAATAAGGACAGGACAAGATGGTAAATCATCCAAAGGTTGGTATCCGTCCTGGCAGAGTCCAGGAAGGTTCTACTGCTCCGACGGACAATTTTTCCAGCTAACCAGCCGTCGTTCGGTCCCTCCTGTAAACCAGTTAAGGTGGTGGGTGAATCCTGAGCTGTAAGAGGCTGCTGCCTTCTTGGAAAACCTTAAAAAACTTTTTTAACATTTTAGAAATCAGCCTTCAGCTCCTTGTCATGTCCATCTTTTCACATCCACCCGGTTCTGAACATGTAACTGGAGAACCAAGCTGAGTACAGTCCTGTTGAGAGACACACCGATTGGCTCATTGTCATTCCCGACTAGTTAAACTCTGCTGTTTGGTCGGCGCCCCTCAGCATCAGAGACCGACCCACAGGGTACCAATATCTCTTAATATATAATATAATAATATAAACTCTCACTTCATTTGGACAAAGACTGTAGAAGCAAAGAGTGAGTGAGAGTTTGACGACAACAGTTGCCGCCATTTTGGACTGAAATCCCTTATTCTATTCATAGTATTTTATTGTTCAACCAAGGCCGTTTCCGTCGAATATGACAACAGAATATACATAATTTAGTTTTACTTTTGTACAGCTCTTTGTAGGTGGCCGTTTTACGGGCATCTCGTCATCGCTTTCAGTCCAAAATGGTGGAAGCGTAGCTCTGCTGCTGGTCGCTGACAGAACAAACTGACTTTCACTTCTTGGTGATATACGTTCTTTGATTAGGGTTAGGAAACTTCACTAATGACTCGTGTGACTAAATAAGTCATGAGACACAAACAACCCTCCCTTTACCCTGAGCTATATCACATACCATTGTGGGTGGATTCACACTGGAGTTAGTTGAAAGCCTGGTTCATCACATACTGTCACTAAAGGGCACCTCCGTGCATTGTTTTCTGACCAGTCAGCAGTATTTGACAGGTTGACCGATCGGTCATGACAACGCACAAAAAAGGCGAAGCGCTCAGAAAAGAGATGCCTGGAGCAGCTCTGTTCCTCATGGCTGCATACATACGCTCTAGCAACACATTGTCACTCCCAACTCGTCAAACACTGCCGACGCTCGGGGTTCCCCTCTTACGTTGTCAATATACGCTCAGTGCATGCCTTGTTTCCTTTCAGAATAAACTGCTGTTTTCACAGGAAGTTAGGTTTAGGCAACACAGCCGCTTAGATAGAGCTAGGAAACGGTCCTGGTTGATGTTAACTGATTAATGACTCGCATTACTGATGATACTAATGAGTTAACATGAGTTCATAGATCCAATGACTCCATTATTCTTCTTGTAGTTTCTGAGACATTTTCTGATCATACTATATTTAGTGTTTGGGTCATGACTGTTTTTACCTAAAATATAACGCAGTATGTGTCCAGAGACTAAATATAATATGAGAACACCTCATGTGTGAGTAGTGTGAGCACAGACGGGTTCAATGTCTAAACTGAGGTTACATCCAGAAGGCCTCATAAACAGACTGCAGCTCTGCAGTACAGCTTACATGATAACATGTTTCTGAGTTCAACGACAAGCTCATGCTGTGTTTTTCTATATGATTTTCTGTAGTGAAAGTCTTATTCTTATAGGTGTAGCTTCCATAGTTGCTTTATTACCCTCCATAATGGGCAGCTTCCAGTGCCCAGCAGCAAATAACTGGTTACACCAGGCTGTTCTCCTCCATAAATACGGGTAACAAAAGCCCTAATTGTATCCTGTTTGGTTTGTGAAGTTGCTAAGTGAAAGTTTGGGATAATTATCCGCCCTACATAGTAGCAGCTCTATTACTGTGCTGCTGCCATTCCTGACGCAACGCTGTGAAAAATGGCCTCCAGGATGACTCGTTTCCTGAGAGAAAGACCGACTAACTCAGCATCACGGAGCTGCCTCCAGGAGGAGGAGGAGGAAGGGAGGAGGAGAGGAGGACAGGAGAGAGGAGGAGAGGAGAGAGGAGCAGAGGAGAGAGGAGGACGAGGAGAGAGGAGGAGAGGAGGACGAGGAGAGAGGAGGAGAGAGGAGGAGAGGAGGACAGAGAGAGAGGAGGAGAGAGGAGGAGAGAGGAGGAGAGGAGGACGAGGAGAGAGGAGGAGGAGAGGAGGACGAGGAGAGAGGAGGAGAGGAGGAGAGGAGGACAGGAGAGAGGAGGAGAGGAGGAGAGGAGGACAGGAGAGAGGAGGAGAGGAGAGAGGAGGAGAGAGGAGGACGAGGAGGAGAGGAGAGAGGAGGACGAGGAGGAGAGGAGGAGGGAGAGAGGAGGAGGAGAGAGGAGGACGAGGAGGAGAGGAGAGAGGAGGAGAGGAGGACAAGGAGAGAGGAGGAGAGGAGAGAGGAGGACGAGGAGGAGGGAGAGAGGAGGAGAGGAGAGAGGAGGACGAGGAGGAGGGAGAGAGGAGGAGAGGAGAGAGGAGGACGAGGAGGAGAGGAGAGAGGAGGAGAGGAGGATAGGAGAGAGGAGGACGAGGAGGAGGGAGAGAGGAGGAGAGGAGAGAGGAGGACGAGGAGGACGAAGAGGAGAGGAGAGAGGAGAATGAAAAGGAGAAATGAAAAAGAAAACAAAGAGAACAAAGATGAGTAAACAAGGCAGCGAGAGGAGAGGAGAGGAAAAGAAGAGTGAGGAAAGGAGGAGAAGAAAGACCAGGGGAGGCCAGAGGGGAAGGAGGATACAGATGTGAGGGAACAGCCTCCATCAGTGACCAGGAATACTGATCGGCCTGATCGTGACTGTGAAATCAGAGCTGCTGAGAGATGGAAGCTCCCAGCGCAGCAACGAGGCATCATTCATTCATCCATTCATTCATTCATTGGCTGATGGAGAGGTTGGTGGAGAGGCTGGTGGAGAGGCTGGTGGAGGGGCTGGTGGAGGGGCTGGAGGAGAGGCTGGTGGAGAGGCTGGAGGAGAGGCTGGTGGAGAGGCTGGTGGAGGGGCTGGTGGAGAGGCTGGTGGAGAGGCTGGAGGAGAGGCTGGAGGAGAGGCTGGTGGAGGGGCTGGTGGAGAGGCTGGTGGAGAGGCTGGAGGAGAGGCTGGTGGAGAGGCTGGTGGAGGGGCTGGAGGAGAGGCTGGTGGAGGGGCTGGTGGAGGGGCTGGTGGAGAGGCTGGTGGAGGGGCTGGTGGAGAGGCTGGAGGAGAGGCTGGTGGAGAGGCTGGTGGAGGGGCTGGTGGAGGGGCTGGAGGAGAGGCTGGTGGAGAGGCTGGAGGAGAGGCTGGTGGAGAGGCTGGTGGAGGGGCTGGTGGAGAGGCTGGTGGAGAGGCTGGAGGAGAGGCTGGTGGAGGGGCTGGTGGAGAGGCTGGTGGAGAGGCTGGAGGAGAGGCTGGTGGAGAGGCTGGTGGAGGGGCTGGAGGAGGGGCTGGAGGAGGGGCTGGTGGAGAGGCTGGTGGAGGGGTTGGAGGAGGGGCTGGTGGAGAGGCTGGTGAAGAGGCTGGTGGAGGGGCTGGAGGAGGGGCTGGTGGAGAGGCTGGTGAAGGGGCTGGTGGAGGGGCTGGAGGAGGGGCTGGTGGAGGGGCTGGAGGAGGTGCTGGTGGAGAGGCTGGAGGAGGGGCTGGAGGAGAGGCTGGTGGAGGGGCTGGAGGAGGTGCTGGTGGAGAGGCTGGTGGAGAGGCTGGAGGAGGGGCTGGAGGAGAGGCTGGTGGAGGGGCTGGTGGAGAGGCTGGTTGAGGGGCTGATGGAGAGGCTGGTGGAGGGGCTGATGGAGGGGCTGGAGGAGGGGCTGGAGGAGGGGCTGGTGGAGGGGCTGGAGGAGAGGCTGGAGGAGGGGCTGATGGAGGGGCTGGAGGAGGGGCTGGAGGAGGAGCTGATGGAGGGGCTGGTGGAGAGGCTGGTGGAGGGGCTGGTGGAGGGGCTGATGGAGGGGCTGGAGGAGAGGCTGGTGGAGGGGCTGATGGAGAGGCTGGTGGAGGGGCTGGAGGAGAGGCTGGAGGAGGGGCTGGAGGAGGAGCTGATGGAGGGGCTGATGGAGGGGCTGGTGGAGAGGCTGGAGGAGGGGCTGATGGAGAGGCTGGTGGAGGGGCTGATGGAGGGGCTGGAGGAGGGGCTGGTGGAGGGACTGGTGGAGAGGCTGGTGGAGGGGCTGGAGGAGAGGCTGGTGGAGGGGCTGGTGGAGGGGCTGATGGAGGGGCTGGTGGAGAGGCTGGTGGAGGGGCTGGTGGAGAGGCTGGTGGAGGGGCTGGAGGAGAGGCTGGTGGAGGGGCTGGAGGAGGGGCTGGTGGAGGGGTTGGAGGAGGGGCTGGTGGAGAGGCTGGTGGAGGGGCTGGAGGAGAGGCTGGTGGAGAGGCTGGTGGAGGGGCTGGAGGAGAGGCTGGTGGAGGGGCTGGAGGAGAGGCTGGTGGAGGGGCTGGTGGAGGGGCTGGAGGAGAGGCTGGTGGAGGGGCTGGAGGAGGGGCTGATGGAGGGGCTGGAGGAGGGGCTGGTGGAGGGGCTGGTAGAGGGGCTGGTGGAGGGGCTGGAGGAGAGGCTGGTGGAGGGGCTGGAGGAGGGGCTGGAGGAGAGGCTGGTGGAGGGGCTAGAGGAGGGGCTGGAGGAGGGGCTGGAGGAGAGGCTGGTGGAGGGGCTAGAGGAGGGGCTGGAGGAGGGGCTGGAGGTCGGCTCACAGACTGCAGCATGCTGACGTACAGATCTACTGTACGTACAGACTGACTGGCGGCCTCGTGGTCTCTATCAACGCTGTACGTCCCACCAGGAGGACGGTGTTCATGTCCTCAGGTGTTCATTGGTGACGTTGGTGAAATGTTGTTGTACTTCTGTCACATCGTTTCTGGATGCTTCTGTATTTTATGTAGATAACGTTCTTATTTTGTTGCGTGGCATAAAAATCACTAAGCTAAAATGTGCTGTCCTGATCCTGTAAATGCCTTCCTACGAGACCATGCTGCTGTTAGAGAACCTCTATCCAGATCTTTAAATGGAGTAAAAAACTGTCGTCACTCACTGTATCTTGAAGATAATCCCAACGGTTCAGAAAGAGACGACAGTGGAGCAGAAAGAGGCCAAAGGAGGTCAGTGAATAACACTGCTCTCTGGAAACACTGTTCCTTTAAAACTGTGCTTTAACATCGGGGAACGAGCCCTCTGGGAGGTCCGTATCGTATCTCCCTGATAAATCACATTAAATATGAACGAGAGGCCAAAACGAAGCTCCACAACATCACATCTCCCATAATGCAACTCAGCAGGATCTCTTCATTAGAACCCTCCTGGTTTACACAGTGTGCTAAGTTATCCAGCAGTGTTCACAGTGAAAGCAGCTCCGTTAAGGGTCAGGGTTTTAAAGGCTGGTACTGTCCCTTTACCTGCACTGCTGACCTGCTGTCGCCCCCTAAAGACCCCTGTGCCCCCTTAAAAAGGCTGAAAAAGCTCTGCTGTGGGTCTCAGAGGGTTAACTTGAAAACAAGAGCATTTCCCTCAGAGTGAAAAGCTCTCAGTTTGTCCGGTTGTGGTGAAGAAGAGCGGCGCTGCAACAAAACACAGGAAAGTGCAGCAAAGATGGTATTTTAATCTGAGACGGTCCATAAAGGTCAGAAACGTCCAGTACCATCCTTCTGGGTCCAGGATCCAGATGGTCCGGAAAGTCCTCCGTGTCATAATACAGCTCTGTCTCTACAAAATGACATTCCCATAATAGGCTTAAACTGTGTCGTGAATTATGTTTCTCTCAGATTGCTTTTTTTTATTCCAATTTTAATTGATTTTGAGTCGTTTGTTGATAACAGGTTAAAATATCAATTGACATATTCCATCGGAAAATATAACATAAAATGTCTGCAGGATAAAGGAGATTTATGTAAGAAAGGGAAATTAATAAATGATAAACAAACAACCAAACGAACAAATAAATAAATAAATAAATAAATAAAATGTCTGCAGGATAGCGCTCCATGTACGACAGGATACCACACAGGTCATAATCCCTCACAGAAATATAATATTAATAATAATAATAATAATAATAAATAAATAATAATAAATAATCACGTCATTCCAGCCCCAGACGGGTCCCTGATCATGGTTTCTGTCATTTATCCCGGTCAGCATGGATTCATAGGAGGCGGTCTTTGACCCGTGCCCTCATTTCTGGGGTTTTAGTTGACGTCCAGTATCTCAGTGTTGTTCTGGCAGCTGGAACCGACGTGTACTGATCCGTCTCCAAGTTAACCCAGCGTACTGGCAGCGTCCAGCCCCCCCCAGGTCCCAGAGTTTTACTCCAGAAGGGCTGAACCAGAGGACAGTCCCTCACACTAAGGGGGCCATAAACCCGTCCTGCCTCCTCTCATTATGTGGATTATCTCATACTGAATGAATTTGCTGTTGGATTCACTGACGTTTTTCCTACTGTTTAACCCTCCTCTTCATCGTGAACAGCTCAGGTCTGTCTGCCATTTTGTCTTCAGACTGTCACACCGATTGATCAGCATTGATTCCACCGAAAATCCCTTCAACCAGCAGATTATTAATAAAATGACTTTATATAGAGGAGTCTATGAACCGTACAGGACTGACTGATTAGGGGAGGAATGTTTCCATTAACTAAACTTAACATTTAACTTAACATTAACACTTAGATTTAACATTTAACTTATCATTAACACTGACATTGAACATTTAACTTATAATTTAACACCCTTTTTAACACATGGTTAATGTTGTAAATGGAAATAAGACTAAACTAAAAACACAACTGCTAAGTTAAACAAAAACATTCTGATTAGAATAATGATGATCAATGTTGACATGACCGGTCCACCATCCTGACCTCCCGACAGACTGTCACAAAGAAAAATGTTTCGCTGAACACGTGAATAATTATGCAGTTTCTTTGTACGGGAGGGTGAATTTTTGAGGAGACCAGGCTGGATAATAACGCAGAATGAATTAAATGAGACGTTTAAAACAAGAAAACTACACTAATAGCTTCACAGTCACACACTTTAATCTCCACTCTGAGTGAAATGCTCTCAGTGTGGTAAAGAACAGCAGCGTTCATCAGCTTTATTCCAGCTGATCCACTAAAATGAGTCCGTCAGCCCTGAAACCAGTCCTCTACCAGTCAGACTGGTACAAATCTCTGCCCTGCTCAACAGCGAGGTTTATTACATCGTATGACATTATATACGTTCTGTGAGGAACGTTAAGGTGCTAACTGGTTGTTGTTAGATCACAGGAGAACCTTTAACCAACTGTAAAACCTCCCAGTGTCCAGAACGGCATAAAAACCAGAGCGTCCATCCACACAAAGGGTCCGTCTACCCCTTCCTCCGTCCATCTCGCTTCCTGCTGTATTCTGCAAACTGTTGTGGAAAATGTAATGAAGCTCCACACACACACACACACACACACACACACACACACACACACACACACACACACACACACACACACACACACACACACACACACACACACACACACACACACACACACACACACACACACACACACACAGGGCTAACTCAGTAATAGTTTCAAGGCTGGCCCAACAGCCCTGTGGAAAATATGACTGCCTTCTCTTTTCCACTGGCAATTTACACCAACAGGACGCTTGTTTTTCCCCTCCTCACCTCTTCACCCCCTCCTTCCCTCCTCTCTCTCCATCTTTTCCTCCATCTCTTTCTGCTTTCTCTGTTAAATGGAAACACGTTGGTCAAACAGCCACAGCTGTGGAGGCCCAGAGTGTATATATGTTGGGAGCATTTAACAGCGTGAATCGGTGGCGTGTCGCCTCGTGTTAACCACACCGAGTGTGTGGACAGAGTCAGCAATGCTGAGAGGAAGAGTTGGCTAAATAATCTCACCGTTTAGTCTCTTTGGGAGAGTTTTTCATCGGATCTCCGTACTTGCCAACCCTCCTGACTTTCCCTGGAGACCCATTTTTCCTTTCCCTGTCCAGGTTTCCTCTGGAGCTGTACCGATCCACCTTCTCCTGATTCAGTGCTATCACCGTACGAGGCTGCCGATTCCACATGCGCTGCAGTTTTTAAGTATTGTGATTCGATTGTGCAGCTCATTGCGATTTTTGTTAACTTTTTCAACACTAGTCGATGATAAGATGTTGAATCAAACACTTCCGTTGTGTTTATTTTGGAGCTACAGCTGAACACCCAGTAATGTGTTGTTATACAACCAAAGTGTCCTAATGAACTTTGATGAAAGGGTGAAAGTTATAAGACAAAAATATGAACAACCAGACCGGACATCACCGTGGTAGCGACCTGTCAATCACCAGGTAGCCCCGCCCTAAAGCATCCCTGCTTTCTGGTCTATCTGAGTCTAGATGGACTATAATTCACCAAATGAACATCCTGCTGTGTTGAAGAAGACTGAAACTAGAGACTGAGACCAGAAACTGATGTTTACAGTGTTTACTGAGGTAATCAATCAGAGAGGAGGATCATTTTCTTAGAATAGAAATAAGTCCTGATGATGTCTATACATTTCTGGGACGATTTACCTGTCTTGTAGGGACTTAAACTCTGTAAAATCTGTAAATGAATCCAGTAAAATGTCTGATTTTCAGCATGTCTGTAGTCAGAGATGTCCTGAAGTTTAATCTATCAGGATCATTGTCAGGAATTATTGATTACAGTTTTTATCAGCAACCCAGAGATCAAAGAATAAAGACATTTCCCTCACAGATTAGTGGGATTTTCTCTTTAATTTATCAGGGTCATGTAATGTTTTATACTCTGCTGAATATAATCCATCAGTCTGATTTCCATAGATGGATTCTGTAGATCCAGTTCCCTTTGTTAACACCTTATTTTGAAAAGCGGCCGTAGTCCCAGGTGTCTACTTCCTCTAACTCCTCCAAGGTGGTCTCTAGCTCTCCGTCAGCTCCGTTCTCTTTATCCATCCATGGTCAGCTCCATCGGGGCCGTCTGAATGCATTTAACATAAATGTCAGTATATGGAGCTCTACAGTCGTAGCGTCGGCCCGTCGGACCACGGAGACGAGAGCGACGGCCGGCCGGACCGCACGTTACCGCCGTACGATGACGTTTCCCACGTTTCCCGTCCGTGACGGAGTTAGCGTGCAGCTTTAGCCGTGATGTCTAGCTCTGCTTTTCCAAAGTGTTTCCCTCCTTTACTGGATGTGTAGTGTTTACCAGGCTGGATTTAACATGGAGGGTGGAGGTCGGATCCACGCCCACCCTCCACCCCGCGGACAGAGAGTGATAGTGGGAAGAGTTTTCAAATTTGTCTCTCTTCTTTGGAAAAAAAAGTCCATAATTTAATTAATTTTAATGAAAATGCTTTACAGTGACAGCTGTAGATTGGTAAACGATATATAGGCTACTAAAAGAAAGTTTGAGTCTTCCTTATAATTACCTAATAATTAATAAGGATAAGGAAGCGACTTACTGCACACAGAAATTAATAAGAAGAAGCGCCCCGAGCAGTTGGGGGTTTGGTGCCTTGCTCAGGGGCACCTCGGCAGTGCCCAAGAGGTAAACTGGCACCTCTCCAGCTACCAGTTCACACTCAGTTCTTGGTCCATGTCGGGACTTGAACCGGTGACCCTCCGGTTCCCAAGTCAGCTCCCTACAGACTGAGCTACTGCCGCCCCCAATAATAATAATAAAGACACAAAGACCTTTGCAGTGTCACTGATCATATCTATAAAGACATTATTATGGCAAAATGTGGTGTTTTGATTTGTTGCGTTGTTGCAGCGTTGTTGCAGCGTTGTTGCAGCGTTGTTGCTGCGTTGTTGCAGCGTTGTTGCTGCGTTGTTGCAGCGTTGTTGCAGCGTTGTTGCAGCGTTGTTGCAGCGTTGTTGCAGTGTTGTTGCTGCGTTGTTACAGCGTTGTTGCAGCGTTGTTGCAGCGTTGTTGCAGCGTTGTTGCAGTGTTGTTGCAGTGTTGTTGCAGCGTTGTTGCTGCGTTGTTGCTGCGTTGTTGCAGCGTTGTTGCTGCGTTGTTACAGCGTTGCTGCTGCGTTGTTGCTGCGTTGTTGCTGCGTTGTTGCAGCGTTGTTGCTGCGTTGTTAAAGCGTTGTTGCTGCGTTGTTGCAGCGTTGTTGCTGCGTTGTTAAAGCGTTGTTGCTGCGTTGTTACAGCGTTGTTGCTGCGTTGTTGCTGCGTTGTTAAAGCGTTGTTGCTGCGTTGTTGCAGCGTTGTTGCTGCGTTGTTGCTGCGTTGTTGCTGCGTTGTTGCAGCGTTGTTGCAGCGTTGTTAAAGCGTTGTTGCTGCGTTGTTGCTGCGTTGTTAAAGCGTTGTTGCTGCGTTGTTACAGCGTTGTTGCTGCGTTGTTGCTGCGTTGTTAAAGCGTTGTTGCTGCGTTGTTGCTGCGTTGTTGCTGCGTTGTTGCTGCGTTGTTGCAGCGTTGTTGCTGCGTTGTTAAAGCGTTGTTAAAGCGTTGTTGCTGCGTTGTTGCAGCGTTGTTGCAGCGTTGTTGCTGCGTTGTTGCTGCGTTGTTACAGCGTTGTTGCAGCGTTGTTGCAGCATTGTTGCTGTGATATGCAGACGATACACAGCATCCCAACACGAGTCCTCTCTACGTTGTACATTATCTCGACTGTTTTTAACACCGCTTCCCTTTTTTATCATAAATACTGATCTTCTGTGCTGATTCAGGCATTTTGACCAGCTCTACTTTGTTGCGCTCTCAAGCTGCTGTTAATGAAACCCAACACTTCCCTTAGAGTTTTCACAATAAAAGTTTTCCAGGGAAGAGTAGGGATTATCCCCGATGAGCCGCTCGGAGCCATTTTAATGTGAAACAGATGGAGGAAGCGTTGTGTCGGCCAGCAGGAGGAAAAGATGAGAGTCATTTTATATCTAAAGATCTCTGGTTCTGTTGTTTTGCTGCTGTTCAGTGAAATGTGTCATCTGAGCTCATCTTCTCTCAGGTGATTTAACAAAACCAACAATCTGCTGTCACCAGAAAAACCTCAGTTTAGTCTAATAGTCTTTAGTCTAATATTGACAGGACTCTGGAGGTACTGTTCCAGGATTATTATGGTAGAAACCTTCATGTGTATGTCATAAGACCTGAAACCACACACACACACACACACACACACACACACACACACTCTCTCTGTTACTGGTACATTTTAATATATTTACTCTTCCAACAATGACAGAAACAGCTCATCTGAGTGAGAGAAACAGACTTCCTTCCTTGATCTGATTTTTCTTTCTCGACATTTATTGACCGGTGAAACTGCGTCTCCGTCCTCCATTGTGGACTCTTTGCTTTAGTTTAGATGCTGCGGTGGTTTGAGTTGGTTCCTCTGCTCAGTTTCTCCTGTCCTGACAAACCTCACAGATTATTTTACTCAATAACAATATTTGCATTTGTGTGTGAAAGGAAGCCAACAAATGAAAGCTGAAGCTGTGGAAATGCAGAGTATCGGTCAGCTGCAGCATATTCCCGACTTTGTACATTATAATAATTATTACTGTGACTTTTACTGTGAAGTTTTGCATATACCCTGGTAAATATTTAGCACATTGTTGGCAAAAACCATAAATAATCACGGAGCCAGGGGAGGGGTAATATTCTGTGAAAAACCTTTAAATTTCAGAGATTGAAGACAGAAATTTAAGAGCGAAATCTTGGACACTGTCACATTAAAGTAGTAGTAGTAGTAGTAGTAGTAGTAGCAGTAGTAGTAGTAGTAGTAGTAGCAGTAGTGGTAGCAGTAGTAGTAGTAGTAGTAGTAGCAGTAGCAGTAGTAGGATCTTCACTCTGACTTTTAATCTGCATCCTCTGAAACGTTGGTCCGTCAGATTTTTAAGAGATAAAATTTGCAGCTTGTGTTCATGCGTTGATTTGTGGCATTGAGCGAATTTTGCGTTAACGTGTTTTTAGCTTTGACAGCCGACTTTTAGTGATTCAGATTCTGATCAACAGCTCGTTGCCAGTAAAGTTTAATCTGGATGTTTTTCACCTCCTCCTGCTGTGGGGTGGAGGGCATCGGCTGGAGGTCTGAACACTACTTTGTTGGTGTTTTAAAGCAGGGGAGAAGGAGTCCGCTGGACTGGAGCGATGCATCGAGTCACCGAGCAGCTTTCAGTGTTTCCGTTGTGTAACTGAGGCTTTTATAACAGCAGCACTGTAACCCTGGTACACCGACAACTTCCTCCTCCCACACACACACACACACACATCCTGCCTGTGCTGCCACCTCCCACACACACACCTATTCAGGGCACACACACACACACACACACACACACACACACACACACACACACACACACACACATCTATATCCAGTAGCATAATTGACTTCCTATCTGCTGTAAATCACTGTCTACTAGCTGTCTGCCGTGTGTGTGTGTGTGTGTGTGTGTGTGTGTGTGTGTGTGTGTGTGTGTGTGTGTGTGTGTGTGTGTGTACATCACAGTTCAGATTAAGTTCATCTCATTCATCTCTTTCTCTCTCTTAGATTTCATTTCACTCATTTCTGCAGATCTTCCTCTTTCTGTCATCTTATGCCTCGTCGTTCTCGGCTCACCGCCTGATTGACAGCACTAAAGTAAAACAGAACATGGCCGCTTCAGCGCGAACAAGTCCTCGGATGTTGACGAAGTCGAGCATTGACTCTGGAGACATGAAATTTTAGGTGATATTTTCTTTTTCTGTATTTCTGTACTTCTGTTGCTGCTTCTGTGGCCGATCGCGATGATCACGCTCGCAGGTTTCGGCCCTCAGACGCCGTGCTGTGCTGCCAGAAGCTGAAGCCTGATGAACTTAAAGTGGCGCGCTAACACGTGAGCTAACGTAGCTCTGAGAGGATAAAGGTCTAAAGGTTAAATTTAAGTGTGTGATTCAGCCACTGTTGGTCATATACTGGGAATTTAGTTCACTTCAGGGTTGCAGCAACATTTTTCTCTCTGACCATTTACCTGTTTTTAAAGCCACTGGAAAGTGTGTGTATATATATATATATATATATATATATAACACACACACACACAAAGTTGTATAGACTTGTATATTACTGAACTGTGATCATTTGATCATTAATATTGTCTTCAGTTTGGTTTTATTTTACTTTCCATGTTAACAGATGTTTGTTTTTTGCCTTTTTTTTGCCCTTCAAACTAATTTTAAGGATTTTAGAGTCAAATGGTCAAGAGTCAAAAAGGTAAAATCAGAATGAGTGGATGTGGTCTGTGCTGCTGTTGTCTTGGTTGACGGAGCCACTGTGTTGCTGTACTCTCTATTTTATAATAATATTAATATGTCTGGCTGCACGGTGGGCAGCGCTGTCGCCTCGCAGCTGGAGGGTCGCAGGTTTGAATCCGGCTTGGAGTCCTTCTGTGTGGAGTCTCCATGTTCTCCCTGTGTTAGTGTGGGTTTTCTCCAGGTGCTCCGGTTTCCGCCCACAGTCCAAAGACATGCAGGTTACCTGATGGCTCTAATGTCTCGTAGGTGTGAATGTGAGTGCTGTCTGTCTCTATGTGTCCTGTGATGGACCAGACACCTGTCCAGGTGAACCCACCTTCAGTGAGAACAGAGCTTCCTTCTCCCAGAATTTCTCAGCTCTCTCACAGGCTGAAAAACCCAGCGTATAACAGGCAGAGAGGCTGACTGTTCACCCACCAGAGCGGAAAATAGACAGAATCCAGTGCAGCTCCAGTAAAAGATAAGACGGGTTACGAGAAAAGTCTCTGTCCACCTGCACAGGTAACCCAGAGGTGACCGCAGCCAGCTGCAGCGTCTCTCTGGAGGCTGTCACAACGCTCTGTGGGAAGGCGGGAAGCGAGTAACGGGAATAGACGTGGAGGAGACAGGTCGAAGGGAGAGGGAAAACCAAGCCGAGACTCCAGAGTCCTTCGAAAAGCTGGATTTTTAAATCCCGTCTTCACTTGGAATAAAGCTGCACGACGTCATGCTGAGAGCTTCCTGGTTAAACCGCAGCCTCCTGCTGTTTGCCCTCACTGCAGCAGCTTGAGCTCAAGTGCCTTGCTCAAGGGGACGCAGTAGGTGCAGAAGGAAGATGGCGTTTCCACTCAGACGTGAGCAGCATACTTCACACATGACTTTTTCATTTTCATCACAAAGTTGCATAAAACTTTTACCTGGCCTGATGTAAGAAAGCAGGTATTGTAATATAACTGCTGAGCAAGTGTATTTTTATTTATAAAACTTCTGGCAGGAGGTGAAATTGGCCCCAAATTTTATTTGGACTGGCAGCGGGAGGCTCTTAAAATGTTTTAATTTCACTCTGCAGCGACCTGCAGTCGGCCGGCCTGTTTGTGGTTCACACACGTTGTGTTTTCAGCCACAAACTAACAGAGATGTTTTCTCTCAGAGCTGACGTTCTTCACGTTTCACCCAGATGACAATAATCCTGTCAAACCACAGAGCTGCCTCCCAACTACTGAGCTTATTGGGATTGTTTCGCTTTTTTAGCTTTTTTTTTTTTCTTCTACAATCTTTAATATTGTGAATTTTATTTTAGGCAGAGATGCATCTTTTCCCTTCTCCCTGCCATCATTTGAATGTTTGATGTTTAACCTATAAAACTCCTTCTGAATATCTGCATAAATAAATGATGAGGTGCACAAGGACTGGCCTGCGTCCAGACTTCCAGACCACATCAGCAGTTCAAATCGGTCTCTTCAGAGCTTCGTTGGGCCAGAGCCAGAAACAGTGACGGGAAAATGGCAACAAAAATACCAAAAAACAAAGTGTGGATGAGGGAAAGCTGCTGCCAGACAAACACCTCAGTACTGGATGAATCTGCAAAACCTGTTATTACGTTCAACCACACATGGTTTGTCATCCACTGCCAGCAGTTTCTACACGGCAGCCATGTTATGGTTGAAGTTAGGGACAGACTGTGGTCTGCTCACATAGAATGTGGTTTCATGGTGATCTGGGTTATGAAACTACAAAATCTAGGTAGAAAATGATGCAACTGTTATTTGCAGGTATGTGACAAGACATGACAATCCTCAAACTACACACCCTTATGTAAATGTGTTGTAATTCAAATATTATACAAAGCAAAATCAATTTGTGTAATCTATAAAGTATAAAGAGCCAAACGCTGCGTAGGGTGGAGGTAGCGGGGGATGGGTGGTTCAGGACATCAGCATCCGTGTCCCCAGTGAAACCCAAAGTCCACGTTACGTTATTTGTTACGTAACGTCCGTTACGTCCGACCGCGTACGTTGTTATTTCAACCCAAATCGCCATCTTTTCTGAAACCTAACTCAATAGTTTGTGTCATGAAGCAGCTTCTTCCAGCGTGGTGTCACTTCACCACAATCTTTTCTAAACCTAACCGAGTTGTTTCCTGTGAAGACTGGAGCAGTATTTGTTGCTGGACATTTATATTTGTCGTAGATCCTGCAAACTGTTGTATGAGGATACGCTGCTAAAAGCTACTCGCTGCTTTTGCACCGAGCGTTGGCAGCGGATTATCTTGTGGCACAGAATCATTCGATGTGTGTGATAATCTGATAATAATACTTTATCCATCAGATGTGGCGTCACATGTTTCAGACGTGTCTCAGAATCGAGTCTCCGCTCTGCTAAAACCACACATTATAATGAAATATGATCAATCAAAACTTAGATAATAACAAATAAGATCAGTAACAATGTCAATAAGATTAAAAAAATAATCCAAAGTCAAGTATGAACATTCAATAAAAAAATATTCACCATTTATCAGTAATAGTATTATTATCAGAGGTGGAACCAACTCATTATTGTGCAAGTCACATTTAAGTCGCAAGTCTTTGCACTAAAGTCCCAAATCCTCGACGAGTCAGTGCTTTCTTCGCCACATGCAATGCCAATTTTACAATTTTTTACAACCATTTTTTTTAATGCAGAGATTTAAAGGAACCAACAATAGGACGTAACAAAACCACGTGACCGAGGTCATGACGAGTGTAACCTCACCGCTGACCTGCGCTGTACTGAATCACCAAACATACATCCTCAGATGGATGTAGGACAGTTGAAGTAGCTGGTTATTATTATTATTATTATTGTTATTGTTATTATTGTTATTATTGTTGTTATTATAATAATAGCACCCTCCTGAGTCCAGCTCATTGTAAGTCCAGAGTCCCTCCAGGTAAAACAAAGGTAGTGTGTTAGTGGAGGAGTGTGTGTGGTTGTGTGGTTTTGGTCCAGTTGAGGCCAAACAAAGCAGAGCCCCCCCCCCCCCCCCCCCCCCCACCCCGCTGTATAAAGCAGATAATCACTGAATGGAAACCATTAGTCACATGTTTAAATAATTTACACAGCGTCTGACCACCCAAAGAACCACAACACTTTGTCTACACCTCAAAAATACGAAGCCGGCCTCTGTGTGTGTGAGTGGCTGTCTGTAGATATACAGTATACAGCGTAGTAGTACAGCATATACAGTGTAGTAGTACAGCATATACAGCGTAGTAGTACAGCATATACAGCGTAGTAGTACAGCATATACAGCGTAGTAGTACAGCATATACAGCGTAGTAGTACAGCATATACAGTGTAGTAGTACAGCATATACAGCGTAGTAGTACAGCATATACAGCGTAGTAGTACAGTATATACAGCGTAGTAGTACAGTATATACAGCGTAGTAGTACAGCATATACAGCGTAGTAGTACAGCATATACAGTGTAGTAGTACAGCATATACAGTGTAGTAGTACAGCATATACAGTGTAGTAGTACAGCATATACAGCGTAGTAGTACAGCATATACAGCGTAGTAGTACAGCATATACAGTGTAGTAGTACAGCATATACAGTGTAGTAGTACAGCATATACAGCGTAGTAGTACAGCATATACAGTGTAGTAGTACAGCATATACAGCGTAGTAGTACAGTATATACAGTGTAGTAGTACAGCATATACAGCGTAGTAGTACAGCATATACAGCGTAGTAGTACAGCATATACAGCGTAGTAGTACAGTATATACAGCGTAGTAGTACAGCATATACAGCGTAGTAGTACAGCATATACAGCGTAGTAGTACAGCATATACAGTGTAGTAGTACAGCATATACAGCGTAGTAGTACAGCATATACAGCGTAGTAGTACAGCATATACAGCGTAGTAGTACAGTATATACAGTGTAGTAGTACAGCATATACAGCGTAGTAGTACAGCATATACAACGTAGTAGTACAGCATATACAGTGTAGTAGTACAGCATATACAGCGTAGTAGTACAGCATATACAGCGTAGTAGTACAGCATATACAGTATACCACCTGATATCAGCTGGCGTCCTCACCGGCTACGTCCCAATTCAGAACACTGTTACCTCTCCTGAGTCCTCGCCCTAAGTCTGAACTGTTTAGGTCCCATTTTAGTGTCCTTGTTCCCTAGTTTGCATCCTTGCATCCTTTCTTTAGAGTGTCTTAGTGTGTGTTTTGTCTCTGCACTGTGTAGGTCTCTTTGCTGTGCCCTTGTTCCCTAGTTTGCATCCTTGCATCCTTTCTTTAGAGTGTCTTAGTGTGTGTTTTGTCTCTGCACTGTGTAGGTCTCTTTGCTGTGCCCTTGTCCCCTAGTTTGTATTCTTGTTTCCTTCCCTTGGTCTTTGTTTCCTCATCTCTACACTTTTTATGTCCCTCTGTATCCTTTTTTTGTCTTTTTTGTCCTTCCTGTCCTGTCCTCATTTGCATCCTTCTTTCTCATCCTCTCATCTTCATCCTTTGTCCATACTTAATCCCTCGTTGCTTTAGTTCTGATTTCTGCTTCCTTTCATAGTGCCTCTCCCCTTACAGTATACGTGTCTCCTTATTCCCTCTTCCCTTCTTTCCTTTCTGTTTACTTCTTGATGTATTTGTGTTGTGATTATGATTTTAAGATTATGAGTTTATTATATATATTATATATTATTTATGACAGACAAACACTGACCCACAGACACACCAGGACACAGGAATTCCAACAATGCCGGCTGGTATGCGACACCCTGGCTGGCCAATAACTAGCTACCACACACACACACACACACACACACACACACACACACACACACACACACACACACACACACAGTCCTACCAGCCAGCTCTGCCCTCGTCTGGGTCTGTCAGTGAAAGTAAATGAGAGGCTTATCTACTGCAGATCTGAACAAGACATTGTAGGAGAGGGATTATTGGTGTGTGTGTGTGTGTGTGTGTGTGTGTGTGTGTGTGTGTGTGTGTGTGTGTGTGTGTGTGTGTCAGAGAGAGATGCTGATCTGAGACACACACACTCCAGCACTCACCCTGATGATGATACAAGGAGGGACGGGGATTTGCACAAATAATGATCTATTATCTTGTCGTTTTGGCAGCATTATTCCCGACTGTCATTCAGTGAATCTGGATGAAATGAAGTGAGAGAGGTAGATAATAGAGACTGAACAACCTCCCCCACACACAGAGCCCTCTGTTCGTACTGCATGGTTAATGCCCACACAGTATTCATACCTCCAGGGTTTGGCCATCCATGTGTGAGTGTACTTGTTCATACCTGTGTGTACTGTACCTCACTTCTCCTGAATCTCTCTCTCTCTTGAATCCGCTCGTCTCCATTTAACATTATTATCAAGCACAAGAAGTCAAATTTGGGATCCAGAGTCCCAGTGGAGGTTGATCTCCTTCTGCACTATTACATGAGGAACAGGCGCTTCAGAAAGGCCTCAACATGAAGTTGATCCGGCAAGTAGCCCCGAGCTACAAGAACACTGTATGACTGACATTTTGGTTTTAGTTTAGTTCCAAATACAGCAGTAAAAATTTGACAACAGTAAAATCGATTCACACATGTATCACAATTTTTTTTTCACAATTTTAAAAAAAATGTAAAGATGTTTTTAATGCCAGAGTCAATATATCTGCTTTATTTGAGTCTATGTGGAGGTAGAAACAAGTTAGTGCTTTTATTGTGGTAGTCTGAGTACCGTGACGTCATATCCGTTCGGTATCCGTCAACCAGAACAAACCTCAGAAAGTATTAAAGGGTGGAGGGTGGGCGTGGATCCGACCTCCACCCTCCATGTTAAATCCAGCCTGGTAAACACTACACATCCAGTAAAGGAGGGAAACACTTTGGAAAAGCAGAGCTAGACATCACGGCTAAAGCTGCACGCTAACTCCGTCACGGACGGGAAACGTCATCGTACGGCGGTAACGTGCGGTCCGGCCGGCCGTCGCTCTCGTCTCCATGGTCCGACGGGCCGACGCTACGACTGTAGAGCTCCATATACTGACATTTATGTTAAATGCATTCAGACGGCCCCGATGGAGCTGACCATGGATGGATAAAGAGAACGGAGCTGACGGAGAGCTACAGACCACCTTGGAGGAGTTAGAGGAAGTAGACACCTGGGACTACGGCCGCTTTTCAAAATAAGGTGTTAACAAAGGGAACTGGATCTACAGAATCCATCTATGGAAATCAGACTGATGGATTATATTCAGCAGAGTATAAAACATTACATGACCCTGATAAATTAAAGAGAAAATCCCACTAATCTGTGAGGGAAACATCTTTATTCTTTGATTTCTGGGTTGCTGATAAAAACTGTAATCAATAATTCCTGATAATGATCCTGATAGATTTGACTTCAGGACATCTCTGACTGCAGACATGCTGAAAATCAGACATTTTACTGGATTCATTTAGAGAAACCACCCAAATGTAAATGGAGCGGTCAGATCCCAGTGTCCCGTTAGTGTTTCTCTGCTATCACACCTGAGTCCAGAACTGCTTGCCTGTGATTGGATAACTCTGGACACGTGGTAGCGCTGGGATCACTCGGTTCGCCTACACATGAACAAAAACAGAACTCAGATCAGGTTTGTTATTGTAAGAAAATGATGCAGTGGGTATAAAACAGCAGCTCGATGTATTTCCATGTGTGAAAGCTGATCTGATCTCTGCTCCGTTGTGTTGAGTAACTCCTGTTATTTAAAGCTTTCTGATAAAACACTTTGCGTGAGTGTTTGAGTGTGTGAGCTGCACTATTTTTACCTCTGGGTATAGCCTCTGCATGCACCTCGCTCTGACCTACCTACAACTCGGGTGTCCCGCCATGCCCTTTGCCAGCCTACACACACACACACACACACACACACACACACACACACACCCAGTAGCGATGTCTCTCCTACACACAGGAAGTGGAGTGGGTTGTGCCATTGTGCGCGGATGAATAAAGCTTTATGTAAGCCATTCACTCCACGTTGCCGCTCACTGTGCGGACTGCAGCCATTCAACACTTCCATTACAGATCCAGTCGACCTTACATCAGGTTAAACTGGAGTTGAACCAGGAATTATCTGCACGCTTTCAGGTCAAACTCACTGCAGGAGGTCAGATAGCAGTCAAAGTGTGTGAGATAGCGGACGCTAAAGCTGCGACCTCAGATGGCAGCAAGAGTTAGTGTCTGAATTTTGAGAATCAGGAATCTAAATGTGGCTTCTGTTGAATTAACAGAGAGGTTGATCTTTCTTCGTATTTATAATTTGATCTTAAGTCAGTCATTGAAGTCATCCTGGGTGTGGCAGCAGAAATTAGTCTGGTCGGATGGGATGTGTCTAGTTGTGGGGCTAGCATAGTGTATATAGACAAAACTAAGTTAAAACTAGGATTTCTGAACATTGGGGTAATATAAGGAATGAAGATGACAACTCCCCTGTGTTCAAACACTTTAACTTAGCGGGCCATGATGTCTGTTCCCTTAAATTTTAAGGCACAGAAATGGTACATCCTGTTAACCGGAGTGGTGACAGACTTCTACTACAGAGACATTCATTCACATTGGATTCATACATTCATACATTCATATATTCATACTTTCAGCCAACGGTTTGAACTGCTGTTGGGTTGCTTCTTATAATCTGTTCATATGGATTTATTCTTGTATTTGTATTTTTATGGATAGTCAATATTCTTCTATTATAATGTTTTATTATATTTTTAATGATATTTTTCAACAACATCTTGGCACATTTTTCTATGAATTTTTTTCCAGTGATATCTCTTTAAATAAGTTTTCACAGAATGGTCGTACTTCGGCTTTACCACTTCCAGTGCAGCTTAACGTAACCATGATCTTTTCATAAACCTAAGTAGTTTTGTTGCACAAAGCTAACCAAGTTGTTTCCTGAGAACACAGACGTTTATTTTGAAAAGACTGGAGTGCAAATTGATGCTGGACATTCATAAGAAAACACACAAAAACTGAGGAATAACTATCCATAAGATATCATACAAACCGCTGTGTGAGGATATGTTAAGTGTTAATGTACTGATGCAGCATTGGGGAAAATGACTGACATATTTTTAGTAGTTTTAGTTGCTGCATGCCGCCCTCAGATAAGCAGCTGATGATTGTAACTTAGAAGATGACTGTACCATCCAAACTGATCCGGGTCTCATGTTAAACCTAAGACGAGGTTCCCTTTCTGTGGCTCATCCCAACAACTGATGCACGATACTGGTGTGTTTTATAGGACAACAAACAGCATTGTTAGATGGTTAGTACCAACTTTAACTCCTAGTCACCACCACAGGTTGTCAGTGATGTCAGGTGACCGTCCTTCTAACCAATCATCGTGACTTTGCTGGCCAAGCTGGAGCCCCATTGTTTCTAGCAGTCCGCTGGGTTTCAGACCACATTCTTGCACTCTTAACACCATGGAAAACATAAAAATATGACCCAGGTCTGAGCTAATGTTTCTGTGTGTGGGGGGGCATGTAAAAAACACAAGGTAGCCCAAAGTTAACATTCCTGCTGCTAAGAATACAGCATGTTTTCTTCTATTGCTATTTATAGCTCTCACGTTGGCCCCCAGACACTCACGTCATTGAGGCCTGCTAACAGCACCGAGGCTGCACCGTGTGTGTGTGCGTGTGTGTGTGTGTGTGTGTGTGTGTGTGTGTGTGTGTGTGTGTGTGTGTGTGTGTGTGTGCATGCATGTGTGTCGCAATCAAAGTGCGGGGGAGGTTGTTTAAACCCCAAGATGAGGAAATACAAAGCAAAAATGCAACTTCAGCAGGTGTGTGTGTGTGTGTGTGTGTGTGTGTGTGTGTGTGTGTGTGTGTGTGCTCTGCTTTGTGCTGTCAGGTGTTGGTGTGGTTGAGAAACGTTAAACAACGGAAACACACACATATACACTGTGTGCAGTATTTGCAGTGTAGTTGCAATGCCTGTGAGTGGTGCATCTACGTATGTGTGTGTGTTTGCTTTATTAAATGAGTACCTACCGAGTTAGATCTGACACCCAGAGAGGAAGGAAAGGTGCTAGCGCTGATGGCTGCTCTTCAACTTGGTCTTTTTGGACGCCTACACACATTATGACACTCCGACGTCACTTCCACAGCGCTATTTATAAGCCTTTGTGTCTTTTTAGGAACAGCGTGGGCTTGCTTTGCATCGGTGACTCACTGAGTGGGAGGACGGAGGGAAGGAGGGAGGGAGGGAGGGAGGGAGGGGTGGAAAAGGCAAAAAGCACAGATGGATTCCAGTGTGAAGAAACTAACTGAGCAATCAATGACATTTGCGTTCATACATCAGGCATGTACTTGACAACTTAATGAGCTCTCTCAGTACAACAAAGTATACTGTGTTGTGTTGCTTTTGCAGGTGTCAGGCTGTAGGTGAACGCTGAGTTTTGGCTTGTATTAATGGAAGATTTTGGATAACCAAACTAAATGTTTTTCTTTCTCTTCTGTTTTGGTGCAGGTCTTTGGGTTAGAAAACTGGATGACTTTTGAAGCTAAAGAAAGAAGATCTACAAGCACTTTTCCCTAAAGAAAAGTTAGTATGAACTCTCTGATAATGTTCAGTATGATGTTAAACTTGATTGACTGAGACTTAAATTCAGTGTTAACTTAAAATTAGCTCCACAAGTCCACAAACGGTTTTCTTCTTTTTGTCCTCTCCAGATCACTCAAGGATTCATCTGTCTTGAACTGGACAGGAAAACAATGCACAGCTACATTAGTGTTTACAACATGGCAAAAGGACTGAAACATTTCTGATGTTATCCACTAAAGCTCCCCTTTTATTTCCACTTCCTGATTCTTGTTTCCAGCCTGGCTTTTACGATCAGTCTATTTCAGCAATGGACAGGTACTTCCTGTTTCTGTGAACTTGTCGGCAGCCCTCAAAGGTTCAGCTATCATGCTTGGTAATTTTGGGACCTTGTAACCCTCCAAAACCTGCCCTCCCAACTCCCCACCATCCCCTCTCTCCTCCCTCTTTTAACTTAACGAAAATGGAGGCTCGTGAATCAGCTGCCGCTGGGCAGAGATGCTCAAATAAGGAACCAGTGAAGGAAAAGGCGCCTCTGCAAAGAAAGTGGGCATCCGAGCCCTCTGCTACCACCAAACGAAGCACTTTTGCTGACCCAGAGGCAAAACAACGTGAGAGTTTGCCGTGTGGTGCCACAGGGGGATCAGCACCCCAACAGAAGTACGCAATTACAGGGAATTCTGGGAAGCTGCTATCTGGACCTTCTGCAGTTGGGGCCATGGGAGGCCCACCATCTCAAGACCCCCAAGGACCCTTTGCTCAGGGGTTCCCAAGGGGATATGCCTACCAGCTTGGCCAGCCGTACCCTCAGCATCCCCAAACTGAGCGCTTCCTCTCAGGAGCCAAACCCCAACCAGGTCTAGAGCCTCATGCTTGGCCATTTGCTGGCCAGTTACCCTCGGATGACCTTTACCCTGTAGGACACCCAGGACACACTCATCCTCATGGGGCTGGGGCAGGGAGGTTTCCCCGCCAGAAATCTCCCAGTTTACCCAGCTCATTCGGACAGTATTCTCAGACAGGCCCCGAGCCTGGAGAGGAGGGCTACAGCAAAAAGGAGCAGAAACCGAAAAAGCCTGGCAAGTACATTTGTCACTACTGTGGTCGAGCTTGCGCCAAGCCCAGTGTCTTGAAGAAGCACATCCGCTCACATACTGGAGAGAGGCCATATCCTTGTGTACCTTGTGGCTTTTCCTTCAAAACCAAGAGCAACCTTTACAAGCATCGCAAGTCCCATGCTCACGCCATCAAGGCTGGACTCGTACCGTTTTCAGAGCTAGCTGTGGCCCGCAGCGGGGACATGGACCATGCATCCCCAGTGGGCGAGGCTGAGGTCCACTCAGATGGAGAGCAGAGTACCGACACAGATGAGGAAGGTGTGGAGGGCTCCACCATGCTGATGGACAAGGACAGCCCCATCCCACAGATCCCCTTTGAAGCTGACAAGAATACAGGTCATTTTTCCATCTCAAGATCATTCATAAAATTCTCAAAGTTGTCTGAAGTACTGCATTAGAAAAGTTTTATTGAAATGGCAAAATTGAATACAACTTCTTCAATTGCGAAAAAAGTTTTTACGCTCGCTTGTGGTGGTTTTGGCCTTTGTCAAAAAAGAGTTGATGCATTAACTTGTTTATGGAAACTCCTTTGCTGAATAAATTCGGATGTAGTGAACATTTAACTTACATGACTGATCAGCAGTTTTTGTTGTTGGTGTCTTCTCAGATATTCCCATAATGTCTGAATGCTTGTCTTCATCTGTTGACCATGAAACATGGACAAGACTAGCTGACATGGAAGAACTATGAAAACTTGCCCAATTTTAAAAAAATTCCTGATGACCTCTCTCAGTTTTTCCATTGTAGATAATTAGTTGGTCAAGACAACTTCCTTTGTTTCCAGTTTGCAACCTCTCCTCCTTCTTCTATTGTGTTTACTGGTGGATTATAGCCACACATAACCTGTAGCACCAACTTTAATTCGCTCCAAACTTGATGGAAACGTGCCTAATTCACTTTTTTTTTTTTTTTTTTTTTTGCAGCGTTTCAGAAGTTTGCTTAAAATTGATTTGATAATTGAAAGGAAACATAGCAAGTGAAATCAACCTGTGTTAAGGTTTTTAATGCGTAAACTTCTGCTGGTGTGGACCTGTTAATTTTGTGACGATCAAAATCTAAAAGATAAGAAAATTGCCCGTTTACAAGAATACATACTTTAGAGTTTTATTGTATTGCCATATGCTGCCTAACTCTGTTCAACTGCAGTCACTCATTGTCTATATTTTGCTCAAAATTCTTGTCAGTGCTAATCTGTTTATTTGTGCTCTACTTTGCTTTTCTCTATATTTTACACCACTCTGTCTCCCTGTGTAGGTGGTGTGGAACCAGCATATGCAGACTCAGCTGAAGAGCTGCTGGTGGGGTCAATGAAAGTGCCTATCCTTATTGTTCCCAAGCCTGGGGGAGTCCCCTCCACGGGGATGGAGTGCCCACCCTTTCAGGACATAAAGGGGTCACACCACATGTTGGCATCACACGCTGGTGGAAGAGCGCATTCGCTGGATGACTCCCCTACCATCAAACAACGTCTGGCCCTGAGGCTGAATGAGAAAAAAGGTCAGGACTCTGACTCTGCCATGTCCCAGTCCCTGAACCTCCTCAGCCCTCACAGCAAAGGCAGCACAGACTCTGGCTACTTTTCACGCTCTGAGAGTGCAGAGCAGCAGATCAGCCCTCCAAATACTAATGTCAAGACGTACGAAGAGATTATGTTTGGTCGGACGTGGTACTACCGACCTAACTCTAGATCCAGACAGTCTATCACAGTTGGCATGGCAGGGGCAGACCCCAGCCTAGCTAGCTTAAAGCAACCAGGTGCTATTCTGGAAATGGGAAAGATAGCAGAGGATCACATCTGTTTCAGAGGTGATGTAGGAGTCTCTGGAGAGCCCAAGCAGTATCCAACAGGACCCTGTCAAAGCAGTACAGGACTTCTGGAGCCTCCATCAGATTCTGGGCCCCTTATTAGGAGTAACTCCATGCCAACTTCCTCCCCTCCTAATCTTAGTGTCCCTCCAGCGATTCGAGGCAGCCACTCCTTCGATGAGATGATGACGTCGGATGATGTGTTTTACCCACCGGGACGCAGACTCAGAAGACAGGCTGCGTTTGAACATTCAGCCAATGAAGCTCATGTAGGAGAGGCTGAGGGCTATGGACACATGCCCAAGAATTTAGCTTCATCACTGGGTAAAAAGATTGGTGAGCGCAACCCAGGAGTTCCAGAGCATATTGGCTACAGCCTATATGGTACTAAAGTTAGCATGTCAGAAATAGCCACAAGAAAAAGGAGAAAAGAGAAGAGTGTTGGGGATGAAGAGGACAGCCCTGGGCACTGTGACAGTAGCTGTAGTGGCTCAGTGGAGATGACAGGGGACTATGAGTTTAAACAAGGTAGTCTTGATGGGTCGAGAGCCACCCCAACAGGGAAGGGCTCTCTTCACAGTGCTCACAGCCAGTCAGACAGCTTTGATACCTGTGCCAGCATGTGCTCTGAGGACATTGCACTCTTTCTTGACTCTGAGGGCAGGAAGGCAGCAGGGAATGTCATTTCAGTCATCCAGCACACCAACTCCCTCAGCCGGCCAAATTCCTTTGAGAAGTCAGAGTCCTTTGAGCAGCCAGGATATCAGCCTTCAGATAAAGCTTTATCTAGCCAGTACTCCGAACAGTCCGACACAGAGATCTTTGAAGATGCTCTGAGTCCTGAATCTGGCCTGCTGAGGACAGAAAGCATGGAGCAGCAGCTGCAAAGTGACAGTGACCTGGCTTCCCTCTCATCTTCGTCAGCTGCAGCATCACCTGGCCAGCCTTATCACATCCCACACAAGCTAGTACGACAACCCAACATCCAAGTTCCTGAGATCAGGGTGACAGAGGAGCCAGACAAGCCTGAGAAAGATACTGAAGCTCCAATTACCAAGGAACCGGAGAAGCAGGCGCAGCACATGGAGGAATTTCAGCTGCCACAGAGGAGTGACACACTCGCCCAGATGCCATCAGAGAAGCTCCCACCCAAGAAGAAGAGGCTGCGCCTGGCGGATATGGAGCACTCATCAGGGGAATCAAGCTTCGAGTCAACCTGCACCAGCCTGTCTCGCAGCCCCAGTCAGGAGAGCAACCTGTCCCACTCCTCTTCCTTCTCCATGTCCTTTGACAGAGATGAAGGCCTCAAGTCTGTCTCGCCCACCAAACAGGTAGCCCATTAGAGTGTATGTTTAATGCTTTCAAGTATCTTAAAATGTGTTTCCACCAAGTAGTCCAATTGCGGTCAGATCAGTTCATTGCACATTGAAACAATTATTTTTATGTTTCCATTAGCAAAAGTTGTGGATGATACCAATGGAACCACTCCATTCTTGGTACTGCAGCCAGGTGGAACTGATGTTGGGAAATGAATGCTCCAGCCAGACTTGTAATATAGTGCACTGGCAGTGATTAGATGATAAAAGGCAGCTGTTGGTGGGCTGTGGGCACTGAGTCTACCCTTTGTCTCCAGGCTGGGACGTTGTGTGAGTCGAGTGAAGCACAGTATGACTGCGGGTTGAAGTTCGGTGGGTCCATAAGCCAGCCCATGTGACAGACGTCACTGGTGTGAAGCTGATGGCAACCACTGACGTTCTTGCTTTATTATGAGCTCAGTGTCTCGGAGGTGTCTTACCCTGACGTGGCGCTGCGCACTGGTGGCTCGCTCATACGACAGATTTCTGAGGAGTGGCTGACAAAAGTAGTTGGGGGGAGGGTTAAAACACATGTTATAGCAACTGGGTTTTCAAGTATATTTTCTTTGTTTTGTTTGTGTTTTGTTGCGAGGAGGTGTTCCATTGATAAATTATGTTTTGTTTTGTTTCATTTGCAGCGATTGAGCCACTGCATAGGTGAAGCATTTATTTTGTTTAGTTTTGATTTAACGGTTAGTTTTGTCCAATCCGTGCTGTTGTGGTGCTTATTGTCGGCAATAGCAAGCACTTGGCTTGCCTGTTCATGCTGGATTGGAGTGTTTTAAAGGTGAAAGTAATACCTTTGTACAAATAAACACTAGGTGTACTATCTGCAGTGGAAATATGGCATAGAGAAAAGGACCTGGTTCCAAAAGTGAGTAGAACTTAGTCGAGCAGAATCGTACCATGCAGTAGAAACACAGCTTTAGTTAAACCTCCATAAGTGTTAGCACTGTTTTCATATTGCTTGCATTGGTCCAACAATGGTTATGGTGCAATATCATTACTGTTACATTATATTTGTAATAGCTCCTACTGGCCACATTATCACACAGCACACATTAGTCTTCTCTGTGACTCTGAACCAGGATGACTCGTTGGCATCTGGTGGTGGACCTAAGCAGTCGGAGTTCCTGACGGTACCTGGCAGTGGTCATTCCAGCCACCACCAGCAGAGGGAGATGAGGAGGTCTTCCTCCGAGCAGGCACCATGCACGCTGCCCACAGAGTTGCCTGAAATGCGCAGCAAATCCTTTGACTATGGAAGCTTGTCCTCCTCCAGACAGGGCGAGATATACTCCAGTGCCTCTGCAATGAAGGAACGCCGGCGTGGATATCTTGTTCGACAGGTAGCATAAAAAAACACTCTATTGTAATTATTTTGAGACCCACAATAGACCTGTTTTAGTCTGTTTTAGGGGGTACAGGAGGTCTCTAGGTAGAGATAGCACCTGTAGAAACCATTTTCATCCACAGATCTTCAAGGGACCCCTTTGAGCTAACTTTGCAGCATATTTTAGCCTCTTCCCCAACAAGCTAGTATATGTTTTTTTGTCAATGAATTCCTTAGGTTTTCTAGTTTCAAATGATACCTGTAGTATCTTCATTCTAGCCCTAAAAGTGAACCTGCCAGAGCCTCTGAAAGACAGTAAAGTCAGTCGGGATGGCCCGCGAGTTGACAAAACTAGTTGACAAAACTACAGGTGTTGATTGTTCTTTAGTTTGAGCACCTGTGTACTCTGACCTAGATGGTAGTGCAAAATGAAGGTCCAAGATACCAGTAGAAACTGGTGTCTTGACACCTTCATCTGCATCCAAATTTCCTATTACACTGTGACTCCACCTACACTTGTACTTAGTAAGTATCACAACACTGAATTTCATTATGACTCTACTTTCCTGCTTACACATACATTTAACAGGCTTCCCTGAGTGTTTATCCGGAGGCAGTCATCCAGGGACCAGGGGGTGCTGAGATGTCAATCAAGCAGGAGGTTCTGGAACATGGGGCATGGCCTGGCCTAACAGGATCCCCCCACAGCAGCAGTGATGTAGCCAACAGAACCAAGAGAGTTGGCAGTAGCACTGGTGGTAAGCTTTGCATTACAGTACTAAAACTGGGTTGTCAAATATTTATATCCTATATTTGCATTATCATTTGTGATACTTTGCTAAAGCTTTTATCCAAATTGTTGAGTGAGGCATAAGCAGTTATGTGGGTGCTGTACCAGACCGTTGTGGTGAAGAGAGAGCTGAGCCAGAAGGCAGACCTCTTTTTACCAGACCATCTATGTTCCAACCCTCACCTATATTCATGAGCTTTGGGTAGCGACCGAAAGAATGAGATCACGGATCCAAGCGGCTGAAATGAGTTTCCTTTGTAGGGTGGCTGAGCTTACCCTTAGTGATAGGGTGAGGAGCTCAGATATCCGGAGAGAGCTCAGAGTACAGATGCTGCCCCTTCATGTCAAAAGGGGCCATTTTAATTGGTTAGGGCTTCTTATCAGGATAACTCCTGGACACCTCCTTTTTGAGGCGTTCTGGGCACGGCCAACTGGTAAGCAGCCTCAAGGTAGACCCAGAACACCCTGGAGAGATTATATATCTGGTGTGGCCTGAGAAGACCTCAGGGTCCCCTAAGAAGAGCTGGAAAATGTTGTTGAGGAGAGGGACATCTAGAATCCCCTGCTAAGGTTGCTGGCACCGGATAAACAGAAGAGAATGGACGGATGGATGGATGGATGAATGGATGATAACATGTGTTAGGTTCTTTCTTTGCTCAATACACTAGATAGGACATGAAGAGTTTGGAGCACATTCTACCCAGTTAGGTAGTACTAGCATATGGGATTTCTTTTGTCAGGAACAGTTTCATTTCAAAATACATTACATAAATTTCATTCTTATATTTTATGAACAGGATCTCACCAACAGCACCATCAGCATCTCCTCCAGCAGAGTGTCAGCGAGGACAGCCTGCAGGATGAACCTCTCTTTGGCAGGTAAGAAAGCCTGGGTTTCCCTCTGCAACCCTAAAATTAGTGATCGCCCTTCTTATTTAGCTGTGAGGGAATGGACAACATTCGAACAACATGAAATGCAAAGAGTATTTTATAGGGATGTAACAATACGTTTTTACTTTCCACGGTTCTGATACGATTCAAGGACGACATCTGGCTCATCTAGAGTGATATGATACAATTGAAGGATGATATTTGGCTCATCTGAGCGATGCGATATGATTCAAGGATGCTATTTGGCTGTGATACAATATGATTCAATGACTTGAAATCGATACAGTAACTTTTTTTTTGTCAAAACTTCAGTCAGTGTGGCTGAGAAATATATATCTGACACTGGACAGAGCAGATCAGGATTAATGTTTTCTTGTAAGGGAATCAGAGATAACTTAATTATGGATATAAAAAAAATAAACAGCAATTAATGACAAATACATACACCTTTTATATGAAATAATAAAGCAGGATATGAAGCAGGCAATATTTAACATAAAATATTCACGTTAAATGAACAGTGGTTTAAGCTGCTGCTTCTGCTCTCATTTGCAATTCAAAAGGTAGTGTAGTAATGTTAATTAGGGAAAATTAGGAGAGGTCACCGTATTTTTTGTTGACAGCTATTTTCTTTGGATCACTGTTGATTATTCTGAATTTATGCACGTTACGATGAGTTGATATTTTCTGTTAAATAAACTTTTATTTGACATATTTTTGGATGTGAGTGACTTACTTTTAGTTTGGCTTTTAGTTTGTTTCCGGAAGGTAGAGCTGTAATATTTAATAAAAAAATAAAGTACATGGGGTCTCAGTAGGTGCATGGAAAGACTGGTCATGTTGCCATTAAACAGCGAGTGATTTGTCAAGGATATCTCCCTTTTTGCAAAAGCCCAAATCTTTTCACACACTGGACGTCATCTGCCGTGTTTCTCGCCATCAATCGTGCTTCGTTTTGTTGTCGTGAACCGGAGTTACATTTAACTTTTCTTTACTATTAAGAGTGTTAAAATACAACGTTGGTCATGCTTAAATACAAGGTGCAAATTCATAGTATTGATACAACAGCTAATTTACCTTTGGATCGATATATATCCTCTGTGAAGAACAACTTGCCGAGTACCTATTGATGGAGCTGGTTTATAGGAACATTAATCGATGTAATAGATAAATCGTTACACTCATAGTATTTCATTATTTTAATAAGATAAGATAAAGATAAGATATTCCTTTATTTGTCCCGCAGTGAAGAAATTTACAGTTACAGTAAATTTAATATTACTTGATTTGAAGAAAAATAATAGTATTCAACCTTTTCTCAATAATAGGTCCCATCAGCATCGCCTGCAGACCCAGGGCTCATCATCTGAGGGAGAATATCAGGGTCATGATATCATAAATAAAGAAGTAATCCAGCAGTACCCGAGTGGTCCTCCCTTCCTTTCCTACCAGCAACCAGGTCTGTTCTGGAGTCCAGAGGCCAGTCAGACACCCAGACAGCAGCTGACCCTCCAGGCCCAGCAGCAACTCCAAAAACTCCATATCAGATCACCAGGCTCCCTGCCTGGACACCCACTCCACAAACAACAACTGCTCCACTCCGTGCAGCAAATCCACGATCAGCAGCCACACGACGGAAAATCAGACAATCCAAGCTCTCAGATGTACTCTTTCTCGTCTCGCTCATCTCCCCTGCCCCAGCAACAACAGCAGAACTTTGCTTCTCTCTCCTCCAAGCAGTCCAACACCACCTCCATGCTTCTGCAGCAGGTCCAACCAGTCTTTGCCACCCAGAACCTGGGCTCCCAAGCTTCTCTGCCTGGTATGCTGGTTCCTGTGCGGATCCAGACCCATGTGCCAACATATGGTAGTGTTATGTACACCAGTGTTAGCCAACTGATAGCTAGCCATGGCAGTGTGGCACAAGGGTTGGGCTCAGCCAGGCCAGGAGGTGCTGACAACAGCAACATGTCTCCTCCAGTTGTTGCTGTGAGTGTCAGTAAACCACCTGGAGGAATTGGAGGAGGCATAAGTGGAGCAGGCTTCAACCTATCACATTTCCTCGGACAGACTGATGTTGCAGCGCTGCGTTACCCACTCTGGAAGGGTCCAGATTCATTACCAGAGCAACGCCTGAACACGGGGATCCCGCTGTCACTAACATCAGGAACCATATCCACCACAGATGCATCAGGATCTGGTATCGGAGGCAGCAAGCGCATGCTCTCTCCCGCCAGTTCACTGGATCTCTTCATTGAGACGAAGCAACAGAAAAGAGTGAAGGAGGAGAGGATGTATGGACAGATTGTTAAGGAGATGAGTGCAGTGGAGCTGAGTGGAACTGAAAGCAGTAGCGAGCCTGACAAGGTCAGAGGTCATCAAGCTTGTCTGAAGAGTGAAGGCTCCATGGATGATTCTGAAAGGATGTCCTCCTCTCCTCCACTAAGTGACTTCCCCGTTGCCACCAAGATTGCCATTCCCGTCCGTTCCTCTGCCCCTCACCTCCCCGATGTTCCCCGGGCCGAGAGCTTCACTCCCCCTCTCCAGATTGTCACAGATCGTTTCCCTGTTTCAGGTGGTCGGGACTCCCCAGAGGAGCTTGATGTGGACGATTCAGTCCCAGAGCCCAGCTCCAGCCCCCAGTCCATGGTGTCCTCCAACGATGCAGAAGACACTGACAACACAAATCAGCTTACATCCGGTAAAATCCCTGTCAGCATGCTGGTTCAGCTCGCTGCCAACCAAAGCGCAGGATCATCCGGAGTGGCGAGCCAGACTCTGCTGCTCACGGATGTGGCTGACGTCCAGCAGTTTTTCCAGTTCCCAAGCCTGCGCACAATGAGTAGAGTCAGCTGGTGTTTTCTGAACTACACCAAACCCAACAGCATCCAAACTGCCTTGCATAGCTCCGTCTACAACTCATGGAGTGTAAGCTCATACAACCCCAATCCTCTGAACCTCAGCACCAAGGTGGCGCTAGCCCTGCTGAGGTCCAAACAGAGGAGAAACACTGATTTGATGTACTCAACTGCAGCCATGTCGCCAGCCAGCTCTGGAAAGCTGGTGTCGTCTGTGGCCTGGAAGCTGAGGTTTGATCAGGTAATGAAATATAGAACAGTGTTAACAGAAATCAAACATTTAAGTGTGCATGTATGGGTGCAAATACAGAAAAACACAAGCACAGGAAGTGAGAAAGTTCTTCTCATCTCTGTAGCTGAAGCCAGAGCTGATGCCAGTTGATGTCAGTAATTTCGGGAGGAAGATGAAGGGAGTGGCGTCGTGGGACCGGTCGAAGGAGGAGCAGGTGGAGAAGGAGGTCTCGGTCAAACAGCCCACCGCCGAACCGACCCGCATCAAGATCTTCGAAGGCGGGTACGTCCTGCAAACACACACCAGTCCAATAACTCTGGTCCAATAAAGTCACAGAAATCATTTCCACATTTATGTCATGTAACATCAAAAATATTCTAGTGACCGGGATGAACAGCACACATACTGTATGTTCGAGGAGTTTTTCCTACATGATGCCTGAACGATAAAGCATTTAAGTAAAGTTCCTGCTGTTTGCCTTTAAACTGCACCACAGATCACCTTTCACATATTATCCTGGAGTTTGTTTCGTCCTTCCTTGGAGCCCAGTGGGGTATAAGAGCAGATTGAAAGTCTATTACTGAAAGTCTATATGAATCTATTTATTTTTCCATGACTGGGAATACTACTAAAATTGAATTGTCTGCTAAATAATTCAAACCCTAATGAGACTTAAAATGATAAAGACAGCCTTATGTAGAAATGTATCTTTATAAATAGGTCTATATTTGGTATGATTAATTCAGTGCTTTCCCGGACGCAAATGATCCACACCTTAGAAATGACATGTAATATCTCAAAAGGAGTTTCAGTCACATCTGGTGTGCAGATTTCACTTTTGTTGAGAAATCACTGGTTAGATTTTGACAGTGATTTGGATCTGGGATTTCTAAAATTACCAACAGGAACTGAGAAGCCTCGAGACCTGGTTCCAAACCATAACGGTTCATTTCAGAGTCAGTCAGTCAACTCAGTGATCCAAGTTATGTCTGAGTGTGAAAGCAAGACTGTTTTTACCCTCTTATGTGTAGTAGCCTAACCTTATCTTCTGCGCTAGTGACGAAATGACTAAAACTAGATGTAGTAGAGGAATTAAGGTCTCTAAAAGCTGAGCTACCCCTACCCTACCCAAGGCAGAACCAAGCACAACCCTGTTTTTTCATAACTTTAATATGTCTAGATTTTTAGATGATGGTTGTATAAAACTATTTAACTGAAAAATGAATTTATTTAGTTGATGTTTGGATCCTCGCTGAAACTGAAATTAGTGAAAATGGGCTTCTCTAATAGGGACAGTGCCTGCATTATCACATGTACAGTAACTCAGGAAAATTACATCTAATAAAGCAAATGTAAAAAATTAAAAATCCAAAAGCTATGTATACTATATATATAATACACATACACAAACATACACACACACAGTAAACACAGCACATCTGTCATTATTACAGTAAGGTGACCATTCACCAAAAAAAGGTAATTTATAAGACTGTTTTCTATTATAAAAGCAGGTTATTTGACTATCCTCTTGACTCTAAACAACACCCTAACATCCTAATCTAATGATACTCTGATCATTATTTCCAGAGATAAACGTGAATAGGCAGACATTGTCCCTTTTGGAGAAGCCCACATTTTCACTATTCCTGGTTTTAGGGGGGATCTCAAAACAAAAACAGCTAGTTTTGATTGCTCCTCTACTAAAGGGCTCTGAGAACGCAGGCCTCTGCTAAATGTCCGACCTTAACCAAAGAGAAAAACCATTTGTGTTTCTGCCTGCTGATTCAGATCTGCTTCTCCATTCTTTTCTGTATTTCTGCTGACTAACAGACAAACAAACCGAACCGAACCGAAAACATCACCACAAAGGGAGCTGGAAGGCATCAAGACATGGTTCGATGTTAATTAATGGTCGTTCAATATTAAGAAAACTAAATTCATGGTTTTTAGAAATCAAAATGAAATGAATGGGACATTGAATTAAAGATTTGTGTTGCTGTAGTTTCTGAGAGCAGATTCCTCAGGTTGTGATTGATCGTAAACTAACAGCGAAACAACATATTGTCTATAATAAAGGTCAAATATCAAAGTCAGTATTAATCCTGTAGAAATCTATGGATATATGAAGTTATAAGGCCTTACATGTAATTTATTGTTCACTGATACTTCCTCATATTTCTGACTGAACTGTTGGGGTCGACTTTTAAAACAACTATAGATTCAACGGTTTCACCATAAAAAGGAGCCGTACGTATTATTAATAAGGCTGGTTACTGCGATCACACTAATCCACTGTTTATTACTTCCCATGTTATGAAATTGAATGATTTGGTTTATTATAAAATAATGTAAATAATGTTCAGAGCCAAATCAGAGTCCCTCCCAGACGATGAACGAAGGTTTTTATCACCTCGGAGAGTAAATCTGATCTGAGGGATATTTATCAGTTTACTGTATAAAACAGGAATTAAAGGAGATGTGTTTCTGTTTCTGTCGTTGGGGTCAAATTATGGAGAAATGTATTTGTAATGTATATATAAATTTAACAATGTATAATTCACTTTAGGTTTTCAAAAGAATAGCTTGTAAAACTATTTTTAGGGGTTACAAGTGTGAATGATTTTTCGTTTTTGTTAGTTTTTATTTCTTGAGGGAAGCTGAATTGAATCAGTCTATACGTTAAATAGTCATATAGAAGCATTTAGCTTCTGCCAATCAGTCATGACTTCATACAGAGACTGCTGACTTTGTTAATACTGATTATACTGTTCATACTTATTGTATTATATGTAATGACTGAATAAAAAATACTACTATTACTAATACTACTACTACTACCACCTCCTTGATGAGGTAATAGGAGAAAAGGTGACAGTAAAATTTAATGAGAAGATGGATGTATCATCAAGTAAAACTATCGAATATCCCAAAACAGGACCAACAAGATTTAGAAAGTTATTTAGTTATTGTCTTTGCAAGCCTCCACTTCTCCACAAAGAGCTCCAGAGCTGAGATGTCTGGTCACCTTTTATTTTTCAGGGTTAGGGTCGACGTTTAGCATCTGCTCCTCCTCAGTACTTCTTCACCCTCACAGCTCAATATTCAACAAAATGAACGGCCTGACCTCTGTATGAACTTCAGAGACATCTGTTTCAGCATGATTAATCAGAAAATCTTCTTAGGTATGAAAAACTACAAAGACTTCTCCGTTTACAGCCAGTTCTTTGGGCTTAATTTGTGCCTGTGAGAGTCGGGCCAGGAGCCGGAGCCTGGTAAAGCCATCGCAGGCCAGCGGCCCGAGCTGCATCGCTGTAATTGGACGTCGGTTTTCATAATTCTGCTCCCACTTTAATAGACTGGTGTGAAGTGGTCTGTCCCTCATTAGATGTACTTTAAAAGCTGTTACACACTGTTTGTGTGTCTAACATCAACATATTTATTTATTTTCTGTATGTTATTAGGAGTACTTTTTATTTTTTATAGATTTATTTTATGTGTATGTTGTATTTTCTTGACTGTGTCAGTCCAGAACTACAACATGTGGCCTCCTGCTGATACTGACACATATAAACCTGAGGACAATTTAATGATTTAAACAACTTTATTTACATTTATCTATATTTATTATTTTTATAACTAAAAATGAGATATGAAATATGAAAGTACTGTATATTTCTGCATGAGGTTTTTTTGGAGCACACAAGATGTTTTGGATCCAGCTTTCTAAAATACAGCAAACCTGAAAAAGACAGAACAGAACTGTTCTCTATTGGACCTACCGGTACCGAATAAACAGCTCTGTCTGCTAAAAGTTATGTTCCTATACAGCGAAACTGTGTTTTGAATTATGTTTTGAGGGAAACACATTTTGTCGTGGATTACGTTTGTTTTTGGATGTTTCACAAATATGGACTCGGTACACGCATTTTACTTCTTGGCGTTTTTCATTCGGACCAGCACTTCTCACAAGCTGCCGATGCTCTTCTCTGCTCTCTCCATATCAGCTTCTCTGGGAGATTAATAATGGCGATTGATAACGAGAGAGTAGAGCCATAAGCCGTACGGCGCACAGCCGAACAACGCTGCTGTAATTTATCAATACAGTGTTCACCTCCCTTTTGTAAAATAATTTGTGAATTGTTTGTCACTAATAAGTAAGTTTGTTGTTGTTGTTGTGAACAGAGGATCATTTTATTATTAATTGTGATGTTATTAATGTCACATAAAGCTTATTTTCCACATAGAAAGTCCAACATTAAATGGTCAAATAAAGGCTGTATGAGGCTGTAAAGCTCTGTGTCTGAGACATTCCTGCAGTATCATAATGTTTTATGGTCATACAGTAGAGCCAATAAGACCGAGGATACTGAATGGAACAGACGGCGTGCACACACACACACACACACACACACACACACACACACAGTTATTAAGTGCTGCAGACGGCGAAGTGATCCTCTGTTGTCCCCAAAGGACTCTGTAGAAGCAGCAAGTGGATAAAAGCATCTAAACAGGGCAAACAGGCAAAGACACACACAAACATGCACTTACAACAGTGTGCACACAAGTAAAAACAAGCATAAGCACAAAAACACACACAGCAACAAAAACAAGACGCGGCTGAAACGTTCTGGGTGAACGAAATCCACAAAGTGCAAATCCACGACTTCTTGGTGTCCCTTGAAAGTTTCGGTAGTTCTGAAAGAGAATCTGCATTATGATCTTACCGTGTGCCGTGAATAAAATGGAATAAAACAAAATAATCATAATTCATTTTCATAACTGGCCACAGCTGTGTAAACGTCTCGACTCAGACAAGCGTTCAGAGGTATTTCCCACTCTGCGGTGCAGTTGAAAGACAAATTCCCCCTCGCCGACGCAGACGGACGGTTTGATGTAGCTGATATTTGACCTCCTTTAACACGAGGCCCTGAACTACCCGTTACCGAGTCCTGCAGCCGCTGCAGACAGGACAGGAAACTGTTTTTTTCACCATTTCACCACAAAGGCAGGTTGTTTTTTAAAGAGTGTGATGCTCCTGCAGCAGAGCAAAGACAGACTAAATTTACCAGCATTTGACTGGTGGTTGGTGTAATTTCTCTCCATGACAGACAGACTCTCGCAGACATGCACTGATCCTGCTGCCAAGTGTCCGCTGTTTCACTCGAAGCCTCTTTTGGGATAGAAAATCATGTCTGACAGTGCTGTTTTTTTTAAGGTCTTGTAAAAGGATAAGTGGGACTGCAGGGAGGACTGTGGTTATCTTTTTTTAGAAAAAAAGGACCAGCTTAAAGACTATGAACACAAAACCCAAGAGGTGGAATGCTGCATTGTTTCCCATTTTAGCTTCTCATCCCTTGAAACAAAGAAATCTTTGCTACAGTTAAATTGTGCATGTATGGGTTATGACCAGGTCAGCTACAGAGATGTTTTACTGTTTCATCTGCATAGAGGCCTGTTCAGGGACATTTATCCAGTAATTCATGAGAACGTACAAAGATTAAAGGAACATGTGAAAAATATTGGGTAGCAAACATACTGTAAGTCTGGTGATACATCAGATTTTAGTTTTTTACAAACATCACCATACATTTGTTGCTCTTTCTTCCAGGTTCAAATCCAACGAGGACTATGTTTACGTCCGTGGTCGCGGTCGGGGGAAGTATATCTGCGAGGAGTGCGGCATCCGCTGCAAGAAACCCAGTATGCTGAAGAAACACATCCGAACGCACACCGACGTCCGGCCGTACGTCTGCAAGTTCTGCAACTTCGCCTTCAAAACGAAAGGTAGGGCTTCTTACTCAGCGTGTCTGAAAGACTGACTGTCTCTTGACTCTTTTCATGGGAGAAAATTACAAAAGTTTCATAATCATCTGATAAATCTACTCCTCATCAGGGGAGGAAGAACCATTTTGATCACTGTGGTGCAGTAAATCTGTATTTAAATCATGTTTTCTTTGGGTGTTTGTAGCTTTTTTAAAGCAGGTTTTTAGTAGAAAACTCAAGATTAGAGCTGAATTTAATACTAAAACGCAGAATTAACTGGTTGACTGAATGAATGAAGCATGCAGGGAGGCTGTTAGTGTGCAGCTAAGGTCAGGACCTCCTTCATATCAGAGGTGGAGATGCTGACTGGCTGACAGCAGTTCTTTAATAAAAAGCTATTAGCTGCCTGATACTTGCCCCATGCACAGTATCTGACTTTGCATTCAGCCAAGAGTTCAGAGTAATTTTGTCATCAAATTACATTATGTATAAATTATATATAATTTGTAAATTGTAATTTTGTGGTCGCTGCCACTGCTTCTATTTCCATTTCTCTCTTTGTCGCTCTTGCAGCCAAACAAGCTCTGGTTTCCAGTAAGACTTAATCAAAGGGTCATTAAACGGCGTGTGTGTGTGTGTGTGTGTGTGTGTGTGTGTGTGTGTGTGTGTGTGTTTGTAGGAAACCTGACGAAGCACATGAAGTCAAAGGCTCATATGAAAAAGTGTCTGGAGTTGGGAGTCTCCATGTCTTCTGTTGAGGACACCGAGGCAGATGACGGAGGTGAGAAACACACACAAACACACACACCCCTGTACTTGTATTACTGTCCTTGTGAGGACACTCATTGACGTAATGCTATCCTAAACCTTTACCCACTGAGACCCGTGGCAGTGTGGGGGTGATCCCAACCAACTTTACTGTCTTTCAGCAGGGTCAGTTTTAAAGCTGAGGAATCTGTAGCATCAGTACCAACCAGGTCAGACTACTACTACTACTACTACTACATCCTGGTAACTAGAGACCTAGAGCATTCAGAGGATGGGGTCTTTCCTAGCTACACTGACTACTACTACTACTACTACTACTACTACTACTACAGAGGATGGGGTCTTTCCTAGCTACACTGACTACTACTACTACTACTACTACTACTACTACTACTACTACTACAGAGGATGGGGTCTTTCCTAGCTACTCTGACTATCAGGGGTTTCTGAGACCTTTACACAACACTAGTGATCAACATCCAAAAGCCAAAAAAAAAAAGTAGTCTCCAAATGTCAAAAGTTTTTGATGCAAAATCCCAGCAGGTTTTTTTCTCTGGTGTTCCTCAAGGTCTTGGTGTCTTAATATGGTAATTTGGAGGATTATTAATCATTTTGATCAGTTCTCCAGTGGTAAAAAATGGTTCAATTTAGAACCAAATCTGTGGAACAAACGGTATTGATCTAAAAATTACTGCAACACGTGATGAGACATGATAGAGCAGGAGGATGGACCTGAGCTGCTCCTCAGATTAATCTCCAGGTTCCAGCTTTGAGATGACGGTCTTCCTATGAGACATCTACTGCTGACCTGCTAGGACCTCTCCGGTCCTCACTCTCCAAAGCGTCCTCACTCTGAAGGTCTAAAACTCACACTGGTCCTCACAAGGATACATGTACGAGTACACACACACACACACACACACACCCGTTGAGCGCTGCCTGCAGTGTCTTTGGCTCGCTGCGGTCCAACAGGGACGATTAGCGTAATGGAAAGCAGAGCTCATCCTGACAGCCACAGCTCATGTCAAACAACCACACTTGACACACAAGCCGCTTTAAATGAAACTTCCTTCCACCGTTTGTATGAGTCTCTTATTAGATTATTATAATATTCCCATGAACAATTTGAAAGCCACAGTTTTATTTTCCAGCATTTACTCAGAAACAGCAACGACAGTTTGCTGCTCATTGCCTCTGACTGGCTTCACAGGTTTTAAGCCTTCCATCCCATTAATCAGCTGATATGATAGAAATAATCTGATAATTATTACCAGGGAAGATGTTGTGGGCTGAGGGGGAGGAATATGATTTCCCATGAAATTTTCCCTAATAATAAATTGTCATTGTCCGTCTCTTGGGGCTGTGACGGCGTCTGAACAGATGAGTGCGGTTCAGTGTCTCGTTAATCTTTTGATGACTTCATAATAATGAAGATGGAAATTAGTGAAATTAGTTTTATATTCATGTTCACCATGAACAGCAACGACGTCCCCATCGTCTTCCCAGTTTCTGTTGTTCATTTTGTGTCTAAACAGTTGGGTAGGTCATTTTAAGGTAAGGTTGTAAGATAAGATAAGATAAGATAAGATAAGATAAGATGTTCCTTTATTAGTCCCACAGTGGAGAAATTCACATGTTACAGCAGCAAAGTGGATAGTCTTATTATTATTATTATTATTATTATTATTATCATTATTCCTTAGATGGGCCAATGGTTGGCTGTTATGGAATAACCTCTGACAGGAATAATTAACGGGCACGTCCATTTTTATTTTATTTTAATTTTTTTTAGGTTTTCATTCTGTATCTTCCCAGTGGTGACATTTTCATTTTAAACATACGTTACATAGAGCAACTTAGGTGATGACGCTGTTACATGTACAGTATATATATATATATATATATATATATATATATATATATATATATATATCAAAATCTTAAGACCAGTTAAAAAATTGCAAGAATTTACGTTTTGCACTGTTGTATCTTAAGAAGGTTCTAAGTAGAGTTTCAAAATGCAAAAAGAAGAAATGAGAGCAAGAGACTAAATGTTTTGAGCAGGCAATTTATTGAAAAGAACAATTTAACTAAAATAGGCTGTTCATCAGCTGATCAAAAGTTTAAGACCATAGCTCAAAAAAAACCCCTAAAACAGAAATTAAAGTCTCAAAAACAGACTCAGTAATGAGCAGCTCCACCATTATTGTTGATCATTTCAAAAATTGGTGTTGGCCTGCTTGATGCGAGTGTTTCCAAAAGGCTTGTAGGAATGTTGCTCCAAGTGGTGAAGATGGCTTCACGAAGGGCATCCACTGTCTGGAACTGATGTCCATTTTTGTAAACTTCCCTTGCCATCCATCCCCAAATGTTCTCAATTGGATTTAGATCAGGGGAACATGCAGGATGATCCAAAAGAGTGATGTTATTCTCCTGAAAAAACTCCTTTGTCAGACGGGCATTGTGAATCGCAGCATCGTCCTGCTGAAAAACCCAGTCATCAGCACACAGACGAGGGCCCTCAGTCATGAGGGATGCCCGCTGCAACATCTCCACGTAGCCAGCTGCTGTTTGACGCCCTGCACAACCTGGAGCTCCATTGTTCCATTGAAGGAAAAAGCAGCCCAGATCATGATGGCGCCCCCTCCGCTGTGCCGTGTTGAAAAAATCTCAGGTGGCATCTCCTTGTCATGCCAGTAGCGTTGGAAGCCATCAGGACCATCAAGGTTACATTTTTTCTCATCAGAGAATAAAACTTTCTTCCAACTTTGAACGTCCCATGTTTGGTGCTCCCTCGCAAAGGCCAAACGGGCAATTTTGTGGCGTTGAAGGAGACGTGGCCTTTGAAGAGGTTTTTTGTTTTTGAAGCCGTTCCTTTGCAGATGCCGTCTGATGGTTATTGGGCTGCAGTCAGCACCAGTAATGGCCTTAATTTGGGATGAGGATCGTCCCGTGTCTTGACGGACGGCCGTTCGGATCCTCCGGCTCGGTGCCGGTGAGATTTTTTTGTTCCATAAACCTCAGGATCTTTTAAGAAATGCAAAATGACTGTCTTACTGCGTCCAACCTCAGCAGCGATGGCACGCTGTGAGAGGCCTTGTCTATGCAGCTCAACAATCCTGCCACGTTCCAAGGCAGTGAGTTTTTTTGCTTTTCCCATCAAGAGGTCTTGACAGTGTGATTACTTGACAGGAAATGACATGGAATCCAAATTTTTCCACAGATTTGGGCTTTTAAAGGATGTGGTCTTAAACTTTTGATCAGCTGATGAACAGCCTATTTCAGTTAAATTGTTCTTTTCAATAAATTGCCTGCTCAAAACATTTAGTCTCTTGCTCTCATTTCTTCTTTTTGCATTTTGAAACTCTACTTAGAACCTTCTTAAGATACAACAGTGCAAAACGTAAATTCTTGCAATTTTTTAACTGGTCTTAAGATTTTGATCAGGAGTGTATGTATATAGTGTATTTCATCCCGTTTATTGTCCCACTAGAAATCAGGAAAGAGGCTGGGACACGGTGGACAGGAACACAAGGTAGAACATGAGCAGTGTAACTGAAGCTGAGGTCGTGCGTTGTGATTGGCTCAGTTTCAGCGAGGGCGGACCAGATGTTACTGCATGTGTTGTACCTCCAAAGATACGAGGAGTTGATGAGGCGTGACCCCGCCTCCTTCCTTCTTAGAGACGTTGATGAAGAGCAGAGTCCGGCTGTGATTCGCCTCACGTGTTGCTCAGCATCAACACACAGTTGACGTTTTATCTTCCACTTTTTTCCCGCCACTTTCAGACGTAACACCAAATCCGTAACGCTCCCACAGAGCAGAGAGAAACGCCGCCGGTGGATCCTCTACCTGAACTTTATCGTGCCCTCTCTCCGTTTCCGTAACAGAATCACAGCAGCAATACTTCCAATATGATCAATGGGTCCAAAGTCCGGCCCGCGGGCCAATTGCGGCCCGTGTTCAAATTTCCACCGGCCCGCAGCCTTTGTCATATAATCAACAATATGCGGCCCGCCACGATATCGGTGTGCAATTGAGGAGGTGTGCAGCAGACACCTCATCTCTGGCTGAGGAGTTTTAACGCCGCTTTCGGGATTTTGCAGCTGTTGAAAAGGAGATCAGGCTTTTTAACTCTCCTTTCTCCGACGACGCTCCAGACCTCCTCCAGCTGGACCTCGTTGAGCTGCAGTGTGATGCGGAGAGTCGCGGTCGGCACCAACGGCTCCCTTTGTCAACTTTTACCGCCAGCTGGATGAAGGCAGGTTCCCAGAGATTCAAACAGTTGCTAAGAAAATGCTGAGCTCGTTTGGCTCCACATACATGAAGAAGACGTCCAAGAACCGCCTGAGGACCAGATTAAGAGACTCTCACCTGCGTGACGTCTGCGCATCAGAACCACTGCTTTAGAGCCAGACCTGGTCTACTGACTGTAGTCCAGATCTCAGAGCCACCCTTCACATTAGTGCAGACAAGTTATATGTTTAGTCTTCTGAGGTGAATCACTTCTATTATTTTCTTTTTTAATGAATATGCTCTGAGTCTTTTCAAATCAGGGATCATTAGTTCTTGTTTTTCAACTGACAATCAAACTGTCTCTTGTATAACAAACTAAACTGTCTTCATATTTATTGATAACAAACATTAGGGTCTTAAGAAACAAATATACAAATACTCAGTATTAAATATTAAAATCTAATTTGGTCCAGCACTCACTTTTCCATTTCATATTTTTGATCCAAGTCTAAAATTGACATAAATTTCGTGTTTGATATCTGACTCTAAATCAAATATATTTTTGATTTTTGATGTTCAGTTGAAATGAAAGAAGGGCTGATACACAGGTCGATATGGCCTCCAATAAGATACCTGTTATTCTGTTATGTTAATGGTTCAAGAGTGTCAGGCTGAATGGTCGGCCCCCACACAGATTAACCTCACCAAATCTGGCCCTCTTTGCCAAAAGTTTGGACACCCCTGGTTTACGGAGACGTCGCTCCGGTGTGTCCGTCGATAGGAGGAGAGAGTCGGGGAGGAAAGAGCGACTCCTTCTCCCAGCAGCATGAACCAGCCTCTACATGCAGACTCAGAGCAGCTACACAACTAAAGCATCGGGAGGTTTACAGCCAGAGATCTGCAGCCTGACGCCGTCTGGAGGACGCTGGATTCCAGCAGTGATTAGAGTAGTGGAGCTGCCCTATAATCTGCCGACTCTCAGCAGATCAGCTACACAGTAGTTCCTGAACTGAATTCCTGAAATCACAATTTGGTTGGTTTGGTCTCATGTTTATTTACTGCCACAGATTTATTGATAGGGCTCCTATATAAACCAAACCAGGGATTGTTGCACCAATTTGCAATATGAAATATTTCTATATACATATATGACAAGTTATCTGTGATTTTTGAAGCATACTTTACAGTTGTGCAAACTATAAACATGTCTAGATAATTGCCCAAAATGTAAATATGATCTGTGTGTCAGTGCTCACAGGTTACAGTGGATGTTGTGTTTTACCTGCCAACAGGTGTGCAGAGTAAAAATGAAGGTTTTGTTTGATTTTGTTTAATTTCCCACCATTTACACCACCAAATTAAATTTTACTGAAGTTGACCCCAAGTGTGTGTGTTGTGTGTGTGTGTGTGTGTGTGTGTGTGTGTGTGTGGGGGTGTGGCTCGGTGTTTAATTGGGACACGACCCACAGACACATGCCGGGTTTGGGGGAGGAGAGCACTTCAGAAAATCAGTCAGTGATTCGTTGAGATTTAAACATTTGTGGTTAAACTGATGTATATGAGGCTGACTGGTCGGCTCAGCACAGTTTATCATCTCCAAATGGTTTGTGTTTCTGAAGAAGAAAATAAATAGATCATAGAAATATGTTTTATATTTCTAGGATTTTGACTTGTGCTAGGATGAAACATCTGGTGAGGATCTGTGTGGATCTTCATCAACTTTGACCTTTTACTACGATTCCCAAAAATTCCCCTTTTCAGCAGTTATCAGCCAATAAGATAAGATGAACCTTTATTAATAAGATAAGATGAACCTTTATTAATCCCCGGAGGGAAATTCGGGAATCAACAACATCTTATCAGAAAGTCGGACCACAGCGACGGTCGGTCACCTCACAGTAACTCCTGCAGAAAACACACAGCGTCGAGGGTTTTTGTATCAAATGGCTTAGTTTTATTGTTTTTTCTATTTTATTGGTTTGAGCTGGTGGGAATGTGTTTTCAGTGGTGCTTAGATTCACATCCAATCTTTCTGTTAGCACATATTAACGCAGACTGCCTCTCTCTCTCCACTTCTCCTTCTCTTCTTCTTTTGTTTGCTTCCTCTTCTTCCTTTTCTTCCTCTTCCTCTACTTGCTTTCCTCTTCTTTCTCTCCATTTCCACCTCCTCGTCCTCCTCTTCTAGATGTCGGAGAGGAAGGCCAGAGGTCTGAAAAGATGTCGAGGGGCGCCATGGCGGAGCACCAGTTCTCAGATGCCGACGACTCAGACGGCGGAGAGGACGACGGCGATGAGGTGGATGATGAGGACGACGAAGAGGACGACTATGATGGCGACTCCACCCCTAAGACGCGTTCACGCTCCACCAGCCCGCAGCCTTACAGCCTGCCCTCCATGTCCATCACAGCCGTGGCCTCCTCCTACCCTGCTCCTCACCTCTCTCATCACTCAGCGTCGGACCTCCTGGGCAGCACCACCAAGCCGCCGCTGTTTGGCTACTTCACCACCGTGCCGAGCATTCAGATCACGGCGCAGGCGCCGCCCAGCGACCACGGACAGACGGAGCACCAGCGAGGCCTGCAGCGGACGCCGGGTGGCGGGCTGCTGGCTCCACCCTCCTCCTCCATGGATGATGACCTCCCCATCCCATCCCCGGACCTCTCCTCCCCGTCATCCCGCCTGTCCTCACCCAGCCTTGAGCCCTCACGTTGCCCTTCCCCAATATCCCCTTCCTCCTCGCCTTCAGCCCGCCGATACCTCTCCCCACGTCGTGACCTCTCGCCACGCGCCAGACACCTCTCTCCGCGGCGGGACATCTCTCCTCTGCGTCACATCTCCCCCAAGAGGGACCCGGGGGCGGCGGGAGGTTACCGGCGAGACCTCTCCCCCAGGAGGGGACACCTCTCGCTGCTCTCCCCTCTGTCTCGGCCCACGTCTCCGGCAGGAAGAGACTACAAGCGTGACCTCTCACCACGAGGGCGCCACAGGGCGATGATCCGGCCTGTTTCCCCTCGCCGAGGGCTGCACCAACACCTCCTCCACCACAGGTGAGTTGAGGGACAGACACGCGATCTGAATGGACACCGCAGTGATATATTAAGAGAAAACAGGGTCAGCGATGCAGGACTTGTAGAGGAAGACTTTATGTGGTGTTATTAAGTTAAAGATTGGATGAAGATTTATTGTGATATTTCTACTTGTTATGTGACTACCAGCCAGCAGAGTGGATCGCGGGGCCTCAGACCGGGTCACCAGGTTGGGGTACTGGGTCAGACAGAGCTGGGACGCCGCAGAACTAGCGCTGAGATGGAGACGGTAAGCATCCATAAAACTCCCAAATCTGAATATGTTTCTCTATATTTTACTCTGTAATGTGTCAGCCATCGTTACCTTGTTGGTACATAATGTGGATTTTAACATAGTAAACCTTTTCCAATCCCCCGTAGACCCATTTCATAGACCCATTTCAGTCTTTTTAGGGGGGTCCAGGGGGTCTTTAGGGGGTCAACAATTATAGTGGTGAACATCATCTGAAAGCTGAAACCTGATGATTGACGCTGCTCAGCTCTGAGGGTCAAGTTGTTCTAGTCAGGTGCTTAACTGTGATTAAGTGAACTTTCTGATGGTCCGGTGCAGTCCAGCGTGGTCTGGCATGGTCCGGCGTGGTCCGGTGTGGTTCGGTGTGGTCCGGTGTGGTCCAGTGTGGTCCGGTGCGGTCCGGCGTGGTCCGGTGTGGTTCGGTGTGGTCCGGTGTGGTCCAGTGCGGTCCGGTGCGGTCCGGCGTGGTCCGGTGCAGTCTGCCGTGGTCCGGTGTGGTCCGGTGCAGTCCGGCGTGGTGCGGTGTGGTCCGGTGCAGTCCGGCGTGATCCGGTGTGGTCCGGCGTGGTCCGGTGTGGTCCGGTGCAGTCCGGCGTGGTCCGGTGTGGTCCGGTGCAGTCCGGCGTGGTCCGGTGCGGTCCGGCGTGGTCCGGCGTGGTCCGGTTTGGTCCGGTGCAGTCCGGCGTGGTCCGGCGCGGTCCGGTGCAGTCTGGCGTGGTCCGGCGCGGTCCGGTGCAGTCTGGCGTGGTCCGGCGTGGTCCGGTTTGGTCCGGTGCGGTCCGGCGTGGTCCGGTTTGGTCCGGTGCAGTCCGGCGTGGTCCGGCACGGTCCGGTGCAGTCTGGCGTGGTCCGGCGTGGTCCGGTGCAGTCTGGCGTGGTAAACCTGGAGCAGAGATGTGGGAAAAGGATAAAACGAGGGAACAGAAAAGTGTCTGGCAGACGGAGCAGAAACATTCAGAGAGGATGAGGGAATAAAGAGCGAGTCAGGTAGCCTAGAGGGATGATGGAAGGGGGGCTGCTGGCTTCTGGTGGTAATGGGATCTTGGCCGGCACTGGTGTGGTTAATAACGCGCCTGGTTTTCTTCTTAAGAGCTCTACTTGAAACTCTGGCCTCTGCTGCTCCCACTTAAGCAAAGCGTGAAGCAGAAAGTGAGACTGGCTCAGCTTTAATAATCCTCCAAATGATAGATTCATGTTTTAACAACCGTTACGCAAGCAAGTTTTTCTTCATGTGTTTGATTTTCTTACCGACACCTGGCTGCCAGAACAACCTCACATTTACTCATTTATTTCTGATTTCCATTGCAAAGCCTCAGATGTGTGTATTGTGCTGTCCAGTGGGTGGATTTGTTCTGTGGGTTTGTACATCACACTGAAATGAACAAAGAGGGAGAAACGCTCATCACGTCCATGGTTTCATGTTCATCTCATGTTTCCAGGAACACTGTTTGGGCTCGCCGTTGCTAGGGGAACGGGACCAGAGTGGTAGCCGCGGTAACCAGTCCAGCCCACCTCACCAAGTCCTGTTCAGTCACCTTCCTCTCCACTCTCAACTCCAGGTATTTCATTTATTTCAGTTTGTTTTTTCCTTGTATATGTTTTTTTATTTTATTTTCTTTTTAGATGTTTTATACTGTAAATAGCTAAATAGTATATTTTGTAAAATTTATTTCATTTTCTAGAATTTATTTTATTTTTTACATTTTAGTGTCAGGTAATTTGTTAAAAATATTTAATTCATTTTATTTTGTATATGTGATATTTTGGATTTTCTTTATTTTGGATTTTCTTTATTTTTTTTCTTACATATTTTTGTTTGTTTTTTACATTAATTTTATTTTCATTCTTTTTATTTTTGCTGTTTTTTGTTTTATGTTTTGTTTGTAAACTTTTTAATTATTTTATATATTTCCATCTGAATTTTATTCTGTAAAAAACTTTGTAAATACTTGAAAAAGGATGTGTTGTATTTACAGTATAAATCCTACAGAATAAAATAAATGCACAGATATAAAAGTGATATAAACAAATACATACAGGACATATTTTAGATATATTATGCTACATCTGACACTTTAATAAAACATCTAGCTGCTCACTGTAGTTTCTACCAAACACACTGGAGGAAATGGTGCCTTTGTCGGGGACTATTTTCAGCGGCGGATTAATCCATCTGTTGTACTCTCGTGATATTTGTGGCCGCAGGACGGTGTGTGTGGGACTGATAATAAATAATCTACAATGTGTGTGTTCATGGTTTTGTTCAGAGCATCAGTGAGGCTCATTGATGTGTTTTATAGTTTCTGGACAACAGTGGACAGAAGACAAATATCACCAGATGTGACTCATACTGTGATTTTCATCTCAGGTGCGTTCGCCGTTCCCGATGATCCCCATCGGAGGGATCCAGATGGTACACTCCGTCCCCACGTCCGTCACCACCCCTCTGAGCCAGCAGGGGGCGCCGCAGATGGCATCCCGCCTCGTGCTGCAGAAGAGCACATCGGAGGAGTCCACCACCAGCGAGGTCGCCTCCCCTCACTTCACCTCTTTCACCGAGAGGGGAGTTCGAGGAGGAGGAGGAGGAGGAGGCGAGAGGCTGAGGGAGTCAACGACACCTCAGCCATCATCACAGGAGAGGGAGGGAGGAGGAGTCAGGCAGGAGCAGGAGGAGAGCATCCAGACCTGCACCAAGGCCATCGCCTCCCTCTGCATCGACTCGGAGGAGCTCGCGGAGAGAGGAGGTGGAGGAGTAGGAGGGGATAGAGGGAAAGACGAAGGCAGAACTTCCTCCTCCTCTCCCTCTCCTTCTGCGCTGTCCCACGACTCCCAACACCCGCAGCGCTCGCCGTCCATCTCCACGTCGCCGCCATCTCCTCAGCCTTCGCCGTCTCCTCCGCAAGGTCCCAGGATTCAGCACTTTAGCAGCCTGGAGCTCAGAACCGGCCACCCATCAATCCCTGCCTCCCCTCACCCCTCCTCCCCCTCTCCCTCCTCCTCCCCTCACCCCCCCAGCCCCGGATCTGAACCCCTCCAGCCTCTGAAGCAGGAGAGAGACAGGGAGCTGGAAAGCACAAAGAGAAGCAGAGAGGTGTTGTAGGGCTGCAGAAGAGGAGGATCCATTTCTCATGTTGTTGTTCTTGGATAATAGGAAGGGATGAAGTGCAACAGAGAGGGAAAAAAGACTTTTGCACACTTTACACACTTCAGTTTAAACACACACTCTCTCTCACACACACACACACACACACATATACAATGACAGAAAGACTTAAAGACTAAAACCCAGGTGGACTTGTGCAGTGTAGATGTTTGTGTGACGCATGCCTGTCCTCACCGGGCCTGCTCTCTTATTTAAAGACTGGAAAGAGGATCACATGTACGGTAACTCCCACCAACATGAGCCTGACCAAAATCTGCTAAAACACAAGGACTCTGGTTAAAGTGGTACGTCAAGGCAAGACAAGAGTCAGACAGCTACGTGTGTGCCTTTTCTTTTATCCTTTTCCTTTATTTTTTGCTTATATTCTTATAAGCAAACAAAGCAGGAAGGTAAATGTAAATACAATATATCAGCTTTGTAATAAATGCAATCCCTCCTTCCTCCTCCCCTCCTTCTCCTCCCCCTCCTCCTGTGGGGTTATTATTATTTTTTTTGGACACCTTAAAGTCTCAACAAGCGATGTGAAGTTATGGATATTACTATTACGTACGGTTGCACTAAAACATATTTTTATATGAGTGAAATTTTAAAAATGGCTTTTTTGTGTACAGTAGCAATTCTATAATACTATTTATTATTGTTACCATGTTTCATAAATTGTACATTTTTTCTTAAATGTCGTGGATGCCTTTTTCTATGTAAAGCATGGGTTTTTTGCTATCGCATACATTAGGGCGAGGATATGTACACTGTAATATGGCTTTATATGTTAGACCTATTTATATATGTCTAAGTGAGCCCCCTCTACTCTACTAGCCAGGTATATACACATAGAAGTAAGATTTACGAGAATATTTAGCCAGCATATGAATACATCCAGTATATGAATCTATGGACCCGTCTATCTATCTGTCTAACTATCTATCTGCACTCAACATTTAGAAAGACATTCACATTTAGGTTTTGGTAGTTTGCTTGTACATTTTCTCTGCTGCTCTTTGCCTGTCCCCGGTTGTGATTTCTCTTGTTTTTTACTTACTTTTGTGGTATAATTTTCATTTTTACGATGCACAGACTTGCTCTCAGCATTAAGTGAATGAACATGCCTTCTTGCACCATGGCACTCTGCTCAGTTGTTGGGTTTTAACCCATCCACACGTGCACACTCCTCCCCAACGTCGCAGAAGCTTCACTTTCTAAAAGACAGCTTTGCTTTAATGGTTTTATTCGTTGGACATCTGAATGGGGAAAACATTCCAGTCCATGTAAATATTCAGTCCATCCCCTTAAACACACATATTTTTGGCATTGATGCACATTGTGGCCAAGGCAATCAACCCACCTTATTTAATGGCTTTATTTCTGGGGACACCTTGACACCCGCATTCACCAAACTCTGACAAAATGCACCTTATATTTCTGAAAGTCGCAGCACTCTGATCAGTTTTTGGTTTTTTTGCAGCAAACTTTTGATTGAAATGGAAATGTCTCGGAGGAGAACTGTGCTGCACTCTGAACCCCCAAAACTGCCTGAAAAATAATCCTAATACATTTAAGAGTTGTGATATTGAGGCTTTCTGCACTGCTTGTTTGGGCCCTCCTGTAACCCGTCCTCCTCTCCTCGACATCCCTTTGTAGCTAAGCAATATTTAGCCAAAACTCTGCTCACCAGCAGGGACTGTATTTGTTGCAAGGCAACAATAAGCATCCTTAAAAACCCTAAATCAGGAGAAGAAGGGAGCAGGAGGAGGTGATTTCAGTCTCTTTTGACATGTTTGGGTGGCGTCGGGCCGGCTGCAATGTGAGTGTGTATCTCTGTATTGTGTATCGTGTGTACTCGACCAGTATATCCTCTTCTTACCACTTTTTTCTATTTCGATCCTCCTGTTATGTACACTTATCATGACGACAATGATGTCTTTAAAAAAATCTTTCTCTCTTTCAAAGATTTCAAAGCACAAGTCATTGTATAGAAATGACAATACAAACAAAAGGACAAAAAAAAGGTAAACGTGCATATAAAAGGGTAACGTTTGTGATGGTGTTCTGTGGTATTAATACATATATCATGTATGACCCCAGTTGCAACAAGGAATCGCAGTAGAAGTGGAAAAAATGGATCGTTGTTTTCAAATAAATATGAATAGAATCAGTTGTTTGTCTGCTTGTTATTGTGTTTTCTGCCCAAACCCTGATAGTCCAGAAAATGTCCCAACTATCCTGGACAGAAACATATGGATAAATATTATGCAAAATGACCTCATTGGGCTTTCCTTGATATATTCAGTTCCTACCGGCGTCCTGCCCTACTCGCCTCTGGTTGGCTAACCTGATACTCTAACCCTAAATCTAACCAGTCCTGCTCCTCATACCTAAACCCAATCAACCAAGGCAAGGAGATTTATTAAACTAGTGCGCTTTCAATAAACTATAAAGTGGGCTACAAGTATAAAACTAGTAAACTATCAGTACACTTAAAGTATAGTTTTAGAAACTAAATGAGTCCCAAGAAGTACTGAAGTAGTACACTTACAAGTACAAAACTTTTTGTACACTTATAGCTGCAGTACAAAATAAGACTTTAATAAACTAGTTGTGTACTCAGTTTATTATTCTTACACTTAAGGTACACTTAAAAATATACTTTTATAAATTAAAAGGGGGCCAGTTTAGTCCTAAGAAGTATTACAGCAATATGCTAATAAGTATACTAGTACATTGCTATTAGTATACATTCTGCATAAAGTATACTTGAACTTTCGTAAAGTATACTTCATGAAATAAACTTGAAGTACACTACTTTTTCATAAGGGAGTATATTCTTCAGAAATAAGACAAATGACAGCAGCATGGTTTACAGACAAATCATTTTTTAGTTGTTTACACTCATTTTATTGTAATTTTGGTTCAGAATCTGGATAATTACTTTTAGTTTGGTAATTATGATGCTGTCACTGAATAGTTCAGTACAATAGTCACTGCCAGATAACGCTAGATAACTGTATAATAAAACTCAAACCCAGAAGAATAACATAAAAATGGTTATGCTAATTTCATATTGCTTATATAAACTATAGCTGAAGCCTGTGTGCTGCTCGGCGGATCATCGGTAAACTGACATTTTCTAAATGATGCAGAGAAGTGTCCTAGAAGATAAGATAAGATAAGATGAACCTTTATTAATCCCCGGAGGGAAATTCGGGTAAGAAGCTGGCAGAGGGAGGAAAGCCGGCGTTATCTTTAGAGTTAATTACAGCTGTGCAGCTCAGCGTGGTATTCCCTGTTAAACACACTCGTCCACCGCAGGCTGTTGGCTGCTAACCATTAAGGCATGTAAACAAGCTGATCCGGGTGAGACGCGACCAGAAATGAGAGCTTTCCCAGGGTGCACTCAGGGACCGGTCCCGTGACGGTCGGGCTGCGGTCCTGAGCGTGAGTTCGCAACATAACTCATATGTACAAATCATATTCAGCAACGTGCATGATTATCGCCTCCTAAATGCTTCATGCTAAATCTAAATAATCAATATGTGAGCAGAGAGGATATCTCCCTTTATTTCTATTCATTTTTCTCATGTGATGGTTGACTGCTGATATATAAAGAACCTACGACTTCCATGCTGACTCCATTTTGTCTTTGCAATCATATTTAATATCTCTGCAGTGGGTTTGAGTCGTGTCACGAAATTGAAGTCCAACATGCATGCTTTTTAAAATCATGATAGCAACCAAACCAACTGTACCACTAATGTCAGTATTCAGGATACTTAGTTAATTAGCTGAACAGCAGCACACTGAGCAGCTTCAGACTAACCTGCAACAAGCACAGAGACTTTCACTGACGAGGTCGTGAATACGACATGATGGGGCGTTCAGGGCCCAGCTGGTAAACACGGTAAACACCACCACCCCTGAAGGCACCATAAGGCATAAGCACCGTTTAGGCAAACACACCATGACCACGCCCACTGAGGAGGACGTTTCTACCGTTTGAAGCCGTTGGCAGAGCTTGTAATCCATCATCTCTGCTACAGACCATCTTTAGTTTGGCATTTTGGCCGTCGAGCTGCGAACAGTGCATGAAAACATCCTGTTATAGTACACGCCAAAGTCCCTAAATGAACTTAACATGTAGATTAAAACCACTACTTCAGTGTTTGTAATGCTGTTCAGGTACATGGTGGATGATGGTGAAACGGGCGTAGACTGTTTATCTTGTTACAGCCTGGCTCAAAGGCAACTGGAGCTTTAGCTTCTGTTTGCATACTACATACTACATGCTGGCCAAATCAGTATATTATGAGATAGTACTACTATTACAGTCTGAGCCAGTGCTACTAGTACATTCTGAGGTAGTACCACTAGTACAGTCTGAGGTAGTACTACTAGTGTAGTCTGCGGTAGTAGTACTAGAACAGTCTGAGGTTTTACTACTACTACAGTCTGAGGTAGTACCACTAGTACAGTCTGAGGTAGTACTACTAGTAGTACATTCTGAGGTAGTACTACTAGTAGTACAGTCTGAGGTAGTAGTAGTAGTGTAGTCTGAGGTAGTACTACTAGTACATTCTGAGGTAGTACTACTAGTGTAGTCTGCGGTAGTAGTACTAGAACAGTCTGAGGTTTTACTGCTACTACAGTCTGAGGTAGTACTACTAGTACAGTCTGAGGTAGTAGTAGTAGTGTAGTCTGAGGTAGTAGTAGTAGTGTAGTCTGAGGTTTATGTCTTTTTAATGTCTGAAAGGACGTTAGTCCACCTGAGAGTAGAGGATCATTTCCTATAGACGTCTATAGACCCAGAGGAGTCGCCCCCTGCTGGCTGGAGACAGGATGGAGGGTTAAACCTGATTTGTTTTCCCCTGCCGGTGCTCAGCCTGTCAGCTCAACACAACGGTGATGCATCCTTCTAGTGACCGAGAGGAAAAGGAACATTTCTGATTTTTCCCAAACACCTTTTCAAAAAAATATGAAGCTACTATTAATAAAATGAAAAAAAAAAACACTTCAACATTATTTTGGACTACAAAAAGAGGATGATTAAGTGTGTTAGAAAAATGAGGTGTTAATAAAACCTGGATGACAGCCAGTAAGTAACCAGATATTAATCTCCTCTACACTAAACAAATAATGGGAACTGCTGATTGATTAACAGACTGATAGATATTGTTTTTGCAAAATGTTCAGGTGCATATCTGCATAATTTAATAACACTCTGCATGCAAACAACATGCAGACACAGCTACAAACACAGACACAAAGGCAGTGACACAAATGCTGCTAAACAGCAACACATCCGAGTCTCGGGGGAGATTTCCATACGCTCACAGCGCTGAACCAGGAAAACTGCACTCACACTCACGCCTTACAAACCAGTGATGAAAGTGATTCCTCCAAACGCTAATCAGGACCAAAATAACTCGCTTGATCATCTTCTATCAAAGGCCACAGGACTCACCGACACATGGGCAGACTGACAGCAGAAATGTAAGTTGACACCAACCCAGTTGTGTCAACAAAAACGACAAAAACACACACCACCAAAAAAAGTAGACAGGTAGACATATGTGGGACATGGCTAATGACAGGGACTACATTAAAATTAGAAATAAGAGTACGACAGAAGGAGGGTGAAGACAGAATAAAGGGATGAATCCAGATGGAGTCATATGTGGTGAAGACTTATTAGCTGACCTCCTTCAAAGAGGATTTTCAAACAGATTGTTCGTGATGGGGTTTGAATTCGTGCTGCTGACACCCTGTTATTGCAGCTACTACCTTTATTTACTCTACCAGTGTTATGGTGCCTTCAAATGGGGTCATATTTACCGCATTTATGAGATGGGAAGTTGTGCACATGATACGTGTGGCATTCAAATGGTTAAGTTGTGAAGCGTCTAGAAGCCACAGAGGCTAGCAGTTTAGCCAGCTAGCTAGTGGTTAGCATGATGCAGGATTTGTAAAGACATGATGACAGAGGAGAAAGATGAGGTCGTTGAGAATATCAACATTTTCCTCAGACAGATTATAAAATTACCAAGAAAAACTAAAATTACAATAATAACTTAATGCAGCGATAAATGAACGTCCATGGGCTCCACCAACGTCAACTAACACGTCACAAGTCGTGAACTCGGAGCTTTCAGAGACTTTCACTGACAAGGTCGTGAATACGACATGATGGGGCGTTCAGGGCCCAGCTGGTAAACACGGTAAACACCACCACCCCTGAAGGCACCATAAGGCATAAGCACCGTTTAGGCAAACACACCATGGCCACGCCCACTGAGGAGGACGTTTCTACCGTTTGAAGCCGTTGGCAGAGCTTGGGGGGGGGTAGCTCAGTCCGTAAGGACTTGGGTTAGGACGCGGAGGACGCCGGGTCAAGTGGTGGCCCTGAGCAAGGCACCAAACCCCCAACTGCTCTGGGCGCTTGTCAGGAGCAGCCCCCTCACTCTGACATCTCTCCATTGACATGTATATGTACTGTGTGAACAACAGAGTGTAAAACTGAATTTCCCCACTGTGGGACTAATAAAGGAATATCTTCTTCTTCTTCTTCTTCTCTTCTCAATCCATCATCTCTGCTACAGACCATCTTTAGTTTGGCATTTTGGCTGTCGAGCTGCGAACAGTGCATGAAAACATCCTGTTATAGTACACGCCAAAGTCCATAAATGAACTTAACATGTAGATTAAAAACACTACTTCAGTGTTTGTAATGCTGTTCAGGTACATGGTGGATGATGGTGAAACGGGCGTAGACTGTTTATCTTGTTACAGCCTGGCTCAAAGGCAACTGGAGCTTTAGCTTCTGTTTGCATACTACATACTACATGCTGGCCAAATCAGTATATTATGAGATAGTACTACTATTACAGTCTGAGCCAGTGCTACTAGTACAGTCTGAGGTAGTACCACTAGTACAGTCTGAGGTAGTTGTACTCGTGTAGTGTGAGGTTTATGTTTTTTTAATGTCTGAAAGGACGTTAGTCCACCTGAGAGTACAGAACTCTTTTCTTTTGCAGTCTAACTTTGTATGAGCTATTGATGAGCAGAAAATGGTATTTGGAAATATATTTTTACAAATGCTAAATGAGCCTCCAGGTCTCTGAGGGGACGGGATGCTGGACGGGTTTGACAGAGCACCAGACTCGTGGGCTGGTGCCCCGGCTGTATGAAAATGAGGACGCCCACTCACCCCTGTGCAGCCAATAGAAACACAGGGCTAATTATTATGCAGAATGATGTCATCGGACCGTCCCATCTCCTTGCCTTGGTTGATTGGGTTTAGGTATGAGGAGCAGGACTGGTTAGATTTAGGGTTAGAGTATCAGGTTAGCCAACCAGAGGCGAGTAGGGCAGGACGCCGGTAGGAACTGAATATATTAAGGAAAGCCCAATGAGATCATTTTGCATAATATTTATCCATATGTTTCTGTCCAGGATAGTTGGGACATTTTCTGGACTATCAGGGTTTGGGCACGAACGAAATAAATTTTATCCTGCAAGTGCTCTAACTTATACTTTTACTTTTAAGTATCTCTTGATCAAAAGATTATAAGCCAAGAATACTTAGACTTTTTTGTATACTTGTCAGTATGAGTCAAGCATACTTAAGTAAATGTTTGTTAAGTATATCTGTGATAAGTACATCAAAAGTAAAGTGTAAGTATACCCTCTTATGTTTAGAAGAAGTTAACTAATAGTACACTGGAATCAACTTTTTGGTGAGCGCTGCAGGTTTAAGTCACATCACACGTCACCGACATCTGAGTCATAACTTTACTAAAGAAACGCATAAAAACTGTATGAATATATGTAAAAAGCCGATTACATCACCATCCAATAGAGAGCTGCAGGAGTGAGTCAGCATGATGTCACTTCCTGTTCCTGTGTCTAGAGGTCAGTGTGCTTTTAGTTAAAGTCTGAGGTCCGGTCTGTGGCGAACACCAGCTGAAGAGATTTTAACACTTGGAGAACCTGGTTCCTCAGTGGAGAGTTTGCATATGACAATAAAGAAATGACAGAACGTTGGCCTGCAGTGAAGCTGAGTTCACTGTGGTGGATCAGCTGTATTTGCTGCGTCTTATAAACCTTTTAGCTTTGCTCTGGTGATGATGTGGCAGGTTGATTTATTACTTGCTTACAGTGCCTCATGTTATCTCATTACTGGGATCTACAGTAATCTGAGTGGTTTGTATTTCATTTCTAATGACACATGGAAAATGGCGGGTGCAGCGGACTGTGACTGCACTTCATTAAAGACCTTTGATTGGCTTTTTTTTAAACGTTTGGACGAGCTAGCTGCACAAAGTCACGGATCGATGTTGGCGTTTGATGGGAGGATGCTAAATCTGACTGCACAACTTGACATCAGCGGGCATGGACGGCATAATATCACCCTTGAACATGAATATGGTGCTCAGTCGCTGCTCTCTGGGCTTCTACACACTAAAACCACATTTCTTAAAGGACTCGCTGAAATGTGAGTCAATTAAATCAACAGGTGTTTCCGATGGAAGCTTTTGTTTGTCCCACTTAGCAACTGTAACCAAGGAGTCTGTGAGGAGGAGAGGCGGGACTTGACAAAGGGTCAGTTTGGCTTTAAAGTGGTTTAAGTCTGTCCCGCCTGAGTGTCCGCCAACGCTTTAAATGTGCACAGATCCAAGTCCTCCTGCACAGAAGAAGAATATTATCCGTTCATCTCGCTGCAGGATGGAGAAACGTCGCATCAACCATCTGATCGCTGCTTTACGTAGCAGGAAACACACCGACATGAGTGTGTACATGCGTTTGTGTGTTTGATGTGAGATAAAATGAGATGTCACACCACCATGGGTGGTCGGAGAGAGAGAGTGTCATGGAGGCATCTGTTCACTGGAATAAACAACTTTCCATTTTTAGCTGCCAGGAAAAAAAGGTGGAATTAGTAAAAACAATAAATAAATGAATAAATAAATAAATCCCGTCCGTGTGAGTGTGTCTCAGTTTGGGAGACGCCAGCAGGAGTGATTCAAAAATGAATCCTTTATAGTCGGTAAAGAGGCGAGGAGGTGAAATGAACCGAGAAAAGAGTCCAAATTATCAGGACAAAGGAAAAGAGAAAGGGGAAGTTAGAAGACAAGATGAGATTGAGACTTTTATGATATCTTAAAAAACAATTGAAAACTAGAGACGAAGAGAGGAGATGAGCTGAAATGAGAGAGGAGTGGCGAGGACAAAACAAGGAGAGTGAATTAGAGATGAGGAGAGAGGACGCCAGAGAAAACGAGAAGATGTCAGAGGAGGCCAAGCATGAAGGACAAAGGAAGATAAAGATGGGTAGACCAGACGAGAAGAAGAGATGATTAAAACAAAAGGTAGTTGATGAATAGAGGAGCAAGTCGCCAGAAAAAAATGCAAAACACAAAACACAAGATATGTTGAATGTCGACGTTTCTGAACCAAAAATAGGTTTCATAAATTTGTTTCATATCAGCCTCATATCACGCTTGCAGAAACACAATACAGCGTGGTTAGCGCAGTGAAACGATTGGTCAGGTTTAGGCAACAAAATACTCGGTTAGGGTTAGAAAAGAGATCATTGTTTATGTTCAAATAGTAACAGAACAACACAATGTCAGAACTGTTAACAATGTAACAATGTTACAGTGTTACAATGTTACAGTGTTACAATGTTACAGTGTTACAATGTAACCCCCTTACAGTAATGCCCACTTTCTGATAGTCCCAGTCAGTATAACTGTGTTATTGTCTCCTAGTCTAAATGGTGGATCTGAGTATTTCTGCATACTGGGTCCCTAAACAGTCCTGAACCCCATAAACTGGGTCTCAGTGTAAAGCTGAGACTCTGGTGGATCAATGAGTCCAACTGGATCCATGTGTGATGACGTTAGTCCCCATAGGAGCCATTTCACTGATCACTGTATAAAATGACCTGTGGTGACCTCTAGGATACTACTACTACTACTACTACTACTACTACTACTACTACTACTGCTACTACTACTACAACTGCTACTACTACTACAACTACAGCTACTGCTACTGCTACTACTACTACTACTGCTACTAGTACTACAACTGCTACTACTACTACAACTACAGCTACTGCTACTACTACTGCTACTGCTACTACTACTACTACTACTACAACTACAGCTACTGCTACTACTACTACTACTGCTACTACTATTACTGCTACTACTACTACTGCTACTACTACTACTGGGAGAGGAGAAGAAGTGTGGCGATGAGGTACAGAGGTGAGAGGAGACAACGCTAGAAAGCCTTCCTCCTCTATAACCTCTAAGATACTGCTACTACTGCTACTGCTACTGCTACTACTACTACTACTACTACTACTACTACTACTGGGAGAGGAGAAGAAGTGTGGCGATGAGGTACAGAGGTGAGAGGAGACAACGCTAGAAAGCCTTCCTCCTCTATAACCTCTAAGATGATAAAAGAGAGGAGCAGAGGAAGGAGGGATGAAGGGAAACTCTCCATTCAAAGAGGAGGATACACAATAAAATCCCCTCCTCCTGTTATTCCCAACACCACAGATGATGTGAGAGAATAAAAAGGAAGAGGATGGAAAATCTCCTTTGTATTGAGAAAAGACGGCGGAGGAAGGAGGAGAGAGTATTGTGAAGCCCAGGTAAGAAAGAAGGTGAGAGGAGAGGAAAAGCAAAGAGGTCTTCCTCACTATTATATGACAATAGGAGCAGAGAGGCTGGTGGGCACACAGATCCACACTGCCTCCTGGTGGTAGGCGGCGGTACTACCTCCACACACGAAGAGAAAGAAAATGGAAATGGGAAATGTTGTTTTCTGCTGTTGTTTCCTGGAAGGGCATCAAGAACCTTGGAGCCCATTAAACCCCTTGAGTCATGGGGACACTGGGGTTTAAGGACAAAACCACGCCTCTAACATGAAAGTAAAAGCGTCATTACTCACGGTGAGAGCAGCCAAGGACTTCCAGGTAGCAGCTGGCATCAGCCGAGCTGCCCCAGAAACTGCTGATGGTGGACTGACGCTCTTTTTATTCTCCTTACTCAGCTCTGGGCTGAGTTACATGAACAACAGGTGTAATATGTGAATCACCGGTGTATCTGAAATCTCATCCCATTTGTGTGTGAGTGGATCGGGTCTAACCGGTCCCAGATGTGGATGCAGATAACTTGTTTACTGCCGTACGTTTGTGGCTTGTTTACTGGAACCTCCTTTCCTGTTTGTGGTGGCAGTCAGAGGCCCCCTCTGTGGAGGCGATATGCCTTATTTATCCGCCGTTCGCTGCCTTTTCTTTGATTAAAACCACTTTTTTCCATCTTAAATCAAAGACCAAAGCTCTTTATAAATGTGGTTTAATGTGGCGACCAGAAGGAACGGTCCTACTGCTGACATCTTAAAGGATCATAAAGCAACATGCACACATGTATGTAGCATATTTCACTTTTTCAGCACTTTTGTAGAGAAACATGTGAAGGAGGTCCTGCAGAGCTTATATAGTCATTATATGCTGTTAGAGTAAAGGTTAGAGTCTCTGACGCAGTATTACCCCTCTAACAGAGGGTGGCCTGGTGTCCCTCTTTACTACAGACTGCACCGCTTTTTCATCCCTCGTCCCAAGTCCCACATGTTGAGACGATGTCCCACATTTTGATCTCTGGCTCTAAAGACAAACTGCTGCAGTACAGACGCTTTGCAAAAATACAATAGAGTATTAGGGCCATATTTAGGAAAAAATAAATCAGAGATTTCAAGTTGGTGAGAAAGAAGTTGGAATACGAGAATAAAGTCATAAATTTACAAGAAAGAAGTTGTACATTTATGACAATAAAGTCGTATGTTTATGAGAAAAAAAAGCCAGAATATTATTAGAATAAAGTCCAAAGTTTACAGTTACAGACTAAAATGATTTAATAAGATGTTTTGGGGTGTTGACCATCCTCCTCCTACATTATTTTATACAAATGACCCACTGGTTATGACACTAGCTGGCATGCTAAACAGAGGCATAGTGGGACGTATTAGCTAGTTAGCATTAGCAGGTGGCCAGCATGTGTTTTCCATCTTTCTGCAGAATGACGAAGACTTTTAATCTGAGTCAGCTGCAGCAGATCAGAAGCTGGAGGTGGAGAGGAAGATCTGCTGATGGTGCAGATGTATTGTGGAGCAGGGATCCTCCCTGTGGGTCTCCCACCAGCCTCCTCCTCCTCCTCCTGCACCTCCTGCACCTGCATGCCAGCCTCACCTCCTCACGGTCTTTAAGAGGTTTCCTATTATAGACTTTTGGCTGACTGCGCAGAAAGGCCTGTTTGTTTGCTGTAATGGAACTTTTCAGAAATGCAGCTGAAAATATGAAATCTGCTGAAATGCTTCTTGAAAGGGGGGCGGCAGTAGCTCAGTCCGTAAGGACTTGGGTTAGGATGTGGAGGACCCGGGTTCAAATCCCCCATGGACCAAGACCAACTGGTTGCTGGAGAGGTGCCAGTTTACCTCTTGGGCACTGCTGAGGTGCCCCTGAGCAAGGCACCAAACCCCCAACTGCTCTGGGCGCTTGTCTGGAGCAGCCCCCTCACTCTGACATCTCTCCATTGACATGTATATGTACTATGTGAACTGTACTGTGTGAACAACAGAGTGTAAAACTGAATTTCCCCACTGTGGGACTAATAAAGGAATATCTTTCTTTCTTTCTTTTCTTTCTTGAATTAACTAACTAATTCGACTTTAGGTAGTTGATGCAGTAATGTTTTAGAGCCACATTGGAAGTCTGAGCCTCTTTTAAAGGCCGACTCCCATCAAATGCTTCCAAGCTGTAACTAACAAACTGGTGCAGCTAGTTTGCATTTTTTATACAGCTTCCTCTTTCTGAAATACAAAATAAAGCACAGACACAATAACTAAGATTTCAGCTGAGGTCTAAGAGCTCGTATGGTGTTCTGCATCGCCTCGGTGTGATTTTCTGTGTAAAACAACATGGTCACACATTACCTGGAGCACAGGCTTCGTCTAAAGCATTTTAATGAGGAGATGTGTGATCCGTGGAGTCTCCATCTGGGTGTCCTCCGGGCGGCCATGTTGGCAGCTTCCCATCGTCCAGACGGTTCATCACAGTACCCAGTACAGTCTGAACATGTGAAGGTTAAAGTGTTTCTTCCTGTTCTGGAGGCACAGAGCTGCAAACGACGGGGAAACGCGATGAACTGTACAAATTATCAATTACAGAAATAGTCGGCCACAGCCTGCTGAGGCCTTCATCAACGTCGTGTCCAAACCGTCGACTGTCTAAAATGTGGACGTCGCCTCCGTCACACACATGTCAGTTCCTGCTCCGTCCATGTGGAGCCGATCCCAGCTGACTCTGGGTGAAGTGGGGCAGGGCTCCAGTCCACAGGACCACCATTCACGCTCACATGTCTTTGGACTGTGGGAGGAAGCCGGAGCACCTGGAGAAAACCCACACTAACACAGGGAGAACATGGAAACTCACAGAAGGACCCCAAGCCGGATTCAAACCTGTGACCCTCTTACTATGAGGCGACAGTGCTAACCACTGCACCACTATGTAGCCCAATTTCTGCTGCAGTCTTAGTTAGGTTTAGTAATAGATCTACTTGGTTAGGTTTAGGCAACACACTTAGGTGTAGGAAAAGATGGCGGTCTGGGTTAAAATAACTGTAACTTAACTATGGAAGTTATCAACGTTGACCTTTGGTTTCACACGGTGAAAGTCTGGTGTTTTTATCACCACTTTTATACTTCCTGGTTCACAGTTACGTGGATTACAAATGAACTGATTTCATGCTGACATCTGTGTCTATGTTCATGAATCAATACACTGATTTTAACCTGAGCGACTGGGCCGGCAGGTCTAACTTCATTTAATACATCACTACATACATACGTACACCGGTACGGTGGCCTAGCTTTGGTCACTGAGCAGTAAAAGTTCCCCAAGTTCCCCAACTCACAACTGAATATCAGCATCATCTCCTCCAATCCACCAGCACAAACACAACAGTCAGCCTCTAATCCGGGTCGGGTCTCAGGGCCAGCAGCTCCAGCAGGGACCCCAAACTTCCCTTTCCAGGGCCACATGAACCAGCTCTGACTGGGGGACCCGAGGCGTTCCCAGGCCTCTCCAGGAACCACCACCTTAACATGTTGGAGAGGTTTGTGTGTCCCTATGACCCCGAGGACTGTGGTCTCCCCTGGCCCGGACGGAGGGCCCGTCAGTGGGCTCCTGGTGGCCGGAGCCCCCCCATCCTGTGGCTCACGGGTATCAGCGAAGTCCAGGGACCTCGACACCAAATTATGTTCATATTAAATGTTTTAGTTGTTTATTCTACATTATCTAACAAGCACACGGGCACAATGTCATATTATTTATTTTAAGACACTGGAGTTATTTCATTAATGTGAGATTTATTATTTTCATTATTTACATACTTCAAATTCATTTGGTTTTAACTAATATATGAAATGTGTAGATGTAAAAATGGACATAATGAAGAAACAGGTGTCTCCTTTTGGTTTCTTGTTTTATTGCAGTTGGCTTGTGGTTAACCATTTATGTGGGAGATCTGACAATAAACCTCTGGTACATTAAGTGTTCATCAGACTCACATTCTCTGTTAATCTGAAGCACATGTGGCAGAAAATGGAGGAAACATGCTGTAAACTCAGTATTTTTCAAATATTATTTTGGTCACAGGCATGAGCCTCCTCTTCCTTAACGTGACATTTTATTTTCTTGATTTTATGTTATTTTGTTAAGATCTGACACCATAAATACCTTTTTTTGTAATTAAGTTATTGATTAAATAATTTATTATAACATTTAAAACAATTAAAAAACATCATAATAACTCTAAATTCACATAGCTGGAGCATTTGCACACATTTTGTTTCAGTGATATATGGGTGAGCCCAGCTGCAGCTGATCGGGGCTGATCAATCAACCCCGATCAGCTGCTCTGGGTTAACTCGTCAGCCATGCCGTCTTTAAATGGACAGCAGCTTCCTGCTGCTCTGTTTGGCCGGTTGTCTGTCTGCTCCATGCTCTCTCTCAGCTTTTATTTCTATTTCCCTGCTTTTCAGAGCTGAGAAACGAGACTTTCACCACTACTGTTCATCAGGTCTAAGTCCTGTTCCCTCTCATGAGGAGGATCCACACGGGTCTTAGTTCATGAGGCCACAACAACTAGAACACAAGCAGTTACTGATTTCTCACATGGACGATGTTGGACATCAGTGGAGGTTTGGGGAGGATCACTTTGATTAAACTGATGAAAGCAGATTTCCTGGTAGATTACTGGGTATTTGATAGGTGGGTGTTTGGATCGAAGTGGACAGATTCTGATGGTAACTCCGGTTCTTCAGTATGAGCGAGCAGGGAGGAAGAGGAAAGACATGAATGTTGGTGGCATTTATAATGTGTGAAGCACTAGGTGGATCTTAGGTCTTTATTTATAGCCCTGATTGGCGTCATCGGCTCCGAACAGCTCGCCACTGTTTCGCAGAGCCACGCTGCGATGCAGCATGTTAACAATCAGCATGCGTCATGGCCCACGACCAGCGCTGTGTGATCGCCACGGAAACAGACCTATCTCAGAAATAATGATGAACATGAAACACATGTCAGATCTGTGTGAAGCAATGAGACCGTAACCTTCCTCAGACAGCAGCGATACGTGAAACAGTTGGTTAGCCCTGTTTATCGGGATGGACGACGCCTCTCGGCTTCCTCCTCGGCAGACAAGTGAAGCCAAAGTATCCTGATACAGCAGCTGCCGTCCGGAGGCTCTGACGGTGATTGGCCAGAGATTCAGCTGTCAATCATGACATCTCACATCGTTTTTACAACATCAAATAACTAATTAAGATAAGATAAGATTTTCCTTAACTATATTAATAATAATAATCTTTATTTGTCTAGCACCTTTCTAAACATAGTTACAAAGCGTTTGCACAGATGAAATACAATACAGACATAATAAAAACAACAATAACAGAACAAAACATTGAGACAAAATAATGAGAACACTGAAAGCCATAACCGGTGGGATGAAACCGTGTGATCCAGAGACAGCCATCCAGAGGAGGACGGTACAGGGCTGCTGCCTCATGGCCCAAAGCCTTTTTATAGAAAAGGGTTTTAGAAGAGATCTGAAGGAGGTGAGCGAGCTAAGCTGAGGTCACAGACCGTCCCTTAGTCTCCAGCCTAGACCCGGTCCAACCAGAAAAGCCTCGTCAGAGGACCTCAGCTTAGAAGGAGCTCGGTGCGAAACCAGGCAGAGCTTTTAAAGCTCACCGTAAAATCTTGAACTGGGCTCTAAGTTTGACAGGAAGCCAGTGACGAGCAGCTAAAAGCGGAGTGACGCGCTCAGATCTCCTCGTTCCAGAGATCGGTCTAGACATTGTGGACTAACTGCAGGCGGTGAGGTGAGCTGTGGCTGAGACCGGAGTAAAGGGCATGGGAGGCCGGAAATGAGACCACTGACAACCGTATTGAGGTCTTGAGTGGATAAAAATGATTTGATTTTGGAAATATTTCTGAGGTGCTGGAAGCAAGATTGCCCCACCCTTGTTATCTGAGCCTGAAAACAAAGTCCTGTGTCAAATCAAAGACCCAGGTTTCTTGTAACCGATGTGTTGACTGAGAGGGAATCCAGACCGTCTTGTAAATTGGAGTTATTGGCCCTACAGTGGGCACATTTCTGCATGTAAGGTGCACATTGTTTTCTAGTCGCTGACATGAGAGCAGTCTTCACCACCAGACGCAAGTAGGTGGGCTCATCTGGGATTTAACCCAGGACGTCTCGCACACAAAGCGGGAATCATCCCCCAAACCAGCGGGGGATATTGTGACTGTTTTATAAAATAACTATTTTAATCATATTTGCTCCATTTCTACCCACTGCTGGTTTAAAGTGAGGATGAATCCTGGTGTTAGTGGTGAACCCTTTAAAGGTACAGTTTAAAGGGAACATGCTCATTGTCAGGTTAAAACCCATTATTGTTCTCATCCCGTCTGTCCGAAACGCTCCGTTTTAGTGCCTGTCTCTTTAAGAAGGTCAGTCTGCTCTGATTGGTTTGTGAGTAATGATGCCTTCAGGTGTGGTGGCGTTTACCGTGTTTACCAGTCGGTCCCTGAACGCCCCCTCATGGCATATTCACGACCTCGTCAGTGGAAAGTCTCTGAAAGCTCCGAGTTCACGACTTGTGACGTGTTAGTTCTTAAAAAAAAAAAAAAAAAAAAAGGGCGGCAGTAGCTCAGTCTGTAGGGAGTTGGCTTGGGAACCGGAGGGTCACCGGTTCAAGTCCCGACATGGACCAAGAACTGAGTGTGAACTGGTAGCTGGAGAGGTGCCAGTTTACCTCTTGGGCACTGCCGAGGTGCCCTTGAGCAAGGCACCAAACCCCCAACTGCTCGGGGCGCTTGTCAGGAGCAGCCCCCTCACTCTGACATCTCTCCATTGTTGCATGTTTGTGCATGTGTGTGTTCAGGTCTGCATGTACCGTGTATAAGTTAACAACAGAGTGAAAAAAATAGAATTTCCCCTCGTGGGACTAATAAAGGAATATCTTCTTCTTCTTCTTCTTCTTCTAGTTGACGTTGTTAGAAATGGAGGAGCTCATGGACGTTCATTTATCGCTGCATAAGTTATTTTAGTGAATTTTAGTCATATATTGTTCTTCTTGGTAGTTTTATAATCTGTCTGAGGAAAATGTTATATATATTTGTTGGATATTCTCAACGACCTCGTCTTTCTCCTCTGTCATCACGTCTTTACATTTCCTGCATCATGTTCCCCGCTAGCTAGCTGGCTAACTGTTAGCCTCTGTGGCCTCTAGACTCAGACAGTAACGTTAATGTTGTTGCTTAGCAGCGGTGTTAACTTAACCTCTAGTCGCATTCATGACTTTCCATCTGGTAAACACAGTAAACACAACCCCATTTTACGGCAGCATAAACCATGGTCGCCTCGGTAACGGTGGTCCTCCGGCCGTGGGCGGTGTACTCTGTGAGCTGTAGGTGACGTAGGAAGGGCAGCGACACCTGAATGAATCACGTTTTCTGATCTAGACAGCCCGCTAACAGCTGACAGGTCACCTTATTTCACAGTTTGTGGGTTGGTAGGAACTCCAGATATTCAGATGTATATACACAAGCACTGAAAAAGTGAGTTTTCATGATGTCCCCATTAAAATAAATAGTGCATCTACAATCTCCTCCTTTTTCCTTCCTTATAGATCTAAAGAAGGAAAAACTCCTATAAAGCTGGACTGGTTGTGAAGTTGTGCCAAACCAGTAGCAAGTACGTAACATCTGTCTCCATGTTACATGGAGATTTACTCTTTTCCCTCAACTGATGCCGGAAATGTTGAAGCCAAGTGTGTCTCTGCATGTTTTCAGTGAGCTTTTTTCTGAGCTTCAAAGTGTTGCTGCAGGAACTCCCAGAGTCGCCGAACCCCATAAAAACAGACCGTAAAAGTGCTTCGAGTAGCAGTTCACAAAGGGCTGTTTTTCTGGTTTTGGTGCAATTATGACTTAAAAAACACACAAGGGAGGAAAAATAGTTGAATTTAATGCTTATATGTGGCACGACGAGTCCCTCAGTGGTGAAGGACTCCACGCTCTGACGTTCTGTAATTTAACAGAAAACTCCAGCAGTTTAACCCTGCTGCTGTTGAAGTGCTGGATCCTGCACTAACCCCAAACCTCCCACCCCCAAGTCGGACACACAAACACTTTAAAGTGGTGCTCTGAGCCCAGGCTGAGACAATGATGGTGATATGATCAGGGACTCTCTCCTCAGGAGCTTCTATTATAATTGTCTCTTATATCTGAGCAGTAGACTGACCGGTATGAAACTCTCTGCAGAAATACACCACGCTGCAGCATGCATGTGCATCCTAGAGAGCATGATACCAACAGGAACCCGCTCATAAAACCGGTGCTTCATAGCGCCAAAAAACAAAGGTTTTACTCTTCAGCGTGTCTCCAGGTGTCGGAGTTCTGCTGCATGTTTTAAATGAGTCGGTGTGGAGTTAACCACTTTAACCCAACAGACCCGGTAAATAGTAATCGGACCTGTTCTACCTTCTGAGCCACAGCCTGGTACCGGTACCACTGGCCTGGTACCGGTACCACTGAGCTGTGTGTTAAATCACTGCCTTTAAAAACTTAGACTAAGATAAGATAAGATAAGATGAACTTTTATTAATCCCCAGAGGGAAATTCATATGTAAAACACATTATTGTTATTATTATTATTATTATTATTATTATTATTAGTAGTATTATATTATATATTATATTATTATAATAGAACGACTCCATTTGGAGCCAAACTTCTCCAGTTTAGTTGTTTTTATTGATTTTCTACCGATCACAGTGGTAGAATGTGACGATCCACAGGGTCAATATCACGGCCCAAAGCTCCACTGTGAACACATGGCCTCCTGTAGTGGATACCAGGAGTCTACAGACAGATTCACTTTCTAGAGCTAGAAAACCCATCTGGACCACTTTGGGTGTCCAAGTGTCCAAACGGAGAGTCCTCCTGGTCCTGTCCGGACTAAAACCTCTGTAGAGTCTCTGAACTAAACTGTATTTTTAGTTGCATTTGGAGGAAAATGGACTCCGTCCTGTTTTAAACATGTTAAATAAATTAACGACGCTGCCTGGTCAGGTTTAGTAAAACAACATCAAGTTATGGTATTTAAAATTATTGAATGTTGAATTTTGGCTCCCACCCTCCTCCCTCACCTTCTGTATTTGTGAACGGATTTGTGATACGTTATAAACAAACGTAATCCACGACAAAATATGTTTAATTAACAATGTTTTGCTAAATCTGAATGTAATTTTTAGGAGACGGCTGAATGAAAAAAGACAGTATCTCTGCTGCATTGATTCCACCATGAGTCCAGTTATTAATAACCTCTAGACACTAAATCAGTGGAGTCTGTAAAGTTACTGTTGGCAGCTAAAAAGAAAATGTTTCTGTGGACTGAAACCATCTCAAATCAACTGTTCAGAAGCCGAGACAAACGAACCTTTTCAAATTTGGTGGTGCGCATATTGCTTTTGGCTAATTAACAAATGCTAGCATGCTAACCATTAAAGCAGATTATGGAGTTTGGTAGCACAGCAACATTTTCGGCATGCTGATTAACGGCGTTAGCGTTTAGCGCGCCAGCTGCCACAGATGTCTAAATGAGCTTCTGTTCAGCTTCTTTTCTCAGACACTTTATTTGTTCGATGTTTCTGACAAGCTGAAATATTGAAGTTACAGTCTCAAAGTCTTCTTTGTTCACCTGTCGTGAAAAGTGATAATTACAGGTGTGTCTCTGGGTCTCACTCTTGTATCGTGTGATGCCACTCGGCTGGTTATCACTGTTTTGGCCCACGGCCACTCTTTCCTGTTGGTTTCCTGTGAAGCTGGAGGTTAAGGTCAGGGTTAAGGTTAGGGTTAGGGTTAAGGTTAGGGTTAGGGTTAGGGTTGGGTTAGGGTTAAGGTTAGGGTTGGGGTTGGGTGTTCTGGGGTTCGGGTTAGGGTTAGGGTTAGGGTTAAGGTTAGGTGTTCTGGGGTTCAGGTAATTTTGCACTGGGAAGGAACAGCTCTCTGCCCCGGAGGACCCGGGTTCAGATCCCGGCCCGGGCAGCATCCAAGGACCTCGAACAGCAGGGAGAAGAGTTGCCACCTGGGCGGGAGTCTACACTTTATCTTTAAATATTGTCTATGACTGGGGTGCTCTGGGGAGGGATAAGACGGGGAGAAGTTAAAATGGTAAGGTGATAGGATAAAAAAATAAAGGAAGAAGAGGAGTAAGACATCTAAAAGTTAAAAGAGTGAAGGAATAAAAGGAATGAACAAAACAAGTGTTAATAAGAATATATGTTTGGAGGGTGGTGTGTGAGGACCCCTAAAAGAGAATACCCCCATACACCAGAAAATGTCCACACACCCTCGCATTATATAAATATAAATATAGAAATATATATAAAAAAATGAATAAATAGATAAATAAATATATGAATAAATATAAGAATAAATAAAACCCCAGATGTAATTATGATAAAAATATAATAAAAGATGATGGAAAGAAAGTAACAATAAAAAGAGCACACACCGTGGGTAAATAAGGTTTTATTGACTGATGGTGGTAGACTCCGGTGGGGCCCAGGTGGCCGCGGTGAAGGGGATGAGCCGGAATGGGTGTGAGGATAGTGAGCTGGTGGAGATAGCGGTCTGGTAAGGGTCTGAGTCAGGGTAGGGGTTAGGGAGTGGGGAGGGTGAGGGATAGGGTTGGGGGGTGGGGGGGTGAGGGTTGGGGGGTCGGGGGGTTAGGGTGAGGGTCAAGGTCAGGGTTAGGGTTAAGGGTAGGGGTTGGGGTAAGGGTAGGGGTTAGGGTAGGGGTAAGGATTTAGGGTTAAGGGTGAGGGTAGGGGTGGGGTTGAGGTAAAGGGTTAAGGTGGGGTTGGGTTAGGGTGAGGGTCGAGGTCAGGGTTAGGGTTAAGGGTAGGGGTAGGGTCGAGTTAGAGGAGTGATAGTGTACGGGGGTGAATGTGTACTGAATGAGTTACTGATGAATTTATAACTGTAGTTGCTGGCACCAATGGTGAAAGATCCGTTGGGCCGTGGAAGATGTCCAGTGTAGGTTGTCTGACTCTGTGATAAAGATGTCTTGTGGTATGGCTGTCAGGAAGGAGTAGTGGGTGGTAATGAAGTGATTGAGATATGTTAAATTGTCCTGTTGTAAGGTGGTGAGGTGGGGGGAGAAGTTGAGGAGAGGAAAGTAGATGTCTGCATTGGGAAAGGTCAGTCTCGTCTGTCTGTGGAGTTGTGCAAGCTGTTTGGCAGAGGTTTTCCTGGGGTCTCGGTCCCTGTTGTTAAGGCCTATTGACAAGATGACAATTTCGGTGCGGGGGTTTGGTATGGTTTTACTGCAAACTTGTAGGAAATGATATATGGTGGCTCCCGGGTAACTGTCCAATTGAATTTGGGAGTGGCTATGGGCCGGGATCCTCCCGATATTGGAGTCCCCTAGGACCACTACCGGCTTACGTGTTCTGAAGGACCAATCTTGTATCATCCTGTGAGGTCTGGCAAGGTGGTAGGTGGGTTTGAAGGTAGTGGAGGCGATGGGTGCAGCGGAGGAGGGGGGATGTGTGGAGGGGGGGTGTGTGGAAAGGAGGGAGGGGTGGGGGCCAGGTGGGGGGGTGTCAAGAGGCAGGTGTGAAGGTGGATTGGTGTCCGGGCCGACCTGTTCCAGAGACGCGGCCCCATAGGGATGTGTTAGGGAGGGTTCAGATTGGGCTTCACAAGTGGCATTGTTAGCCTTAATTGGCCCGCTCATCATGTGGGTACCCTCCCGTGTGTTTGCAACTGGGGTTCGCGTCCCCGGTAGGCCAGTCCAGTCAGTAAAGAAAGAAAGAAAGAAAGAAAGATATTCCTTTATTAGTCCCACAGTGGGGAAATTCAGTTTTACACTCTGTTGTTCACACAGTACAGTTCACACAGTACATATACATGTCAATGGAGAGATGTCAGAGTGATGGGGCTGCTCCTGACAAGCGCCCAGAGCAGTTGGGGGTTTGGTGCCTTGCTCAGGGGCACCTCTGCAGTGCCCAAGAGGTAAACTGGCACCTCTCCAGCAACCAGTTGGTCTTGGTCCATGGGGGATTTGAACCTGGGTCCTCCACATCCTAACCCAAGTCCTTACGGACTGAGCTACTGCCGCCCCCAGTAGCGCCATCTGTGGGGGTGGGAGAGAGCGGAGATATGCTGTCATGAAGAGGGACTGAGACATTGGTGTGTTTAGGTGTGGCGAGTGGTGAGGGGTCCGAGTTGTAGAGGTGGATGGGATGGTCTGTTGCCGGTGCATGAACCTGGGCGGAAATGAGTTGGATGTTGGCCATGGTGGTGGATAGTGTGTGTGAGGGTGGGGGTGGAGTATCGTAGGATGGTGTGGGTGGATCCGATGGCGGGGAAGAGAATGGCGAGGACGACGATGGGACTGATGTTGTGGGGGGAGCCGACTCCGGGGAAGAGAACGGCGAAAGCGACGGTGGGAATAATGTATGTGGCTGAATGATGGAAGGAACCGAGGAGAGTTGCAGGGCCGCTGAGTCTGGGCCAGTGTCTTGGGTGACAGTATTAGGGTCCCATGAAACTTTCTTAATTCTGGGTGGGAGTGGGGTGGAGTGGCGAAGTGGTGATGTGGATGTAGCCGGTAGTGGTGTGACCCCTCCTCAGCAGGTAACTCTGGGATGGGGGGCAGAGAGCTGCGCAATGGTGGGGGTATACGGGGGGGAGGAGGAGGGGGAGGAGTGGTATGAAGGCCAGGTTGGGTGTTAAGTGGGTGTATGTGGAGGATGTTTTCTACTGCAGTTAGTGTGTGTGGTGTGAATATAGTGCCGTAGCGCTACGGGGTTAGGATTGGGGTTAGTGAAGGTATGTATGATGGATTGGTAGTGTTCTTGTAAAATGGTCATAGTGTTATGCATCCAGTTGGTTGTGTTTGTGTGTATTTTCTGCCGGGTGTGGTCTGAGGGTGTAGAGGGTTTGATGAAGTCTGCCAGTCTGGTGACCTGTCTGGTCATACCGGGTGGGAACGTGTGTGTGGCAATGGAATGGTCGATGATCTGTTTGTGATGTATGGCCTGTATCAGTTTGAAGTATGACTTGCTGGTTGCCCTGGTTTCTGGGTCTGGCGGATGGTTGAGTGGTGGAGCATATTGTGTAGTTGTGGTAGTATGTGTATTGCGTGGGTGGGCTAGTGTTCTGGGCTGTAAATGGATGGACATGAGTGATGGTGGTGGTGCAGTGTTTGTCTGTGTGCGTGTGGGTTGCCATACAGACCCTCTGTTACTCGAAGGCATGGCCTTCCCCCTGGAAGAAGAAATCTTCAGGTGCTTGGTGTGTGGGGTCCTTACCCATTGGCTGCTGGATGGTGTTGGTGCTCCTGGTCTCGTTCCTGCCGGCGTCCGTAATAGGGGTGGGCCTGTGTGAAGAGGCTTGGAGGCAAGAGACATTGGTGGTGGTCCGCTTGGAATAAACAGTCAAGAGTCCAATGGTTGGAGCTAGGAAAAACTCTCCTCAGCAGTCGGGGAGAACCCCACACAAACGGCTAAACTAAAAACTTTATTAAACAATAGATAAAAACCGTTAAAAACACTAAAACCAAAAGGTTTATTAAAAAATGTTTAAAAGATAAAAGGGTAAAAGGTTAAATGCTGGGAGTAAAAGCCCTGACGTTTCGCAACTATGTTGCTTCTTCAGAGGGTCAAGAGGGCTGTATGGCAACCCAGCCAGTATTTGAGTGTTCCAGGGAGGAAGTGAGGGTGGGTCCTTCCTGGGAGGCTCAGTTGGCCAATGGGTGTGTAGGTGGGGTGTGTTGTGAGTTCTGATTGGAGGAGAAGAGTTTGAATTTTGGAGGGAACTAGGCAATTTTGGAGGGAAACGGGTGGTGGTCCGTGATTGGTCCTGCTGGGGAAGGAGGGGCCGAATTGGAAGGAGGAGAGGTGGTGATGAGGGGTATGAGTGGGTTGCTCAGTTCCATGGGCCAACTAGACACTTGGTGTGTTGGCGGAGCCATGGTCCCTGAGCTGGTCATTGTGGGTTCAAGTCCCTGTGGAGGCGACTCTCCGTCACAAAGTTTTGAAGTGGTGTAATGGGGGATCAGTGGCACTGGCTGGGTTAGGGTTGGGGTTGGGTGTTCTGGGGTTCAGGTAATTTTGCACTGGCCTACTGATCCCCCGGTGCAAGTGGGTGTAAGGGAGTGCGTGTGTTGTGTTAGGGTTAGGGTTAGGGTTAAGGTTAGGGTTAGGGTTAGGTCTGTCTGCCAGACCAGATACATACAGTTTAATCCTTCAACCCTCAGAGCCCCGCGGGGCCGGAGGGGGATCCAGACTGGCTTCACTGTGGTTCAGAGGATCGAGCAGGTTCAGGTTTAGGACTAACCTGGTCCATGAATGAGGAAGGAAGTTAACTAATGCTCACTGGTCATTGATCACTGTGTAAAATGACCTGTGGTGACATCTACTATTACTACTACTACTACTACTACTATTACTACTACTACAGAGGATGGGGTCTTTCCTAGCTACTCTGACTACTACTACTACTACTACTACTACTACTACTACTACTACAGAGGATGGGGTCTTTCCTAGCTACTCTGACTACTCCTACTACTACTACTACTACACAGAGGATGGAGTCTTTCCTAGCTACTCTGACTACTCCTACTACTACTACTACAGAGGATGGGGTCTTTCCTAGCTACTCTGACTACTACTACTACTACTACTACAGAGGATGGGGTCTTTCCTAGCTACTCTGACTACTACTACTACTACTACTACAGAGGATGGGGTCTTTCCTAGCTGCTCAGACTACTACTACTACTACTACTACTACTACTACAGAGGATGGGGTCTTTCCTAGCTACTCTGACTACTACTACTACTACTACTACAGAGGATGGGGTCTTTCCTAGCTACTCTGACTACTACTACTACTACTACTACTACAGAGGATGGGGTCTTTCCTAGCTACTCTGACTACTCCTACTACTACTACTACTACAGAGGATGGGGTCTTTCCTAGCTACTCTGACTACTACTACTACTACTACTACTACAGAGGATGGGGTCTTTCCTAGCTACTCTGACTACTACTACTACTACTACTACTACTACTACTACAGAGGATGGGGTCTTTCCTAGCTACTCTGACTACTACTACTACTACTACTACTACTACTACAGAGGATGGGGTCTTTCCTAGCTACACTGACTATTACTACTACTACTACTACTACAGAGGATGGGGTCTTTCCTAGCTACTGACTATTACTACTACTACTACTACTACTACTACAGAGGATGGGGTCTTTCCTAGCTACTCTGACTACTACTACTACTACTACTACTACTACATCCTGGTAACTAGAGAGGTCTTGGTGTCTTAAGGTGGTATTTTGGAGGATTATTGATCATTTTGATCAGTTCTCCAGTGGTAAAAAATGGTTCAGTTTAATAGAGCAGGAGGATGGACATCAGATACTGATATCATCATGTTAGAAACTCTGATACACTCTCACTGTTTATGTTCATTCATTAATTCTAACTAGATCAACTTGACCTCAGAGCTGAGCTGCATCTCAGATTAATCTTCAGCTTTCAGATGATGTTCATTACTTCTATGAGACATCTACTGTTGACCTGCTGTCTCCCCCTGAAGACCCCCTGGACCCCTTAAAGACCCCCTGGACCCCCCTAAACACCCCCTGGACCCCTTAAAGACCCCCTGGACCCCTTAAAGACCCCCTGGACCCCCCTAAAGACCTCCTGGACCCTGGAAAGGACTAAGCAGGTCTATTGTGGCTCTCAGAGGGCTTTAAGGGTATCTGTCATTCTTCTTCCACCTTTTCTAAATCCCCAGATCAGGAATCAGGTTTCATTTTGGGAAATCAAATGGAGTCTGTGCTGTTCGGGAGCTGCAGTGATGCCGTCTGTCCACCAGGCGGTGCTGCTGTACAGCAGTCAGATCATTTTAATTCTGTGAAATAGCCAAGATTAGTAAATGATCAATAATCACAAACCACTGTGTGTTGAAGAGGGAACATTTTCAATCTGGGATCTTAAATAGCATCCAGATTTCTGTTGCAGCCACATTAAACATTTCAAACTTTAAATGTCAGAATTGAATTCTCCGTCATTTTGTCGGCTCGTTTTGTCCTCTGAACTTGTTTTTATGTTATTGTTATTTGTCTTTTTCACATATCAATAAAGACTCATTCAGACTTCTTATTATTTCCTCTTTGTTCAGTCAGCAGGTTGAGACAGAGGTCAAAGGTCAGGTCACATGACGTCAAACAGGCAACCTCAAAGGCCGCAGGCTGGCCACAAAACACTCGTTTCACTTTCAGGAGTTTTTCTTTATTGATTACAGCATCTTTGAGGTGTTTTCTTCATTAGAAAGTTCAAACCAGGATGAAAGTCAAATATTATACAGCAAGACAAAGATAAAGAAAGTAAAATAAATTGTACAGCGGACGTGATGGTAACGTATAAAACAAAGCCAGCGTGGATCTGTGCGTCCATCTACATCACATTACCTTCCCGCTGAACACTACGACCACAAACTGAGTGAACGTGTCTCCGTACGGAGTCTCAGCGCAGAGCGGCGGGAGTCTGATCGGAGTTAAACCCAGAGTTACGGGAACTATGACTTCAAGGCGGCCGCCGCGTGCAGCGACTACGCCACCGCCCTACGTTAAGGATTCCAAAGTAAAGTGCTCTACAGACTGAGCGTCTTGTAAAACTTTCATTCATCAGTAACATCCTGCTCCTGGTGTTATTTAAATGTTGTACCACATATGAGCGTTCCAGACGCCGCTGCTGCCTGGAGACGGCGTAGTCAGGCGTCTGTGGTGTGAAGGACAGCTGTCGCCTCCTGGCGGTCCGCTGGAGGCTACGCGCTCTGCACGGCGTTCTGCGCGGCGCTCTGCGCGGCGTTCTGCGCGGCGTTCTGCGCGGCGTTCTGCGCGGCGCTCTGCGCGGCGCTCTGCGCGGCGTTCTGCGCGGCGCTCTGCACGGCGCTCTGCGGACTCGGGGACTCTGCAACAACACGATCAGGCTGAAATGAGACTCGTCAGCTGAGCTCAGCTCATCAGGGCTCATGTTAAGGTCTCTGGCGGTACCTGTGTGCAGCGTGGTCGTCTCTATCCGGCTGTCCTCCAGCGTTAAGAAGCAGCCGCTCTGCTCTGCAGTCGCGTCTCGCGTCCCGACGTCACAGGTCAGCACTGTGATGGGACCCTTCCCCCCTTCAGGTGGACCTGGATGCTGTCCTGCACAAACACACAACCTGATGTTACTTATGGACTGTCTCCTCTCAGATGAGAGAACAGACCCGACGAGCTAGAAAACAACTGGGCCTTCAGTAATTCACCTCTTTAGGAGCAGGAACCTCCAGCTTGGTTTCCTCGGGAGCTTTGACGACGATCACGGTCTGTTCCCGGAAGGCTCCGAGCCGCCTGACGTCCTCCTGGGTCACGTAGGCCAACGTGAAGGAAAGGTTAAAGAAAACCTGCTTTTTATCCACATTTACAGCTATTCTTTAACTGGGACATAAATACAACCCGGTATCTCATATTGATGGGTAAAGGGTAAAATGCTCTGGGACCTGAGGACGGATTAATGGATCAGAACCACTGCTTTTCATTAGTCATTGCTTTTATGTATTTCTTTTGGCTTATTTACACCTGCAATAACTGTTTTTTGGCCTTTCACTTTGTAAAATCAAATGAACATCCTGCTGTATTGAAGAACAGTCAAACGAGAGACTGAGACCATAAACTGATGTTCGCCATGTTTACTGAGGTAATCACTCAGAGGAGGATCATTTTCTAGAGAGTTAGCGTGCAGCTTTAGCCGTGATGTCTAGCTCTGCTTTTCCAAAGTGTTTCCCTCCTTTACTGGATGTGTAGTGTTTACCAGGCTGGATTTAACATGGAGGGTGGAGGTCGGATCCACGCCCACCCTCCACCCTTTAATACTTTCTGAGGTTTGTTCTGGTTGACGGATACCCAACGGATATGACGTCACGTTACTCAGACTACCACAATAAAAGCACTAACTTCCTTCTACCTCCACAGAGACTCAGAGGAAGATTAAAGCATCTGTTTCCCATCCCTGCTAGGTTCTGTCTGCTGGTTGTGAGAGGCGTCAGGTCTCGGGTCCGGTAGCAGTAAAGAGCTGATGAATGCTGAACAGAAACCCGCTCTGCTCCTCTGAGCCGGGCCTGGTGTGGAAGGATATGCAGCGTTCTCCGTGTCGTCGGTCATGTCGAACAGCTGCTGGGCGCAGCTTTTGATGAGGGTGTCCAGCGTGTCCTCCACCAGCTTCAGGTTGTCCAGCTCTCTCTGGGACTTCTGCTGGGTCGTCCACATGAAGCTGGAGATCTGACAGCTTCCTCTGAACAGACCACAGTCAGAGTTTACCGTAAAGCTCACAGACTGCATGAGGTCTGTTGAGCTGAGCATTAAAAGGTCCCTGACCTCAGAAGTTAAACTAGAGGCACAGCAGATAGCTTATCAATACTGCATATCAACGCTGCAAGCACTTTCTGACTCATCCTTTCACTATTGTTACTATTGATCGTTCAGCCTAAAAATTCAAGTAACTTGTTTTGTTTAGAGTAAACCAAAGATATTCATTTTACAACTGTTAAAACAGACAGAAGCTGAAATGAAAATGTTTTGCATTTTATATCTGATAACTAACTTGAATTGTTAACAACTATTTTTCTGACAATCAACTAATTGATTTATTGACTTTTATCCGACTGTTAATGGTGTTGGTGTGTACATCAGCTGAAAGTTAGAAATCACAGAAATGGCAAAATATATGTTCATGTTAAAAACAAATATGTACAATATGCAATTTGAAGTTGGTTTTAACAGAACTTAAGAGTACTGCAACTGCTGATTATTTTCATTGATGATTATTTTCTCAGTTAATCGATTAGTTGTTTGGTTTATAAAATGTCAGAAAATGGTAAAACATCAAGTCCAACATGATGTCCTAAACATCGTGTTTAGTCCACAAATCAAATATATTCAGTTTACTGTCACAGAGGAGGAAAGAAACAAGAAAATATTCACATTTAAGAGGCTGAAATCAGAGAATCTGGACTTTTTTTCCTTAAAAAAAAAAAGACTTAAACTTAATAACTGACCGTCAAAATAGTTTGAGATTATTTTAATAGTAAGATAAGTCGTCTATATAAGGTGATAAAAACCAAAATATGAAAGCAAACATGCAAATAATAATAGTAATAATAATAATAGTAATACTAATAATCTGTTCACTCACATCCACTTGAACCTGTTGGCCGACTGCTTCTCCAGCAGCTTGACTCCCTGCAGGACGTTGGTGATGTCGTAGACTCGTCTCCGGCGGGTCTGAAGGCTCGTGGTCACGTGCCTGATGTCCACCGCGCTATCCGGCGCCTTCAGCAGCAGCTCCAGGAAACGCTGCGTCAGCACACCCAGCGACACATCTGGACACAACACCCAGAGACAGAGCTGTAAAAGCCTTTCCCTCTTCCTGAGGCTTACATACAAAATGGGAATAAAACAACAAAAAACTTGCTGTCCATCATTTCTACGACGTCTATGAATATATCTTGATGTTGTCTTGTTTTATATTTCACAGTTATGTGAAGATCGGGTCTTTAAGGTCAGGCTTTGATTGGGTTTTACAAGGTCTGGGAGATCAGCTGACGCTTGTCCATTTCACCACCAGACATCCATCTTTAACAGCTTATCCCGTTAGGGGTCTCGGAGTCTGGAGCCGATCCCAGCTGGCATTGGGCGAAGGCGGGTTCACCTGGACAGGTCTCCAGTCCATCACAGGGAGCATTTAACCGTTTATATGTTAATAATCAATCCTAAAACACACCGCGAGCCAGTGAAGCGAGGCCAGAATCGGGAGATGTGCTCACGTTAAATGAACCAGTTAAAAGACGAGCTGCTGTGTTCTGAACAAGCTGCAGGTGAGACAACGAGACTCTGCTAACACCAGCCTAAAGGGCATTACACAAATCAAGATGTGTGGCAATAAAAGCATTACCTTTAAAAAAAATCATTAAAAGATAAAACGGATTTAACCCCGGATAAAAGCTGCAGTTTTAAAAAGCACGGTTCTAGGGTTGAAGGGTCCACGTTGGGGTCACTACTGTTGAGTCCATAATGATCTGATCTCCTGTCCGAGCTTTGACGTCTTCGAGAGTCTAAAGACGGGCCCAAAGAGCTTGAGTCTGTTTTCTAGGGCAGCTACAGGTGCTTGTTTTACTGCTGTTTACGGTTGTTGTGCTGCAGCCTGCAGACAGTGAACATCGTTAAAAGTCCAGTTCTGAACGATACGGATCACAGATTTACAGCAGTACTGGTGCGATACGATCGGGAGTCTGCAGTGAGTGTTTATTTGGAAAACTGACGGATGCTCTCGGCGCTCCACCGCCTGCTCGGCTCCATCTGCTCCGTACGACGGCGTGCAGCTCCGGCGAAACGAGACTAGACGTGTATTTTTAGAGGGTTTATACCAACAGCAGCCTCAGTGAAACTCCTGAAAATGATCTGATTAAATGGCAGAAGCATGCACCCTGTCTGGGGGTCCTCTTGGTGTAGATCTTCTCTTTCTTCTGGACTCTGGAAACAAAGAGAGACATCAACATCTCTTAATGAAACATACAGGAAGCACTTCCCACCATAACACCTCCTCCCAGGATTACAGCCAGGAAAAAATGAATCAAGTTTAATGTCAAATGATAAAACAAGTGAAGAAATTCAACTTAATGAGCAGTTTAAGTGCTGTAAGAGGAAACCAGAACCAGTTGTTTTTACCCTGTGGTCTTGGCTCCTGAAGTCTTCTTCACACCTGGATCCTGAAATCCAGAAAGTGAAAGCAGAGCAGGTTAAAGTGGTGGCTCTCGTTAAATCGAACACTCTGCAGACTTTGATTATTTGTCAAATTAAAGAGATGAAGTTGAGCATTTTAAATAAATATCATGTTATGTGCTTCGTACAAACAGTGTCCCTTCTGTCTACAGCCAGGTGGAGCCACCACTACATCAGGCAAACTTCTGGTGCATTAAACACAGAGTTGATGCCAGGACGCGAACGTCTATGCCGTACGACGCAACGTGAAATATTTCAACTCATCTTGAATCAGAAATAAGTCAGTGTTGTCTGTGGTCACCCAGAGCTACTAAGTCCATCAGATCTGTCCAGAGACCAGAACCACCGACCGTCTACGGTAGAAACTACAACGTCTACAGGACTTTATGTTGATTGTTGATGCAGCAGCTGCAGAGCCTGGTTCTGATCCAACCAGACTCCATTCAGAAAAGAAGCATTTTAACAGCTGTCTGCTTGTCGTCACGGTAACAGACCTGACAGAGCATCAGTTCAGACTGTTTACTGATCAGCATCATGATGGAGTTATTTCAGCATCATTCTGATCTGGTTATTGATCTTAAATCACAGCTCAGGCTGTTCATCCTGGGTTCATACCTCAGTAGTGATCCAGTCAGTGTGATGTACTGGATGTGAGTCCAGCTCACCACCAGGTGACGGTATGAACCCAGACAGGACAGAGTTTGGTTCTCTGACACATCTGGACTTCACCAACATGAACAGAGCAGCTGCAGTGGTGATTTCCCTCCTTGTCTCCGGCACGTCTAGTGCCAATATTGCACGAGTAACACAAGATGTGAATTTGCTTTAAGTGTGAATGTAGCATAAAGAATCTGAGCATCACGTTTGGTAGTTTAAATATCATTTTTTGGAGTTATTGTAGTTTATTGCTGTTTGATTTTTTGATAAATCAAAAGAAAATGACTGTTTATTCGACTTAATATCAATAACTGTTCAATAAAGTAGCTCAGAGTTACTGAGAGGACTGATGGGGGACAAGAGGGACCAGAAACTTGGATGGGACCTGGGGATGAGATCTTTATGGTGCATAAGAATAAAGATTTATAGAGACATATAAATGACAGAATAACAGTCTCCTGACCTGCTGTGGTGGATCCACTGCAGGAGGTTCTGGTGCTGAAGGCTCCACTTTAGCAGGACCATCGTCTCCACCTTCATCAGCATCATCGTAATCACAGCCTCCGCTGTGGGCGGCCCACTGATCCTCTTCCTCAGACGACTCGGCTCCCCAGGGGCTAATCATGCCGTGGGGCCCGTCCAGGCAGGGGGGCATGATGGGAATGGCGTCGTTGTTGACCCCATCGGCGGAGATGTCCTCGGGCAGGAAGTGGTCTTCGCAGATTAAGTGCTGCTCCGCCGAGTCCTGCTTGTCCGTCTCCCTCAGCGCCGCCAGCCATACCTGAACAAAGTCTCTCAGTTACAGATCTGCTGGTTTCACTTGATTTCTGACAGAAGCAGGTTGGAAAAGTTTCCCACGGGAAGTTTACCCAGTGAGCGCCTTGCATTTCCTGTCAGTATATTTGAAATAAAAATTAGAATATATATACAGTACACATGGATAGTTTTGGTGTTCATTTGGCAGAGAGTGTTTTTACGACTTTATTCAAGTTGTCAGATATTGAAAACACTGTAGTTATCAAGCGATCTCATACATCCTCACATCCATGCAGACAGCTCTGTGTCTCAGCTGACAAAAAAACGACTGAAAAACATCTGGAAAAAATGTAAAATAATATAAATGTAAATATCTTTTGATATGTGTTGGTTAGACTTCTATTTGTTTCCCTGACATCAAGATTCATTTTTCAAAAACCACAAACATTGTTCCTTATTGTTCTGTGGTTTTAATAAATGTCAGTTTTTTCTCGTCTTTCTGATCATTTTAATTATTTACACATTCATGTGACATAATGCAGATGTGTGCGTATGATTGTGCATTATGTTGAGATTATTGAGAGAAAGAGCAGTAAAAGGAGACCAGGGAACTTTGGGATTTTGTTGTCATTACTTTTGAAGGTAATTAATTATTTTTAGCCAATTTGCTTTTTGTTCATTACGTTAAACTTTAAAACAATATTCTTGTTTTTTTTTCTGGTTGACTTCTATTTTTTTTGTAAAACAAATCACAAAACCATGTTTTCATGCAGATTATGACTGAAATGGAGGCTTTGTTTAAATGTTGTATGCTTTTTATTTTCACGTTATTGTTATTTTTTATATAGAGGTTTGATTTGTGGGCCTCATGTTAAAATGTTCATGTTGAAAAAGACGTAATAAAATACTAATTTATCAGAAAAGGAGAGAAGACAAACCAAAGAAAAAACTGTCTCAGACCGCAGAGGTTTCGCTCTGGAATCTTAAATATAATATAAAACATTTTACATATTTTAATAGTGAACTTATTTGGGGGGAAATACACATATAAAAGCAACACTAGGTCTTATGGCATGTTTGGTTAAAGTCTGATTTAACAGACATGCAACATATGGCTATAAATTATGTATGAAATCACCTATTACATGATTAGATATTATGAAAAACTGACCAATATCTATTAAAATAATAAAAACTCTCTCAGTTACCAGGCAGCAGTAACTAATATTTCTACTTGAAGGATTGCGTAATAACATTATTCAGATTCAGATTCAGCTTTTATCTCATGTTAACTGTGAATTATCCTGAAACAGTAACGTCTTGATTATTGTAATACATCAGTGTTAGCAGAGCCTCTTTGTCTTGCCTGCAACTTATTCAGAATGCAGCAGCTCGTCTTTTAATGGGTAATAATAATAATAATAATAATAATAATAATAATAACTATTGCTTTGGTGCATGTAAATGTGAGCACATCTCCTCGATTCTGGCTTCTCTTCCCTGCCTCCTGTGTGTTTTAGGATTGATTTTAAGACCTTATTATTAACATATAGATGTTAAATGGACGAGCTCCAGCTGATCTCAGACCTGTAAAAGCTTCATCTTTTATCAGCGACACTCAGATCCCTGACCTCCCTTTGATTACTTTACCGTCCTGTTGATTTCAGCTGCTCTTAGTTTCATTGTGTTTTTATGTTTAATTGTGCAGCTCTCTGGTCAACTTTTGTTCTTTTTAAATGCGCTTTATAAATATATTTGGATTGGATAACTCAGTGATGTTATCCGTTTTTCCAAAACATTTCACATTTTCTCTCATTTTCCATGACTGGAAAATAGTATTCCAGGTTTTCCAGGATGTCATCATCCTATTAAACAGGACTTCAGCGGAGGTCCACAGAGAAGACACGGAGGCCTTATTTTCTTTGGAGAAAAGTCTTATTTTGGAGGGGGTCACAGGAAGTGTACTTTGCTGGTGTTCAAATTAAAATAAGTCAACCCATTTAATTGAAGCGCAACTCAGCTAACGTGTTGCTTCTTTCACTCCCAGTAGAAGGTTTATGTATATGTGTTTATATCTGTATATGAAATAATACATTAATACAACCTGGGCTATATTTCCTCTGTTTTCCTTTTATTTTCCGTTAAACTGCGGAAAGTTTCCACCGTGAAAATCTGGTTTTAGTGCGTTAACGTTAACATGCTAATAACGTGTCTTAGACAGAGCCAGGCTAGCTACGTTAGCATTAAGCTAGCGGCCAGATGGAGGGATAAATGAAAGGAAATAGATGAATAAATGAAAGGAAAAATAATCAACCTCCATATTTAATAAACATTCATCCAGCTGCGTCCAGCGGTCCGTACCTTGACCCGAGCGGTGTCCTCGGGGAAGCTGAAGAACCTCTTCGGTGGTCGGTTGAAGATCCCCCGGCTGACGTTCGCCTCCCGGTTCGGACACCCGGACACGACACACTTCACCATGCTAACGGTCGCTCCTCTCCTCCACCCGAACCGAACCGAACCGAACCAACCCGGACTAATGGCACATCCGAGCCCCGTTAACGAAGCGCCACAAAACGACTGCCCGGTTTGTTTATGTCGTGTTTCGCTGTTGTCTTTCAGACCGGAAAGGGCGTGTTGTTGACCCGGAAGTACAACAATGGAGGGAAATAAAGCGGAGCGCGCCAAATTAGCGCCATCTACTGTCTGGCAACCGGTACTACATACATTTACATATTACATAAATAAATACATAAATAAATACAAATAAATGTAATTTAAATCATTATCTATTACGCACACATTTACATAATAAATGAATATAATCTTAACCGTTGTCTGCTGTGCTATTACACATTTAAACAATAAATTAATTAATTAATAAATAATTAATGTAATTTGAATTATTATCTACTTTATCACACATATATAATAAATAAATAAGAATAAATGTAGTTTTAATTATCATCTGCTGCATAATTCTACATATTTACATAATAAACAAATAAACAATAATTGTAATTTTATCATTATGTACTGCATTATTATACATATTTACATAATAAATAAGTAAATAAATAAAATAAATGTAATTTTAATCATATCTATTGTTTTTAACACATTTAGATAATAAATAAACATGAAATGAATGTTATTTAATCATTATCTACTGTGTTTTTACACATATTTACATAATAAATGAGTAAATGAATAACAACAAATATAGTTTTAATCATTATCTACCATGTTAACACACATATTTACATAATACATAAATATGAACAAATATAATCGTAATCAATATATACTGCATTATTATACATATCTATAAAATAAGTAAATGCATAGAACGAATGGAATTTTAATAATTAGCTACTGAATTACTTATACCACTTATAAAAGCACAATATTGACAATCTAAAATCATGTTTTGTTTTGGTGTTTCAAATATAGACTAAAAGCCACTGAAATATCCCGCACATTTACATAATAAGTTCTTATAAATTATAAATATATGTGTTCTCAGCATTCTGTTCATTATTATTAATGAATTACGACTTTTCTAATCATAGGCTTCCAATTCAAAACAAGAGCAGGTCGTCATCAGTGTCGCAACACAAGATTTATTCAGAGCAAGAGATGCCAACACCAGCATGATAAAAATTGTACAAACTTCACAAGTCAAATTAAAATATCACGTAGCGTATCTCGTGACCTTAAACATACAGCAAAAATATCAACAAAACCCATGCCATGTGGTAGGCAAACTGAAGAAGGGGTAAAAGGAGAGAAATGAATGTTGTATAAAAACCCCTCATCAGTGCACTGCTGAAAAGAAACGGTAACATTTTCATAAACTGATGATTTCACAAATATTCATATGGATTTCTTTTGCATTCTAGCATGTCACATGTTAGTGTTGAGACTCTCTATGTAAATAGGTACAGTTTAGCTTTTACATCTCATATTACAATATCTAGTCTATTGACTGTCTTTAAGTGGCAGAATTGTGCTTTAACTCCCATTTCCTTTGTTATCAGTCAGAATTACTGACCACATAAAAAATACAAGCTGTCAGTCTGTCTAACGCAGTCGTTTACCGGCAGGAAGCTGCAGACACAAAGCTTCGGACACAGACGTGAAGTCAGGGAATGAGGCTTTGCCAAAGAAGAAGCATCGTTAAAGGAAAACTCCCCCTGTTCGCTTTTCCCTCCTTTGGGGAAACGGACTGTTTCAGTCATCTAATAAGATGTCAAACATGTTTCAAGGATCAGTCCCTCTCAGTTAGTTATAGTTAAGTAAGTTATAGATGGTTAACTCACTATTTTCCCCTTTCATGTAGACATTTTCCACACATCAGAGATATATGAATGAAGACTAAGTGTCAATCCCAAGCTAGACGCCTTGTTAACCTCTTTTACCAGACAGACCCGGTACCAGGACCACCTGGGTCTGTGAGTTAGATCCCTGCCTCTGAAATAAAATACTGAGGTGGAGTTAATCCTGAATAGTTTCTGACAGACGCTGCTGAAAACATTTCAAGTGGATTTAGTCCAAACTATGTTTGACAATGATTTCAGTATTTTAGTTGTTTTATTGTATTTTCACTTTACAATATTTTGGATAATTTTCACTGTATATTGAATGTTCCTACTTGACTTTGGATTATTTTTATTATCTTATTTACATTAAACTGCATTAAAATGACTCCATTTGGAGGCAAACTTCTCCAGTTTAGTTGTTTTTATTGATTTTCTACCGATCACAGTGGTAGAATGTGACGATCCACAGGGTCAATATCACGGCCCAAAGCTCCACTGTGAACACATGGCCTCCTGTAGTGGATACCAGGAGTCTACAGACAGATTCACTTTCTAGAGCTAGAAAACCCATCTGGACCACTTTGGGTGTCCAAGTGTCCAAACGGAGAGTCCTCCTGGTCCTGTCCGGACTAAAACCTCTGTAGAGTCTCTGAGCTTTGTGTTGTTTCTATCTGCTTTGGCTCAGTTGGAGTCGAGGAGGAGCTGAATGACTTCAGTTCATCATTGATATCATGGTGTTATCTGTCAGAGTGTTACTGACACTGGGGATGGATCCTCTGAGGTCTGACCTATCCAGAGAGACCAGGATCCTGCTGATACACCTGCTAGTTGTGAAACTTGTCCTTTATAAATATAGGAGACATTTAAGGGAATGTTGCTGCATGAGGCCCATTGTCTACCCAGAAAATAAACAGAGCTTTTAATTTTATGAAACCCAGGACACCAAAAATAACTCACTTTTTCTCAACGCTGCTGACTGTTTGGACAAAGAGAAGCTTGTCTCTTATTAACTGATGTAACAAGGCATTCATGTTTTAAAGTTTCCACTCACAGCATTGTGTTTTAAGTGGTTAGAATCGAGCAGAAAATGAAAAGTAGCTTTTCAGACAGAACCTCATCAGTGAGGTTCAGCGCTGCTTTTGGTTTGTCTTCTAAAAGGGATTTAAAATACCGTGTAGAGGTGGAAGTTAACAGTTTAAGGGGACCAGAGGGGGAGTTTTCCTTTGAGTAATAAATCACTTCAGTGAAATTTGTTCCAGGTTGCTTTCAAACAGGAATCACCAGCACAAAGTCTTGTCGAAGTCACAGTTTCCACAAACTCGCTGTACAGTTTTTGCTTCAGTTACTACGTGATAATACTTTGACATACTCCAATAAAGTGCATGCATGATCGACGGTGTTCAGAAAACATGTTCCATCAGTACTGTGATCTCAGACTGAATGGCATCGTAAGATCAAATACTCTCGTCACAACTGCTGGCTCTAGTTTTTATTCCTCTTTTCAGTCACAATCAAAGATGATAAAAAGTGCTGCTTGGTCATCATGTCGTCTGGCATCGTGTCCCGCGTGTCACGCAACCAGGTGCATGACTGGAAAGATGTTTTCTACACAACGAGTGCAATTTACAATGAGGGATGGGGACGTTTGACCCTGTAAGTCCAGTGGAGCCGTCAGCCTTTTACAAAGAAAAATCATATCTACAAATCCTCTCGCTTGCCGAGCGCCGACAATAAAAACATCAAAACATGGAAACGAAGGTGTCCCTGTGCAACGTCGAACATGACAGAACCAAAGTCCTTTCACCCGCGTCAGATTCCTACAACATGATTGTAGTAAAAGGTTTATACAAAACGCAATACATTTATAGTTAGTAAAAAGATCTATCAGCTCTTTGCTAGTTTTATTCATAAGAAATTGCATATACCCAAACATTTTATTTTCATATAGATTGCATCCCATATCTAAACAAACGATTTAATATTATCATACCAATATTGCTGACACGTTGTCCTATTAGCTAGTTCAAGTTTGATGATTAAAAGAAATTCAGAATGGCAGATTGTCTCCTATGTTTTCTGTAGCCGTTGGTCTTTTCCACTTCGTTCTCCGCGCGAACAAAGAAAAGCGACAGAACAGGACAGGTGGAAACGAAACGACTTCGAAGGGGATGATGGGATTTGCACCAGTAAGTTTCCGTGTCATGATGTTTGAAATCTTCTTGCTTATAGCAGTGGTTCTTCTCATTGTTTTAGCCAAAGATTTACAGTAATATTAGTTTCAAACATACAAAAACTTGTGAATTTAACGTCCGTTAAATAAGATAAGATAAGATAAGATGACCTCCAGCTTTACAGCCTTTCGACAGTGATTGCTCTTCAGTTCCCCCTCGTCGCTCTGCTCCCCGTTAAACCTGTGACGCCCAGTTTTTTCATGTGTGGCGTTGAAATAAGAAATTAATCAAGCGTACAATAAATAAATACATACATATACACTAGAATGTGCATACATTAGCAGCTATAAACAGTACATCACATTATATTAGGTCATATGAAAATGTACAAAACGTGAATGTTTGTTTAAAACGTTTCTCAAAGCAAAGCAACGACAATCAAAATAATAAAAATGAGATACCCATGGAGGTGAGAGCATAACAGCAGAAGAATTAAAAGAGTTATGGTAGATTACAGCAGCAAAAACAACCCGTTCCCCTCACTTTGACTTTTTTATGTTGTTTTTGCTTTGCATTTGTTGTTCTGGCCTCAGTCAGGGCTAAACCTGGATGCCTTGGACGGCCTGTTTGATGTTCTCCAGCAGCGCCTTGTTCTCCGGGCTCTGGTACTGGTCCTGGTGAGTGTACATGTCTGTCAGTGTACTCACATAAGTGTCAAAGTTCTGTTCATTCATTGGCTCCTGTGAGGGGAAAGAAACCCACGAAGAAGCAAACAGTCAGAGGGATCAGAGTTAGCCTTTCAGACCGTACGTTTTCTGTAAAAGCATCGTGGTAAAGAGAGGAAGGGAACGCCATCAGGGCAGCATGGCTCGCTGACACAAACTCACTGAAATACTCCTTTTCTTTTACTTATTATATGGACGTTAAATCTGTACTTCAGCCTGTGAAGGTCTGAGCAATCCAAACCATGCAAAAATCAGGAGAGGGATGGTCAGCTGGTGGATAGATGGAAAGTTAATGTTTAGCATATGGAGACAAAATCAGGATGTTAAAAACTAATGGAGGTTAATGTGCAGATGAAAGAGACACAACTGGTTCTAGTTCTGGTCCTTGAAGAGACGGACAGACTGACTGGCTGCGTTCAAGCGCAGCACACAAAGCAAACAAGCATTCATGATTTTTAAAAAGATTTCAAATTGTTGATGATTTTTAGCAAAGTTTCCATGTGGCGTCCCACAAGGCTCGATTCTCGGCCCTTCTTTAAGCCTGTATGAACTTTCTCAGCCAGAAATGATGTCAATTACAAATATTTCTCATCTCATAGTTAACGTCCAATACCGACATTCATTACCAATACAGGAAGTAGAGAATAACGGAGCGGAGCTCAGGGAGGGGGATGGGTGTGTAGCACACAGTGTTTATTTATTTATTTATTTATTTATTTATTTATTTATTTATTTATTTATTTTTTATTATTATTATTATTTCATTATTTCATCAGAATTGGAATTATTGTTTTATGCGACATTGTTTTTCTACAACATTGTTCTTTGTGCGCCACACAACGTTACACACAACGCTGTTACACACAACTCTCTTACACACAACGCTGTTACACACAGCGCTGTTACACACAACGCTGTTACACACAACTCTGTTACACACAACGCTGTTACACACAACGCTCTTACACACAACGCTGTTACACACAACGCTCTTACACACAACGCTGTTACACACAACGCCTACACACAACGCTGTTACACACAACGCTGTTACACACAACGCTGTTACACACAGCGCTGTTACACGCAACGCTCTTACACACAACGCTGTTACACACAACATTTACACACACATTACACACAACATTGTTACACACAACGTTACACACACAACGCTGTTACACACAGCGCTGTTACACACAACGCTGTTACACACAACGCTCTTACACACAACGCTGTTACACACAACATTGTTACACACAACATCTGTTACACACAACTGTTACACACAACGTTACACACAACTGTTACACACAACCTGTTACACACAACGCTGTTACACACAACGCTGTTAAACACAACGCTGTTACACATAACTCTCTTACACACAACGCTGTTACACACAACATTGTTACACACAGCGCTGTTACACACAACGCTGTTACACACAACGCTGTTACACACAACGCTGTTACACACAACTCTGTTACACACAACTCTGTTACACACAACGCTGTTAAACACAACGCTGTTACACATAACTCTCTTACACACAATGCTGTTACACACAACATTGTTACACACAGCGCTGTTACACACAATGCTGTTACACACAACGCTGTTACACACAACGCTGTTACACACAACGCTGTTACACACAACGCTCTTACACACAACGCTCTTACACACAACATTGTTACACACAACTCTCTTACACACAACGCTGTTACACACAATGTTGTTACACACAACGCTCTTATACACAACGCTCTTACACACAACGCTCTTACACACAACGCTTTCACACTGTTACACACAACGTTGTTACACACAATGTTGTTACACACACACACAACGCTCTTATACACAATTCACACAACGCTCTTACACACAACGCTCTTACACACAACGCTGTTACACACAACGCTGTTACACACAATGTTGTTACACACAACGCTCTTATACACAACGCTCTTACACACAACGCTGTTACACACAACGCTCTTACACACAACGCTGTTACACACGACGCTCTTACACACAACGCTCTTACACACAACATTGTTACACACAGCGCTGTTACACACAACGTTGTTACACACAACGCTGTTACACATAACGCTGTTACACACAACGCTGTTACACACAACGCTGTTACACACAACGCTGTTAAACACAGCGCTGTTACACACAACGCTCCACACAACGCTGTTACACACAACGCTCTTACACACAACGCTGTTACACACAACGCTCTTACACACAACGCTGTTACACACAATGTTGTTCACACAACGCTGTTACACACAACGCTCTTACACACAACGCTGTTACACACAACGCTGTTACACACAACGCTGTTACACACAACGCTCTTACACACAACGCTGTTACACACAACGCTGTTACACACAACGTTGTTACACACAACGCTGTTACACACAACACAACGCTGTTACACACAACGCTGTTACACACAACGCTGTTACACACAACTTTTACACACAACGCTGTTACACACAACGCTGTTACACACAACCTACACACAACTCTGTTACACACAACGCTGTTACACACAATGCTCTTACACACAACGCTCTTACACACAACATTGTTACACACAACGCTGTTACACACAACGCCACACAACGCTGTTACACACAACAAAAAGCCTAACACAACCTGTTACACACAACGCTGTTACACACAACGCTGTTACACACAACGCTCTTACACACAACGCTGTTACACACAACGCTGTTACACACAACCACACACAACGCTCTTACACACAACGCTGTTACACACAACGCTCTTACACACAACGCTCTTACACACAACGCTGTTACACACAACGCTGTTACACACAACGCTGTTACACACAACGCTGTTACACACAACGCTGTTACACACAACGCTCTTACACACAACGCTCTTACACACAATGCTGTTACACACAATGCTGTTACACACACATTTCACAAACGCTGTTACACACAACGCTGTTACACACAACGCTGTTACACACAACGCTGTTACACACAACGCTGTTACACACAACGCTCTTACACACAACGCTCTTACACACAACGCTGTTACACACAACGCTCTTACACACAACGCTGTTACACACAACGCTGTTACACATCCTCTTACACACAACGCTGTTACACACAACTCTGTTACACACAACGCTGTTACACACAACGCTGTTACACACAACGCTCTTACACACAATGCTGTTACACACAATGTTGTTACACACAACGCTCTTATACACAACGCTCTTACACACAACTCTCTTACACACAACTATTTTATTTAACACAACGCTGTTACACACTGTGACACACAACCTCACACACACTTTCACACAACCTCTACACACAACGCTGTTACACACAACGCTGTTACACACAATGTTGTTACACACAACGCTCTTATACACAACGCTCTTACACACAACGCTGTTACACACAACGCTGTTACACACAACGCTGTTACACACAACGCTGTTACACATACGCTGTTACACACAACGCTGTTACACACAACGCTCTTACACACAAAATGTTACACACCCAACGCTTTACACACTTTACACACAACCTTCCAAACCTCTTACACACAACGCTCTTACACACAACGCTGTTACACACAACAAAACGTTGTTACACACAACGCTCTTACACACAACGCTGTTACACACAACTCTCTTACACACAACGCTGTTACACACAACATTGTTACACACAGCGCTGTTACACACAACGCTGTTACACACAACGCTGTTACACACAATGTTGTTACACACAACGCTCTTACACACAACGCTCTTACACACAACGCTGTTACACACAACGCTGTTACACACAACGCTCTTACACACAACGCTCTTACACACAACGCTGTTACACACAACGCTGTTACACACAACGCTCTTACACACAACGCTGTTACACACAACGCTCTTACACACAACGCTGTTACACACAACGCTGTTACACACAACGTTGTTACACACAACGCTGTTACACACAACGCTGTTACACACAACGCTGTTACACACAACGCTCTTACACACAACGCTCTTACACACAACATTGTTACACACAACGCTGTTACACACAACGCTCTTACACACAACGCTCTTACACACAACATTGTTACACACAACGCTCTTACACACAACGCTCTTACACACAACGCTGTTACACACAACGCTCTTACACACAACGCTGTTACACACAACGCTGTTACACACAACGCTCTTACACACAACGCTCTTACACACAACGCTGTTACACACAACGCTCTTACACACAATGCTGTTACACACAACGCTGTTACACACAATGCTCTTACACACAATGCTGTTACACACAACACTGTTACACACAACGCTCTTACACACAACGCTCTTACACACAATGCTGTTACACACAACGCTGTTACACACAACGCTCTTACACACAACGCTGTTACACACAACGCTCTTACACACAATGCTGTTACACACAATGCTGTTACACACAACGCTGTTACACACAACGCTGTTACATGAGACACTGTAACATGAAACGTTCTGTGAAACGTTACTCGAAACACTGTTACATGACATATCGTTACACCCAACATTGTTGTTCTTTTTACATAACATTATGCGAGAACGTGCGCTGAGGGCAGTTGTTACGTTGTTACGTTGTTACGTTGTTACGTTGTTACGTTGTTACTTGTTAAGTTATTATTTTAACACAAACCCTGATCTTTTTTCTAACCATAACCAAGTCGATTAGCGGCCTAAATCTAACAATACTGACCATGTGGCGTTGTGCGGTTCTGTGCGTCATTTGAGGCTGATATGAAACATATTTATGAAACTTTTTTTTTTTTGTTCAGAAACATCAACATTCAGCACATCCCATTTTTCATTTTCTAAACAAACAGTCAAATGTTTTATTTTATCAGTTAATTTGAGCCAGTTTTCCGATTAATTATGATTTCAGTGTTTCAGAGCTGGTAGAAATAACAAAGCAGAGGTCAATTCCAATTCATATTTCAATGTATTTAAAGAGGATTGATGTTTTTTGTCGAACCACATCAGATGTTTTTTTATCTGGAATTGTCCAGCGGTAGATTACTTCCTGTTAGGCTACTACTCTCTTGAATATTTCAGTTTAAATGGATAGTTGTGATGTGCAGATGCCACAGTGGGCTGACGGAGCTACAGGAAGGGGGATGACAGTGCAGAAGTGAAGGATAATTGGATAAAGGATAAATGGATCTCTTACTCTGGGAGGCATCTGCAAACAGCAGCTATGCTTTACTGGGGCCTCTTTCTGTGGCGGCGGTCTCTACAGGAGAGGGTGTACAGAGAAGGCTATTAGCCGGCGAGACACACGGCGGCTTCACAAGGCGGCTTCACAAGGCGGCTTCACAAGGCGGCTTCACAAGGCGGCTTCACAAGGCGGCTTCACAAGGCGGCTTCACAAGGCTTCATACGCCACACCGAGAAAAAGACACAGCGTCCGACTTAGCAAGTCCTTTCCCCTCCGGCTCCGTTCACACTGCAGCCGAAAGCTTTTCCCAAATCTGGTGCTTTAAAACACAGCATCTCTCTGAGCGCTCAAAGCTCAACGCTTGTGTTATTACCACGAGTCACTTTCTAGTCACTGACTTGAAATAACAAGATGATGGCAGAAAGAGTAGCAGACATGATGACAGCTCAACGTTAGCTCAAACTGTGCATGAACTGCACTGGAGCAAAAATGACCTCTGTGCACATTGGTCATTTCCTATCATCATTATTATTATTATTATTATTATTATTATTATTATAGTAGTAGTTAGTTAGTATTATAAGGTGTATTTTATATCTTATAGAACTATTGCACAAGGGTCCTGCAGTGTGAATGGAGCCTTTGCTTCAGTTTGGTATTTGGTATTTTCCACTCTGTCCACCCAAATCAGCTTATTTCAGGAAAACTGTGTGATCATCTAAAGACAAGCTAGAACTACGTCTTTGAAACATCAGGATTCAAAGCTCAATGAGGGGCAACGATCAACTTCCTTGTTAAGACGGACGTTTTTCTTGCAGTGTGATCAGAAGTGATCCGGCACATGACGAGAAACACAGGAAGCTAAGAGTCCAGTTATCAAGCAACTCGGGTTCATACTGCTTAAAGAGAGATTATCCAGTTAGCCCCAGTCTGATCTCTACACCGAGACAACATGACAACACGTCACTTCACTCAAACTGAGAAAGAGGCGGCCGTTTCTTTATGTGAAACTCTGTGAGGCGTTGTGAAGCACAGCATGGACTGCTGGGAAAAAAAGAAGAAGGTGGCGAACGGAAAGAAGCAGATGAGGAAAAAACCTGAGTGTCACATCAGTTCACATCTGTTATTGTCCCACAAAGAGATTCAACACAATCAGCACATTAAATATGAAACAGACAGACATCTGACAGATAAACCGACTTAATGGAAATAAAGTCACATTCAGTTCAAGTTTAGAATTCAGCAGAATATCTCAGTCTTTAGTTTTCTACCATTCTGTCATAAAAAAAATATATATATATATATATATTTTCTTCAATGCAACGCTTCATGTCAATCACCTATTGATGTTGCTAAAACAAAAATTATTTGGGATTAAACAAGGATCTTATTTCTATGTCGCCATGTTAGGGTATGCAGGTAAGCTTTGAGAGTTTTTGTCTCAGAAATTTGTGGCTAAATCTTTCTTAATCTCGGAGAATATCCCCTTTTCTTGTAAATTTATGATTTATAATCTTGCAGTCGTGAGTTTTTTTCCATAAATTTGCTACTTTAATCTTAGAGAATATACTATTTTGTATTTATTGTATTTTTTTGTACTATTATTTTGTAAATTTATAACTTTAATCTTTAATGTTTTCTCATAATATTACCCCCCTCTCTCAGCTCCATAAATTAGATTATTTTTTTGCTTGCTAATTTATGACTCTATGATCTTGCAAATCTGTGATTTTTTTTTCCAGAAATTTGCTGCTTTAATCTCTTTTTCTTTTTTTGTAAATTACAAAAATTACCTAAAGGTCTGAATTTTTTTTAAATTTTTTCATCGTAATATTAGCCCCCTCTCCCATCCTCATAAATAATTTGACTTTATATGACTATATATATATACTGACTATATACTGACTATATATATATATATATATATATATATATATATATATATATATATATATATATATATAGATTTTAACTACAATGGTACTCACGGAACGGTTCTTCTGTTTTTTTACAGAATTAATTTTTAAGATCAATGAAAGATTAAAGACTAATTTACGCCCCTCTGGAAATTCTTCATAAGATAAGATAAGATGATTGAAGGGGATCAATCCTTTACTACTTACTTTGGTCGAATCCTCACAATGTTTCTACCAAAATGGCCAAATTTTAGATTTCACCACGTAGCGGTCAAACTAAACAGTACCTGACGACCAGCTACCTTTTGATAAAGATAAGCTACCGAAGAAGCTCTTATTGTGTAACCAATTACCTACCAAAATAAAACTTGATGCTTTTGATTTTTACATTTTATTTCTCATTTTTTCTTGATATTAACATAAAACAGATAAGGTTTACTCAGTGTGATAGATGCAAAATAATCTAAATGATGATAATGAGTCCAGACACAAGGACACATCACTTTAAACGTTTCTATTTGCAGCCGGCATTGTAAAGAAGTGAACCAACCACTGGCCTGGCGGCGCCGCCGGCGGCGTTCTCACCATGTGAGGAAGCTGGATGTTGGCTAAGCTGTTGATGAGCGACTGGCTGAGGTTGGCCAGCTCGTGCAGCAGCGAGTCGTTCTGCTGCTCGATCACCTTGTTCTCCTCCTCGATGGACTTCAGGTTGGTCTCCATGGTGGTGATCTGCCAGACCAGGAAATCAGTAATCAGCAGCAGTTATGTTTTATTTGGTGGAGCTTTTTATGGTGAGATGACAGGAAACGAATAAGAGAGGGATGCAAAAATTGATAGAAAGAAAAGCTCATAAAAGTTGTCTGTTGCTTTTAATGTCGTCATACTCACCACCATTCTGCTCTGAGTTTATATCTATAACAGAAATTATTCATTTCTTTTGCTTCTACTTCGCCATGTCTTAAAGTGAAACATCTATACAGGAAATGTAGAATCGGTTGGGTTTAAATAGTAAATGAAAACAGTATTTCGGTGAGGAAATCGACCTCAAACATAGGTATGGTGAAAAAAAAGAGCTACCTGCTGAACATGGATCTTCTGGTTAAAGGTCCTGTGTTAGTTGGACCAGCGGCCTTTCTCTCTTTTTATTCTGTCACTAACTTTTACCGTAGCATTTATACGCAGATGCATTTACACTGCAGTCAGTACAGGATACATGGCGTACAAATGACAATGGAAATAACGAACAGCAGTCTTATTGCACGCTAAATGTTTCGCTCATTATCGTGGATTTATATGGCGTACAGGCTGGTAATATCATAAACCTGAGGCCTGTGTTATGCTTAAATAAATTGGAAATGGCTTTTCATGTGGCATTTAATGGCAGGTCCATACGGTGAAACAGCCACGGTTATGTTCACGCAGACGCTAAACAAAACGAAGGCAAGAAAACCAATCAGTTTGCTTTAAAAAAAGCATCATGGTCAGGCTTAAAATAAGCATGTAAACTAAGAAATATATGTGCGTAGAGAACATAACACGAGTACAGAAATCACATCACAAACATGACTAACCTCAAAATAACACTTTGAAGCGCACACAGTGGTCTCCTGGCTGAAAGTCCTGCATTTGTTGGACCCATCCACCTCCCATCCTGCCCACTATAAATTGTCTTTCTCGCTTTATATTCATAGCATATTCACGCGGATGTGTTTACAACGCAGTCAATAATAAAGGCCATGATGTCTCTTCAGCTGAGGTAAATAAAAATGAAAATTTACAGCAAGCTGGTTCTCTCATTTTGCCAGATCTCTTGTGTAAAACACTGCATCATCTGTGAAACATCGGAGGTGAAAAGTTAAAAGTCTCCCTGTCTCTCCTTGTTCTATGGTGAATTCACTTTACAAATATAAACCCTTAGAACTGGCAATAATTACTGAGTTAACACAAATATTTCATGTATTTATGCTGCAGTAAACACATACTCATACTCATCTTACTTGTGTCCTCAGTTTTATCATGTCAGACTCCACTTGATTGTTGGACTCGTTCAGATCTTTGATTTCTTCATCCAGCTGTTTGATTTCTTCATCATTTTCAATGCCTGATGACACCAAAAGGAAGATTGAATTAGATTTGAAAACTTTTTTTTTTCTCTGTTTTGGGGTTAGGGGTTTGGCTCTGACCTTTGCTTGCTCTTTGCTTGATTGTCAGCATCTCCACGCCACTCATCCTGGCCTTCTTCATGGCCGAGGTGGCCCGGGGACAACCGGAGAGACTGGAATAAGACACGCACATATTTACGAAAACTTGACTGCCATGGATTATACATCTGTTGCAAGTCTGTGCCAACTGATTTTAAAGATAAAGTGAAACTAATGTATTTGTACAGGTTAATGTTCATCAGGAGAGGAAAGCCTGGAATGAAAACAGTACTAATACAGTTGAGCCACGCCCACCTCCGATGGGTCAGGAAGCTCCCGCTGACGTGTCCCGAGCCGTCGCAACCCGGGGTCGGGCAGCTCATCCCGTCTGTCTTGCCCGATTTCCAGACAAACTGCGAGCCGTTGATGTAGCTGTCCTTCTGCCTCTTTGCCGCCAAGGGGCAACCTGACGCGCTGCGATGGGAGGCGTACTTCCCCGTCACATGACCCTGTCCATCGCAGCCTGGCACCGGACACCTGCCAGGAAGGACGAACAGACATGTTGAGGCGATTGAGAGGAAATCCATCAGTCTACATTTCATTTCTGATGAGCATGAATAGCTTCCTGGTTGGTGTGTTCACAGTAAGAAATCCAAACTAACCTTTTCACAACAGTACTAACTGCGTACAGTAATGTACTATTTGCATACTAATCTCTATAAACTGCAAACGATGCTAACCAGAAGAACATGTGCTGCCTCAACAGCTGGTACTTAACAACAGGCTAAATGCACACTGGCTGCTTTGGCTTCTGTTTATAGAGATTAGCCAAAGCGCTGTCTGGATGTGGAAGTAGCTGATCAGACTGTAAAAATGACCATCAAGAGGAACAGGAAGTCTTGGTCCACATATTCGGCTATCCACCGGCTACACCTGAAATATTGGCAGTTGTCCCGAGAAGCTAAATCATCGTCGATCATCGTGTGTAACAGACCTGTGTTTAGTGACAGGTGTCATGCTGTGTAGTGATGGAAGTCTACCTTCAGATGGCAGAGTGCTGGGAGGTCCAACAAACAACACTTTCAGGAGGAACACCGGTGTTTTGTTACGTTAATGACGTTTGTAACGTGTGTTGTGGTGACAGTTGTTATGTGATTGTCACGTGTTTTCCATACTGACATTACATGATATTCATATGTGCTTTACTTAGTTAGGTTAAGGGGAAACAGGATGGTTGAACTTAAAATATGTACATAAACTAAGTAGTTTTCTTGCCTGAACCTCAGTGAGAGGTTTTGTCGCCCCTGCTGGTACTGCACGTTAATACAGGAGGCAAAACATGGCATCTTCACGCTGTCCTCTGGTGGACAGACGGGTCTATTAGTCTCTTTGGTGGGATAACGGGTTGCAGACCGATGGAGCCAATGGGTGCACAGATTGTAGACATACAGTACTTATTGTCATTGCATATAATTTCTGTAGGACATATACAACAAAAAATACATAATTTAAAATCCTTTACTGACAGAAAACAACACAGTACATATGCTGAAAAATATCAGTCAATCTGCAGCTTTGCTTCCTCACAGACAGCTGTGAATGCATTACCAAGCAACGGTAACATCACTAAAGTTGGCTAAATGTTGGCTGTGATGTTTCATCTATCTGCAGCGAGTCTGAAGATTCAACCTGATTTAAATAGGAATGAACTGAAACAAATGGCTTTCTGGAAGGCAGGAAATTTATCTCAAAACTGAAGGATGTTTTGGAAAATGTTTCGCCAAAACTTGGCGTATATGTGAGGTGTAGCTGTTGAGCTAAACCAGGAAAAACACACTGGTGTAAGTACAGTATGTGTTCAGGACTCATTTGATGGAGGGAGGACTCACCTCCTCACCTCCCTCCTCCTCCACCTTCACCACTCGCTCTGCAGATGACGCCTCTCAAACTTCCAAACACTCAGCTGTGCCTCCTGCATCCCAAAACGCCCTTCGCCGTGACATTTGTGCTGATTAAAATACGCCGAGCGCCAGCGGGCCGCTCCCCAGCCGAGCTCAGGTTAAGCTTAATTATGATTCCACTGTTAACGATGATGGTGGATGGAACAGAGGCGGCGGCGGCGGCGGCTGGCTGCAGACTGACACCAGCTGAACTTATTATTCACAAGGTTGTATTGACTTAACATTATAGCTCAGCTTTAAGGAAAATGTCAGCCGCTCACTAGCGCTAACCTTTCGTAGCCTGGGCCTGCTGGGAGCGGGAGGTGAAGTGGAGGACTGACCACAGATCCTCGCTAAACGATTCTTTCCTAAAGTTAGAAAGGTCAGCGCACACAGGCAGCATCTTAAGAGGGAGTAGATGGACGAATCCGCCAACAACATGACGACAGTCACTGTAATGAGGCTTCGTCAATACGCAAAAACCTCGGCAGGTTTCATCAGGTGCAATTTTTGATATATTTTTAGTCTAAATAACTTTTTCAAACAGATAATTTATTGACAGAAACTATTCGATTTTTGAATGTTTAGATAAATTAAAACGTGTGTTTGTGTCTCTCAGCCTGGTCAGGGTCCACCTGAGGTAGATTCAGCTGATTGGACTTGGAAAGCCACACAGCGGTCTATATGAGGACTAACGAGGCATGTGGTGGGAGGAGCTGCCTGCAGAGCTCAGAGACAAAAACCACTTCTGCTGTTCCCAACACAAAGTGGTTTAACAAGGGCAACGAGACCAGACCCAGAACCTGATGGTCATTCTGGCTGAGCTGCAGAGATCTAGTGTGGAGAAACTTCCAGAAACACATTAAAGCAGCGTGAACTGTTGGGCCTCAAAGTTCAAGTTTGTCCTACATTTAAAAGTGCAGATGCAGATTCTCTCATTGCTTGAAAACCATATTTAATAAGAATAGATAAGTGAGTAAGTGTCATGTCTGGTGGAAACCAGGCACCATTCATCCGCTGCTCAGTGGTATCCCAGCGGTGAAGCATGGTGGTAGTCTTCATGAAAACCTGGTCCCAGAGCACTCGGGCTGGAAGACTGGCTTCACCTCCCAGCAGGACACACACCTGCCAGCCTGAGTCTTCAGGAGAAAGCAGCATTTTTTAAAGAGCCCTCACTGCATATTAAACATATTAGGAGTGATTTTCTTTTTTATATAACTCAACGTTGGGCTGCACGGTGGTGCAGTGGTGGTTAGCCTCTCGCCTCCCAGTGCTAACCACAGGGTTTTTCCTTATTGGAGGGTCGGGGGGGGGGTCGTATCCTTACAGACTGTAAAGCCCAATGAGGCAAATCAGTGATTTTGGGCTGTACAAATAAAACTGACTTGCCTTGCAACAGAATTTTAATGTTAAATAGTTTTGATTTTACATTTAATCTCAGGACAGAATACAAACTACTGGAGTGAATCTCTGGCTTCAATCAATATTCATCAATTTTCATTCATGTCCTGGAGGGACGGTAGAAAACCCTGCATCGTGGGGTCAGACTTTAATCGCTGCTTTAGAGGTACTTTAATTAATGTCAATGTGATATTTCAGTTTTATATTGAGTTCAGATGGATGAACTGGGCTGACAAAATGTGAAACAAATGAAGGAATCTATGTTTCTCGGGAGCTGGTGGAGACCAAAACGGAGCTAAAAAGGAGCTTGACTGTTGGATTTGGATCCATCAGATTGTCAGAAACGGTTCTAATGAAGCTCAGTGCCTGCTGAAAGTCTAAATACACAGCTCTGTCCTTTTAATTAATAAATATCCTCAAAATACAAAACTTAAATGAGCTCAGTATCCTACAATGAATAGTGTTAATCTTCATTCTGTTTCTCCTTGTCCTGGTTTGGGTTTAATGGGGATTTATTTTGATCCTGGACTGAGATACTTTGGCTGTGAAATAAAACACTGAGGCTGGATTTGATGAAGGTATATGGCTGTCTCCATGAAATAGATGATTCAGTAAATTGAGGGAATGAAATTAGCCTACTGGCTGTAAAAATTACCAGTAAGTTTCCTCATTATTGTCCTCCTGAAACGTTATATGGAGGCTACACAGAAACCTTACTTGATTGGCTCCTGCTCGTCCTTGTCCTCTTTGTTGTGGAGGATTTTGATGCCACTCTTCTTGGCTCGTGGACAGCCGGACAGACTGCAGGACATAAACTGGACAGTGAAGTACTGTGTTTGCATGGCTGAGCCAGTAGTGGTCTGAGACGGGGTTACTGTACCTCCGGTGGGAGGCGTAGTTTCCAGTGATGTGTCCGGATCCATCGCAGCCAGGGGTCGGACACCTGAGGAACACAAAGGGTTAAACGAGGTCTTCAGGCTCAGCCCCCCCCCCCCGGCATAGGCTCACCTGAGGTCTTGTGAGTTGGTCGGCATCATCCCGCGGATGTTCTTGTCGGCCAGCTGGCAGCTTGACAACCTGATGATGGAGGGAAACTTTTTAATTTGATTCTGGATCTTGAATTCAAATTCAAATAAAAGGTTGTTGAACTTTTTAACAGTGATGTACTGAGCTGACTTGTGCAGTGATTTCCCTCTAGACAGGAAAATGACCTTTAAAGGAGCATTTTGCCCTTGAGAAATCTTTAAGTAATCTTCTTTTTCCACTGGCTCCTGAATAATGTTTGTGATGAATAATGTTTGTGAATACTACGTATAATAATACGTCTGTGACTGCGCTGTGACTGGAGGGAGGATGCAGCGTACGTGATGAGCTCCTTCTTGCTGTCCTTGCAGGGCGGGTACTTGTGGTGTTTGGGGCTGGGCATGGTGACCTCGGCCGGGTAGCGCTGCTCGTCCAGCAGCTCCTGGAAGGGATCCAGCTCGTCGCTCTGGTGTAGGGACGAGAAATAAGCAGACTACGACACGTCACTATGGGCTCCATGAAACCACCGGACAGTCACCCTCCCACGCTGCTTCATGTTCAGTGTTTCTCTAATCTCAGACCGCTTTCTCAAATAAAACTCACCAGCAGGTTTTCATTTGCAAGATTTAATGACATTTTATTATAAGACACATATCTGACACCGTTTTAAAAAGCAGTCTGTAATTTTATCCTCTGTGAGAACACTTGTGATTAATTTTGAATGAAATGAATGGGACATTGAATTAAAGATTTGTGTTGCTTTCGTTTCTGAGAGCAGATTCCTCAAGTTGTGATTGATCATAAACATCAAATATCAAAGTCAGTATTAATCCTGTAGAAATCTATGGATATATGAAGTTATAAGGCCTTACATGTGATTTATTGTTCACTGATACTTCCTCATATTTCTGACTGAACTGTTGGGGTCGACTTTTAAAACAACTATAGATTCAACGGTTTTACCATAAAAAGGAGCCGTACGTATTATTAATAAGGCTGGTTACTGCGATCACACTAATCCACTGTTTATTACTTCCCATGTTATGAAACTGAATGATTTGGTTTATTATAAAATAATGTAAATAATGTTCAGAGCCAAATCAGAGTCCCTCCCAGACGATGAACGAAGGTTTTTATCACCTCGGAGAGTAAATCTGATCTGAGGGATATTTATCAGTTTACTGTATAAAACAGGAATTAAAGGAGATGTGTTTCTGTTTCTGTCGTTGGGGTCAAATTATGGAGAAATGATAATAAAAATACAAGAAGGTGTGATTCATTTTTGGTTTGAATGGTATTTTTAGGGGTTACAAGTGTGAATGATTTTTCATTTGTTAGTTTTTATTTCTTGAGGGAAGCTGAATTGAATCAGTCTATACGTTAAATAGTCATATAGAAGCATTTAGCTTCTGCCAATCAGTCATGACTTCATACAGAGACTGCTGACTTTGTTAATACTGATTATACTGTTCATACTTATTGTATTATGTTTGATGACCGAATAAAACTACTATTATTGATGTATTACTTGACTATTTTGACACACATCAGCTGCAGGGAGTCTGACTGCAGTCCTCGGTCGGGACCAGAAGTCGTTCTGGACTGTGTGGAGGGAAACCCCGTCAGCTGGAGCTGCAGACTTCCCGCCTCCTCTGCAATATCGTGCTTCATTAACAAAATGCAATTAGTCTCCTGATTAAAACCTTTCACTCCAGCGCTCTAAATCCAACCAGGCAAATGGAGCAATTTGTTGCATGGATCGCTCCGTGAGATCAGATCTGCGAGGATTTAAAGCGTGCAGATGATCTTTCGTGTTTTACTTCTGTATTAGTGGTGTAATTCAGCGTTTTAATGCAGCATGCTGCTTCAGCTGCTGAAGCGTTGCTGCAGTGCTGCTTCTCACCACATGAGAGCACAATGAGTCCATCCAGCAACACTGCTGGAGGGGACGTTTCAAACTCAAGGAAATACCATAGAAATGCTCTTCATTGCATTTCTTTTGCCTTAAACATGTTCTTCAGCTCCAGAGTTAACCGTCTGGGAGTGATTGTACAGGTTGTTGTTATCTGAAGATAATTCAGCCGTGAGCATTAACGGCACTAAACTAAAGCTGCCACTGATTTTACTTCAGTGTCTGCACTTGTGGCACAATGTGGGACTAAAGTCTGACTTATTCTAAAATGTTTTACAGAGTGACATATCACAGAGTAAAATGTAAGAATATTGATCATTTTGATCAGTTCTCCAGTGGTAAAAAATGGTTCAGTTTAATAGAGCAGGAGGATGGACATCAGATACTGATATCATCATGTTAGAAACTCTGATACACTCTCACCGTTTATGTTCATTCATTAATTCTAACTAGATCAACTTGACCTCAGAGCTGAGCTGCATCTCAGATTAATCTTCAGCTTTCAGATGATGTTCATTACTTCTATGAGACATCTACTGTTGACCTGCTGTCTCCCCCTGAAGACCCCCTGGACCCCTTAAAGACCCCCTGGACCCCCCTAAACACCCCCTGGACCCCTTAAAGACCCCCTGGACCCCTTAAAGACCCCCTGGACCCCCGTAAACACCCCCTGGACCCCTTAAAGACCCCCTGGACCCCCCTAAACACCCCCTGGACCCCTTAAAGACCCCCTGGACCCCCGTAAACACCCCCTGGACCCCTTAAAGACCCCCTGGACCCCCCTAAACACCCCCTGGACCCCCTAACAAAGACTAGAACAGGTCTATTGTGGGTCTCCAGTTTACACTCTCACTTTCCCTTCAATAATGACAAATGAAGTCACTGGAAATGTGTTTTCTCAGTCTAAGTAGTTTTTTAAGGGTATTCTTGAGTGTAACTCTCAGAGGTTTGATGAGCTTCATGCTGCCTGATTGTCACTTTGAACATTTAAACTCCGTCTCTGAGACGACTGCGACATGTTTTCATCGTTAAAATCCTAGTTTTTAAACCTCTCCATCTTTTCTCTCTTCCAGCACCGATCTGTGTCTCTGGCCGTCTTTATAATCTGCAGCGCTGAACGGTTTCTGCTCAGCGGCTGCAGGGTGACGAATAACAACAAGAACTGTGCTGTGATCTACAAGCTCCGCTGCTCTGTTCAGCTTCCATGCCTTTGGTTACTGAGGTTGAACATATACACTCATATTGGACCTTTCCAAACTCACAAATATCTCATGTATGTAAAGTGATGCAAAACTGATGCATACCAGCAACCACAAGTACGCCCTCGCAAAATCAGTCTGCAGCTTCTCCGTGGTGCTTTTCTGCTCCGCATCCCTTTAAATAGCTTATAAAGCCTAATCATCTCTTAATCTATTTAATATAAACTCTGGGTTCCTTAAATCTCTCAATTTCATGCTTCAAATTATCCTCACTTGGCATGATGAGAGGACAGGCTGCCTAAATATTAAATTAGGCTGTTTGAAGGCTTTGATCAGAGCTGTGAGGGCAGCGTGTGGAGCATGAGCAGCATTTACGGCTTCGATCTGACTTTCTACACCTTTCACCTCACTTACTCACCTTACGTTCGTCTCGAATGAAAAGTTTAAGGTTTTAGAGGTAATTGATGTTTATCTGCCTTCACATCTCTGAACTGTTGATCAGTTTAATGTGTGTCAGAGTAAAGAAGTCTGTCGACAGACTGCTGAGCTACTTTGAATATAAACTGGGCTGTATTCAAATATTTCATTGAGATTATGAAAACTGTGAGGCTCACCCAAAATAAGACCAAAACAATGAGCTGAAAGATGCTAAAAAAGTTTTGTTTTAATTAGGGCTGTCAATCAAATAAGATATTTAATCTATTTACATAATTGCTCAGAGTTAAACGCAAATTTAAATAAAAGATATAAAAATGTGCACTTATTTTAAATTGCACATATTTTATGTTTTGCCAAATATTTAATCCTCTGATCAGCATGTTAGTGGACTAATATGCTGCTTTATGTAAATGTATGTATATATTTATTATTGTAAATCAATAACAACACTAATCAATACCAGATATTGTCCAGAAACCCTCCCAGGTTCTGACTTTAGCATCAACAATCTGCTCCAATCAGAACATGACAAACTGCAGCCCAACAGACAACAACAGCTGTCAGTGTGTCAGAGTGCTGACTTGACTAGGACTTGATCCAGACTGACTGGGACTATCAGAAAGTGGGCATGTCTGTAAAGGGGGGACTGGTGGAGACCCAGAGAACCCATTTACATCCACACATCTGGAGGTCAGAGGTCAAGTCTGGAGCCTCATTTAACCTCCTTCACTACCAGCTAGTCTGACCTGGTTGGTACTGATGGATCCATCAGGTTCTCTAGTTTCAGATGAGACCAGGATGTAGTAGTAGTAGGGGGGCGTGGTGTTTTTGGGTGGTGGTGGTAGTGGTGGTGGTCTGCCTGGTTGGTACTGATGGATCCATCAGGTTCTCTAGTTTCAGATGAGACGGTGTAGTAGTAGTAGTAGTAGTAGTAGTCTGACCTGGTTGGTACTGATGGATCCATCAGGTTCTCTAGTTTCAGATGAGACCAGGATGTAGTAGTAGTAGTAGTAGTAGTAGTACCTGGTTGGTACTGATGGATCCATCAGGTTCTCTAGTTTCAGATGAGACCAGGATGTAGTAGTAGTAGTAGTAGTAGTAGTAGTAGTAGTAGCTGACCTGGTTGGTACTGATGGATCCATCAGGTTCTCTAGTTTCAGATGAGACCAGGATGTAATATAGAGAGTAGTAGTAGTAGTAGTAGTAGTCTGACCTGGTTGGTAGTATGGATCAAGTTCTCTAGTTTCAGAGAGACCAGGAGAAAGAGAGTAGTAGTAGTAGTAGTAGTAGTAGTAGTAGAGAGCTACCTTGTACTGGGATCCATCAGGTCTCTAGTTTCAGATGAGACCAGGAGTAGAGTAGTAGTAGTAGTAGTAGTAGTAGTCTACAGACACAAATCCATCAGATTCAAGTAGATAGAAGGATGTAGTAGTAGTAGTAGTAGTAGTAGTAGAGTCTGACCTGGTTGGTACTGATGGATCCATCAGGTTCTCTAGTTTCAGATGAGACCAGGATGTAGTAGTAGTAGTAGTAGTAGTAGTAGTAGTAGTAGTAGTAGCTGACCTGGTTGGTACTGATGGATCCATCAGGTTCTCTAGTTTCAGATGAGACCAGGATGTAGTAGTAGTAGTAGTAGTAGTAGTAGTAGTAGTAGATTTTTAGTAGTTTTTTTTATTTTTTTTATGGACAGGAGAGAGAGAGTAGTGTAGTAGTAGTAGTAGTAGTCTGACCTGGTTGGTACTGATGGATCCATCAGGATAATATATATATATATATATTTGATCCCGTTCTCTAGTTTCAATAAAAGTAGTAGTAGTAGTAGTAGTAGTAGTATTCTACTGTTGGTACTGATGGATCATCAGGTTCTCTAGTTCAGATGAGACCAGGATGTAGTAGTAGTAGTAGTAGTAGTAGTAGTAGTAGTCTGACCTGGTTGGTACTGATGGATCCATCAGGTTCTCTAGTTTCAGATGAGACCAGGATGTAGTAGTAGTAGTAGTAGTAGTAGTAGTAGTAGTGCTGACTGGTTGGTATTGATGGATCATCAGGTTCTCTTTCGTGTTATAGTAGTAGTAGTAGTAGTAGTAGTCTGCCTGGTTGGTAGTGATGGATCCATCAGGTTCTCTAGTTTCAGATGAGACCAGTATGTAGTAGTAGTAGTAGTAGTAGTAGTAGTAGTAGTAGTAGTAGTCTGACCTGGTTGGTACTGATGGATCCATCAGGTTCTCTAGTTTCAGATGAGACCAGGATGTAATAGTAGTAGTAGTAGTAGTAGTAGTAGTAGTCTGACCTGGTTGGTAGTGATGGATCCATCAGGTTCTCTAGTTTCAGATGAGACCAGGATGTAATAGTAGTAGTAGTAGTAGTAGTAGTAGTAGTAGTAGTAGTAGTAGTCTGACCTGGTTGGTACTGATGGATCCATCAGGTTCTCTAGTTTCAGATAAGACCAGGATGTAGTAGTAGTAGTAGTAGTAGTAGTAGTCTGACCTGGTTGGTACTGATGGATCCATCAGGTTCTCTAGTTTCAGATAAGACCAGGATGTAGTAGTAGTAGTAGTAGTAGTAGTAGTCTGACCTGGTTGGTACTGATGGATCCATCAGGTTCTCTAGGTTCAGATGAGACCAGGATGTAGTAGTAGTAGTAGTAGTAGTAGTAGTAGTAGTAGTAGTAGTAGTCTGACCTGGTTGGTACTGATGGATCCATCAGGTTCTCTAGTTTCAGATGAGACCAGTATGTAGTAGTAGTAGTAGTAGTAGTAGTAGTCTGACCTGGTTGGTACTGATGGATCCATCAGGTTCTCTAGTTTCAGATGAGATGGGTGAGGAGATGGGTGATGACGTCAGCACCCAGATGACGTCATCTGCCCAGATGACGTCATCTGGGCGATGACGTCATCTGGGTGCTGACGTCATCTGGGAGGCGTGGACCTTCCCGTTACCTCCTTGTGGTCCTGCTCGTCGCCCAGCCGTTTGATCTTGGTGTAGTCGACGGGCAGGTCCCAGCAGTCGGCGTCGCTCAGCTGGTAGCAGCGGCTGCTGAGCAGAGCCTGGCGCTGGGGAGACATCGGCTGCAGGGGGGTCAACACCGTCCCGCTGCCCTCGGGACCGCCGGGCTGACCGGACACCTCCACCGCGCCGCCGTCGTCCAGGTCGTCCACCGGGCTCTGGTGGACAGACAGCAAAGATCTGATGGTCACTGGTGTGGTGGGAAACTAAGAGATTAACTCGTCTCAGTTCTTCTTCATGAAGTCTCAAGGCAAGTCCCAAGTCCCAAGTCAATCCCTGTGCCAATCATCTGTGATCATATGTTCTTCATACTACAGTTAGTTTTTGATTGAGCGAGTAGGACAGAAATGAAACGATCTTTGTTCGCTTGGTAATAAATCTTAATGTTGGTTCTTTGGAGTTTTCTCCTGCTACCTGATTGGATGCTGACTGGTGGATCTGGGTAATGAAGTGTCAGCAGTGGGAATGAATAGAGTTAATGTTAGTCCAGGAAATGAACTGATTCATGGAACACTGCATAATAATATATATAACATAATAATAATAACCTGTTTCATCTTTGGGCTCGGGGGAAGGCTCAAGTCTCAGTGAAGACCTGAGTCACTGCCCTTTGATTTTTGTCAAAACTAAAGTCATCAGATTAGGAGACTGAGTGGAGTCCACAGCTCTGGTGACAGTTTACAGCCTTTCTGTATCTGTGTTTGTGACCCACCGTTTAGATAATTCACCTCAGATCTCAGCAGTTTCTCGGTGGGCACAATGAGCTCATTTCTGAGAGAAACCATGGTCAAAACAACAGCAATAAAGACTAAATCTGCAATAATAAATAATAATAAAATTAACCTTAAAAGCTCACCATAATGAGCATGAGTCAAACTTTTGAGTCTACGTTTTAATCCAGAATATGGTCAACGTATTAAATTAGTGTTCTGTGATGTTTATCTGCTGCCGCGGTGAGTGGAGGTGACGTATGACTGCAGCTGTTTGGTCCTCCTCCTCAGACTACCTGTGTCAGCAGGTCCTGGGGTTTCCCGCCCAGAGCGTGGGGCAGCTCCCTGCACCTCGTCGACAGGTTGAGGATGGCCGTGGCCGCCATGTGGGCCGCCTCCATGTCGTGGGTGTAGTCGAAACTGCTCTTACTGCAGGTGCTGCTGGCGCTGCTCCCTCCTCCTCCACCACCTCCTCCACCTCCTCCTCCTCCTCCGCCTCCTCCTCCACAGCTCAGGCTGCTGCTGCTGCTGGGAGCGTAGCTGCTGGTGGTACTGCTGGCCGGGCTCGACGTCTTACAGTAGCGCTTCGCTGTGTGGGGGGGCACACGTAGGGTTGACCTGTTAGACTGGCGCTGGGCCAGACCGAGCGCCATGGATCCCATATTACATCAAGAGCTTCTGCTGCATTTAGAAATATGATGAAAAACAACTGATGAAGGGAAACAGTGAGGCAGACTGGTGAGGTTCTCTATGAAGACCCAAACCAACAATATCTACTAACGAGTACTGTCTGAGTATTAAATACCCAAACTGTTCAATCACGTTCAAACCATCCCGTGGCATTACTATTAACCTCTTCAGCCCTATAGGGAGCTGGAAGTCAAAAACTAAAAGACTGAAATCTTTAACCACTTTATAACCTGGTAGCACTGATGTGTGAGTTAAATCTCTGCCTATTAAAACTTCATAAATACTGAGGTGGAGTTAATCCTGAATAGTTTCTGACAGACGCTGCTAAAATACTCCAAGTGGATTTAGTCCAAACTATGTTTGACAATGATTTCAGTATTTTAGTTAATAAATCAACAACAGAGATATTTACAGTATTTTTACTTTATAATATTTATACATTGAATGTTCATACTTGACTTGTTTTTTTTATTATCTTATTTACATTGTTATTGTCATGTTATTATTATCCAAGTTTTATTGATCATATTTCATTATTATAATAGAACGACTCCATTTGGAGCCAAACTTCTCCAGTTTAGTTGTTTTTATTGATTTTCTACCGATCACAGTGGTAGAATGTGACGATCCACAGGGTCAATATCACGGCCCAAAGCTCCACTGTGAACACATGGCCTCCTGTAGTGGATACCAGGAGTCTACAGACAGATTCACTTTCTAGAGCTAGAAAACCCATCTGGACCACTTTGGGTGTCCAAGTGTCCAAACGGAGAGTCCTCCTGGTCCTGTCCGGACTAAAACCTCTGTAGAGTCTCTGAGCTTTGTGTTGTTTCTATCTGCTTTGGCTCAGTTGGAGTCGAGGAGGAGCTGAATGACTTCAGTTCATCATTGATATCATGGTGTTATCTGTCAGAGTGTTACTGACACTGGGGATGGATCCTCTGAGGTCTGACCTATCCAGAGAGACCAGGATCCTGCTGATACACCTGCTAGTTGTGGAGCTGGTATTCATTTATTTGGTAGGTCTGTCCAGGAGAACCACACCTTCAGCAGCCTTTAGGACTGAAGATAATACAGTAGTAATGCCACGGTTCAGTTTGGACATCATTGAACAGTTTGGGTTTTTTTGGTTCAGTTTTGCAACCCTGATACACACTCGGTAGGGCTTAAGAAGTTGAGTAACTAAAAACTAGAGTAAACCAGCTTTTTCAGGATGCTCCTCACTGAAGCAGAGTAACTGAAGCTTGACTGTGTCTTCAGTCGGAGGACGGGCTCTGAGACACAGTGTTAGTTTGGTCTTTTCGTGGGATTTGTTGACAATAAGAACCTTACAGAAGAACAGCAGACACAGAGAGTCAGAGGAGCAATAGAGCAGACAGAGGTGAAAAGAAAGCTGCAGGGACAAAGAGAAGCGATGGTGAATCTGGCTCGGCAGGATGGAGCGATGCTGACGGAGGGAAGGATGTTGGAGAGGCGGGAGGGAGTCGTGACGGAGGGGAGCGCAGACTCCTCGTCTAAAAAACCTCCCTCTTGCCTGCGTCTCACTAATGGCTCCCAGCCAAAGAAACAGGGCTCGCCTCCATTATCTCTCTCCCGTTTCACAATCCCTCCATCTGCACCTCCTTCCCTCCCTCCCTCCCTCCGTCCGCCGCTCGGAGGAGGCTGGCTCTTGGCTTGGCATTTCCACAACTCTGCTCTGCTTTCATGTCGCCATGTGGAGGGGCGGAAAACACCGGCGTTTTCATGGCTCTAACAAAGAGAGTCCACTGAGCACTGAGCATGTGTGAGTGTCTGTCAAGTACAAAATGTTCTCCTTAGAACGGGAAAACCAATGGAAATCCTCCAACAGTGGGATCACTGTGCAGGTTTTACTGTCTTTAAAAAAGACACTAAACCTGTTTCCACCTGTTTGGTTTTCATGCTTGTTGTTTATGTTGATTCGTTTCACATATAGAAAGACTTTAAAATATAAATCACATGAAATTAATGTAAATTATGTGTGAGGGTGTGATAGAAACCTATAACGGCTTAAATCACTACACCCAAAGAACATATAAAACTATTACCATGACAAATATCACCAGCACTTTTTAGATATTAATGTTAGAAATATAAATATAGAGTTAAAGCACCAAACAAATAATAGAATAAAAAGAAGCAGGAGTAATCACCATAGTTACCGTTTCTAAGAGATCATTTTTTTTCCAAATCAGCAGATTACAATTCAATACAACTTTATCTAAAAGTGCTTTAAAACAACGTCATTGTGCTGTCGCATTTCAAAATACAATAGAAGACAAATAAAACAAATAAATCAGTAAAAGACGATTAAAATCCAGCTGCTCAAACTGAGTTAAAGCCAAAGAGAAGAAATGAGTTTAAAGATCAGATTTAAAAACAGGAAGTGAGTCGGCCTGATGTGGGGGGGGGCAACAGAGCAGGATCACCTCGACTTCCTGTTTGACCTCGGCGCGGCTGAAAGCAGCCGATGTGCCGACCTGAGGGTCCGAGAGGGAGCGTACGGTTCCAGGAGGTCGGACGGATCCACGCTCACATTTAATAACCAACTAATGAATTTTAAAATGTGTCCTAAAATGAATCGCAGCCAGTGAAGTGAAGCTAAAACTGGGGAAATGTGGTCAAACCAAACCAATCACAGGAAGTGTACCATTTTATCTGTCTTTTCATTGGTTAGAAGAACACCTCCTTTACTTGTTTTGGTGACCGGTAGGTATCAGCATGTTTGAGTAAAGAGACAAACCTGGACTCATGGTGCAGTCAGTCAAACACCTAAACTATTTAATAACCGCTGCAGATCAGCACCAACATGAACAGAACCTGACGGTGCTCCATGATTTTCCATATCCAACTAGACGTTAGGTTTGTTGTGTTTTTACCCTCCGACCAGCTGTAAAACTGGAACGATGCGTCATCCTCCTGCAGCGGATCATCCTCCACGTACCTTTACTAGCTCTGTCTTAACATCTTTAGATGTATGTACACAGAATTTCATTGTTTGTCATCTGTTTCAATATCATGTCATCATTTTATTATTTATTCTGTTATCTGACTATGATGGAGGTTTTCATAAAGACTGCTGTGTGTACGTAACCCTGCAGACTTGACAGGTGAAGCCAGATCTCATCAACAGTCTGCTCATGCTGCAGACCTTCAATAAGCTCCGTAAAAATATAAATCATAAACCTTGTTTTTATGGGTAAAAGTGTGTTTTCTGCACTTTGTATGTTGAGCTAAGCTCCCAAGTACTAGAGCATGTGTCACACTCAAGGCCAAATCCGGACCACCACCTCATGTTATGTGGCCCGCGAGGGCCTGCAAAGAATATATTATGTTTATCATACGATTCTATACCACTTTACAGAAGTACTGTGTCCTTAAACTACATGTCCCACAATGCATCTCCATGTTGTTCCATGAAGCGTCTCAGTATCAGTTTCCAGCAGCGGCGCTCTAGCCGAGCGATGGAGTCATAAAATAATCTGAACAGAACCAAAATGTCCCAGAAAAGCAAAGTTGGAGCAGAGGGAAGGACAGAAAGAGGATCCATGTTAGTGGTTGATGGAGACCAGCCGGTATGTCTTCTTTACTACGAGGCAGTAAGGCAGTCGGCTGCTGTAACGTCACATTGGTTCAGTTCAGGAAGCTTTAGGTGTGAACGGGACCTTCGTCTCCTTGTGTCCAACAAGATGGTGTCAAATACAGGCAAGATATTTGTTCAGATAAATTAGAAAAGTACTTACCAACAATATTCCAGTATGTTAAATATGAATAAACTAAATTATAATATTACATTAACAGCCATGCCTTGTGCACAAATGCTCTTATTTTTGATGACCAGACAAAACCAGCGTCGTTTATTTATCCCACAAACACGTTGATGAAACTTTAATTATGAATATGGAGTTCAATTTGCTCACTATCAAATTTCTAATTTCCTTCAAAATAACATGAAATAAGACTTTTTGACATTTACTGACTTGCATTCAGCAGAAAAAAAAAATCAGAGTTTAGTTCACTGATGAGAGTTGTCAAATTTGAATTCATAAGAAAAATTAGGAGCTAATTAATTTTTTTAATGTTTGCCAGAGGTGGAGGATTTGTCATATCAATAAACAGAAAACGGGCTTCAGACTGAATGTGGCAGATTTCTGGGATGAACGACGGCAGCTGCTGCTTCGACTCCTTATTCTCCTTCTGTAAATTTCTCCACTGTGGGACTAATAAAGGAATATCTTATCTTATCTTATCTTCTCACTGATTTAAATTCCTCACACGGTGACAGATTTCTTTCCACCACCAAGAGGAAACAGAAACCAAGTGAGTGAGAACGCCACACCTCCTTCAAACAGAGCAGACAGATCAATAAGTGTTTGTTCTTACCGTCGTATCCCTTCGGGGACGTGTCCCGTCCGTGGTGGGACTTGGACGTCGGGCCTCTCTTTCCGTAGCCGCCGTGCTGGCCGTCGTAGCCGCCGTAGTCGTAGCTGGTCTTGGAGTATTTTTCCAGCTCTTTGGCGAGGTTGGACCGCGGCGTGCTGGTGGGAACGTTGTTTTTGTAGCCATACTGAGGAATCTCCAGCTGCTTGACGAAACACATCGGCCTGAAAGGAAACCAGAGGTCACCGCGCCATTCAGCATCCTCTCACTTCAGCAACATGCTTCCCAAAGCCAAGACGACAATCAACAAGACAAACGTAGATGCTGTGTTATGTAAGCTGGAAATGTGACTGCACCATTCAGCATCCCTAATAACTAGAGGTCCACCTGCATTCTACATCATTTTATCTGCACTATTTGAAATACCTGTTTTCTGTGATATAAGTAAAACTACAGAAATAGGAAACCATTTGGCATCCTTGACTTAAGACTCAGACTGCTTCCCACCAACATGTGTGAGAATTTCACTGCACCATTCAGCATCCTCTGATTTAAACATCAATGCAAATATAATCAACATTATTCTTAAAGCCAAGATGACAATCAACATGACAAAGCAGACACGGTGTTTATAGTGTATGCTGGAAATGTGACTGCACCATTCAGCATCCCAATAAAATAACTAGAGGTTTACTTGCATGATAAAACACACTGGCTCAAGAGGGAGATGTTTGCATACTGCTTATTTATCTGCATTATTTGACATGCCTGCCTTATGTGAAATAAGTAAATACAATCAGAATATTTGCAAATCGTCAGAAACTGGAAACCATTTGGCATCCTTGATATGAGAGACAAAAGTGGAGTGTGAAGGCATTCCCCAAAGCCTTTTTGTCTCATGTATTTTACTGAGAGGCTGGGTTGTTACTGCACAATTGTGCTTCCCCAGTTCCCCAACACAAATGTGAGGATTTTACCACACCATTCAGCCTCCCTGATTAAAGTAACATAGTTAAATATAATCTGCTCTTTTCCCATCCCAAAATGGCAATGAATGACCAGGGGTAGGCACTGTGTTTATGGTTTCTACTTTAATTCCAATGCACCATTATGCATCCCCAAATAACACAAGGCAGTTAGAAGCTAAGCTGTATCACCAAAACCATACAAAAAGAAATCCAATCTGCTTTCACATCTTAGGAGACAATCAACAAGAAAAGCTACAAACAGTTCTATCTACTAGCTATTTGGCATCCCTGTTTTTTTTTTTAAATCTAATTTTCAGTACACCATTTGGCATCCACAGTGTACCTGGGATGACCTACACATATGGCTGAAAACAGCTTCAAAATGCAAGTTGGCTTCAGAGACAAACCAGAAAAGAAAAAAAAAGTTGAGTTAATGTGCCGGTGAATTCATTGCACTATTTGCCATCCTTCATTTCAGAGACATGCAAAAATTGAATTTTCTATTTGCCAAAACCTTCTTATCTTATGGAAATTTATGAAAGGCAAGGCTGGACTGTCTTTACAGCTTTACTGCACTATTGAGCTTCCCCATCTCATTAAGGTTTGCATGATCTGTAGCTGCAAGTGTGGGGACTTCACAGCACCATTCAGCATCCCTTGCTCATACATTCCAATTAGAGGTTGCCCTGCATGAAAGAACAAGAATAATTATTATTGAGTGATTATCTTAAGGCTGGTCTAAGGTGTTACCTGAGGACACGGTCTGACGTCTGGTTGGTCTTATTGCCGCTGTCCGTCGGGAGGCTCTTCTCATGGACCTTCGCCATCTTCTCTGCTGCAGCGATGGGACAGCCGGACAGACTGGGGGGGGCAGTACACGGCCTGGTTACACACTGTACTACACACCGTACTACACACTGTACTACACACCGTAATACACACTGTACTACACACTGTACTACACACCGTAAACACACTTACTACACACTGTACTACACACCGTAATACACACTGTACTACACACCGTAATACACACCGTAATACACACTGTACTACACACTGTACTACACACCGAAACACACTGTACTACACACTGTACTACACACTGTACTACACACCGTACTACACACTGTACTACACACTGTACTACACACCGTACTACACACTGTACTACACACCGTAATACACACTGTACTACACACTGTACTACACACCGTAATACACACTGTACTACACACTGTACTACACACCGTAATACACACTGTACTACACACCGTAATACACACTGTACTACACACTGTACTACACACCGTAATACACACTGTACTACACACTGTACTACACACTGTACTACACACCGTACTACACACTGTACTACACACTGTACTACACACTGTACTACACACCGTAATACACACTGTACTACACACTGTACTACACACCGTACTACACACCGTACTACACACCGTACTACACACTGTACTACACACCGTACTACACACTGTACTACACACCGTACTACACACCGTACTACACACTGTACTACACACCGTACTACACACTATACTACACACTATACTACACACACCGTACTACACACTGTACTACACACCGTACTACACACTATACTACACACCGTACTACCCCCCGTACTACACACTGTACTACACACTGTACTACACACTGTACTACACACCGTACTACACACTGTACTACACACTGTACTACACACTGTACTACACACTGTACTAAACACACTGTACTACACACTATACTACACACCGTACTACACACACTGTACTACACACTGTACTACACACTATACTACACACCGTACTACACACACCGTACTACACACACTATACTACACACCGTACTACACACACCGTACTACACACTATACTACACACCGTACTACACACACCGTACTACACACTATACTACACACCGTACTACACACACCGTACTACACACAGCATCTGGCTGCATGGCGGTTCAGCTGTCAGGAACAACAGTTCAGAAGGAATTATGGATTTAATGTGGCCTACTTTATGATGACTGATGCTCTGACCGGTTTGACTGGTTTACTAACTTACTGACTGGTTTACAGACTGAAGGTTTAACTGGGTTTCCGGCTGATGAACTGGTCGACTAGTAGACTGACTCGCTGACTGACTGACTCGCGATGGACTCATTTAGAAACAGACTGACTAGACTAGCTGACTGAATGCTTATTGACTGGTTTACTGGTGCAGACACTCTTCATTAACATGCACACATTTAATAAAAAAACAATAATTTCACTGCAACAGCATGTTTATGTTAAACTTTTAATTTTACCTTTAACTCTCTGGAAAGAAAACTGAATGAATAATAAATAAATAACAATTCTCCTCTGGTATAAACTAAATTCATCCGTTTTCGTCATGCATTGCTCCTGTCTATTAGTATTATGTAGTATTTATTTCTCTCAGCTTCGTCTCGGCCTCTCACTCGCTGAAGCTCCGTTCAGACACAACTTGATGGCGGCATCGTTTCCTAAAGTCTGCGTCGCACCACGCCGGCTTTTCGCTGAGTCTAGTAAAGCCCAACTTTAGGCGCTTTGAGAACAGACTGCTCTCTTCCAACAGGAAACTACATTTGGAGTCGCTGCACTTCATCAGAGTGGAAACAGTAGAGCTTACAGAAAATAAAACGAAAGAAATGGGAGAAATACAAGGAAACTGTGACTCCAGGAGGAAACCGGGAGGGGCGATGAAAACGGGTGTCTCCCCGGCTATAAATCGGCTATAGGTGCAGCTTTGGTCCCCAATTAATATTCAGTCAACCTCCATGTAGAAAGGTTGATTGTAAGAGCATCCCTCCTAAACAAAAAATAACAGAAAAATCCAAAGTAACAGTAGACTTAGTCCTGTTAACCCAAACTTAACCCAGTCTCATCCACCAGACAGACCGATGGTTTCATGGTAACTCTGCTGAAGACACTTTGTTGGCTGGACGGATGTCCATTTACGAGTCACTGAGAAAAGAGAAGCTGACTGAAACACAGTTGGTATTCAGAACTAAAACTTCCTGGTTCTCCGTCACTCCGGGCGATTCCTAATCACTTCATCCACGGAGGGAATGAAATACTGGTATTACCCGCACACACACACAGTTTTAAGGATGATAGGAGCATGTGAGGATTGTGTGACAGATCAGCACAGCGGCGGCTGCTGCCACTGCTATGAATGCGTTTCCATGGCGACTGCCAGACATGAAAGCTGTGTGAGCTGGTAGCTAACAGTAGCTAAGCTAACTAGCTAGTACTTTGTTTCCTCTCCTCCCAGTGGAGCTGTGCTACATAACACACCCTGCAGCCACGTCTGAGCCTGAGTGTGTGTGTGTGTGTGTGTGTGTGTGTGTGTGTGTTTGTAAAGCTACCTTTGTGAGGACCAAGGAGTTTTAGACCTTCAAAGTGAGGACATTTTTGGAAAGTGAGGACATTTTGGCTGGTCCAGACCTTCAAAAGCCTTTTTGAGGGTTCAAACATGGTTTTAAGGTCCACATTATAATTAGGTTTAGGTTAGGGTTATGGTAAGGGTAAGGGTTGGGGTCAGGGTTAGGGTTAAGGTTTAGGTTATGGTAAGGGTAAGGGTTGGGGTCTGGGTTAGGGTTAAGGTTTAGGGGGTGGGTAGGGTTGGGGTTGGGATGGTTAAGGTTTAGGTTAGGGTAAGGGTAAGGGTTAGGGAATGCATTATGTCAGTTTGATGGTTAAGTTTACAGTAAGGGGCTCAAGGAATGCATTATAAAAGTATCCTCAAAAAGATAAAAGTACACGGCTCTGTGTGTGTGTGTGTGTGTTCCAGTAACACTGTGTGTGCATAAAGCAGTGTGTAAGCTGTGAATTGAGGCTCTACGTATGTGTGATGAAATGAGTGTGAATCCTAATCACTTTACATAATTCAAAAATTTGAATTCAAGCCCCTTTTCCTCCGTCTGAACCTGGGAATGGTCCAGAAACACAGTTCATTTTCTACCAAAGAAAACGTGGTAGGGTATCAGGGTTGAGATTAACGTCTGAAAATCTTAGGCCAACAGCTCTTTTGGGGACAAAAACTGCGACATTAGTGGGTTAAAAAAAAAAAGCACAAAGGTCTGTAGAGGGGAGCTGGTATGAACGTAATATAATACGCACGTAACAACTGCTGTTTTCAATCACAAAAGTAGTATTGATTGTTTCGTGAGTCTTAGTCATGATCATCTAACAGATTATTTAGTACCTGAACACATCTTGAAGTTTAACACCTCAGAGTTTTAAGTACAGCAGCAAGTTAAACTGTCAGGAGTCAGTAAAGTTGTGTGAATCTGCAGCACTGTTATTCTTCTATCTTTTCTTAAACAGTTATACTGTTGGAAAATGTTTGATGAAACCGAAGACTGAAAATCAAATGTAATGTTTTTTATTAAGATAAGGACGTTTGTAATCATTAACAAGGACATTCTCAAGCACGTTACATAAAAACAACAATAATATTAATAAATCAAGTTTATACCGTTGTGTTACTCTTGTCTCAAATGACAGGGTTGAAAGTGACAAAATGCACGACGTCTGTTAACAGTGAAATCACACCGAGGTCGTTCCACCTACTGCTGGTTGAATACATGTTGCTGTTGATCACAACAAAAATGAGTTTCTGTCTCTAACATTATCTTTTAAGACGATGTTTATCTGGAAAGCCTTACTTTCTTTCTGCCTCCTCACAATATTATGTATTTTGATACTGCATCAATTCTCAAAAACACTGTATCCATTTTTAATTAATAGTTTACATGCAAAGATGAACTCAGTCAAAGCATTATTTCATTTGGATGTTACAGGGAGTGTGAGAGATGCAAATACCGATCCCACTGTAAAGAAAAGTAAGTTCCTCCGATTTCTGGAGGTGGTTTGTTCTTTTTACTGTGACGGCCTCTCTGTGTTGGATCCTCTGCTGTTTGCTTTTTCTCTTCAGGGCTGCAGACCTGAGGAGGCTAATCAGCAGCATGGTGCTCACCTGGCCAGGTGTGCTCCCTGCTTAACAGGTAGAGCAGGCAGCAGTCTGTAGACTGGCAGACCTCCTCACACCACACCCTAGTTCCTGGGTTTTTGGCTCCTTTTCTTGTTTTTACAGCACAACATCCATGCAGCACATCTTCACACCCACTCACTACACAACTGCTAATCTGGGGAAGCAAATGTGCCGCTCTGCCACTGGAGGCATTGCTACCAATCAGAAACTTAAACTTCTCGATCAAACAACACACAAACTTCCAGCATCTGCACTGTAAATCAGTCACATTCACATGTCGGCTGTGTTATTCAGCTGTTAGCGGCCCGGCTGAAGGGCCGCTCACTCACCTGCGATGCGAGTTCCTGTTGCTATTGACATGACCCCGTCCAGAGCAGCCGGGAGTGGGGCACTTTAAAACATTCTCATACATGGCAAGGACTTTGACAGACAGGAAAAGGTGAGAAAGACAGCGAGGGTTAGGAGCAGACAGGAGAGTTACCGGGTGTTCAGCTGCGACGGTTAGGCATGCACAGATTACATCTGTACGACTGGCACCACAGTGGCCAATACATGAGCACAAACACTGCGACAGATACTCAGCATAATGACAAACTCCAGCGTGAAAGGATTCTGTTGCCAATATGAAGACACAACAACCAAAAACTGTGCTTTAGCTGCATTTTCACAAGTTGCAAAAAACTCATTTAAGTTGAAGGAAAAAGTCTCTCTGTTTCTCTGTGTAATCCTTTCCTGCTGGGGAAACACAAGTCTCATTTGCATTTTGATCACTGCACTCATTTCATGAAATTTCATGAGACGAGAACACACTGGAAGCAAAAGTTTGTCATGCACTGTTAAAATCCACTGATGACTCTGCAGATGGTAAAGGAGCAACGTGTGTGGTGATAAACGTTTTGTATCACAAGAACTGAATGTGATAAAACAAAAGTGTATGTGTATCCCAGTGAGTTTTGTTTCTATGTTATGTGTCCATCTACTGCGTAATGTGCATATAGCGACAAGTTGAACACTCATTTTTATTAAATCTCTCTACACAAAGAGTTATTCTATATAAGCATATTTTTCATCTTCCCTATTTTTTTCTGGTATTGCATGCATGCATGCATAATATTGTATATTTCAGTGTAATATGTTGCACCATAAACATACAATAGTGCAAAATTTATCAAAATATATCATCTATATATTCTAGTTAACCTCTTCAGCCTTATAGGGAGCTGGAAGTTGTGGTTCTCCTGGACAGACCTACCAAATAAATGAATACCAGCTCCACAACTAGCAGGTGTATCAGCAGGATCCTGGTCTCTCTGGATAGGTCAGACCTCAGAGGATCCATCCCCAGTGTCAGTAACACTCTGACTGTTACTATGTCTGAGGAAACTGTGATGAATCAAAGGAATCATTTGCATTTTTATCCTACAATGTTTTCTAGATTAAACAGCTAAACCAAAACAGATAGAAATAACACAAAGCACATAATCCTCCTGGTATCCACTACAGGAGGCCATGTGTTCACAGTGGAGCTTTGGGCCGTGATATTAACCCTGTGGATCGTCACATTCTACCACTGTGATCGGTAGAAAATCAATAAAAACAACTAAACTGGAGAAGTTTGACTCCAAATGATTGAATAAAAGAGGTTAAATCCACTACCTCTTTGATGAAATCACTGGAAAAGTTTGGACTCAATGTGTCCTGGGTGACCTTTTTATATATATTTTTTTCTTTTTTCTAAGATATATTTTCTCAGTTTTTTGTATATAATTTTCACTTCATCCATAATTTAGAGTATGTCTTCAGTGATTGCCCGTGTGTTTGTTTTTTGTGGGAACATATGAATGTGTTGTGATAGTGTTGTTGAGAAAAATAAAACTCTTTAACTGTACAGGCATTGGTTTATTAATTACTGACAGTCAATCAAAAAAAAAAGCTTTGAAAGAAATAAATTAGACAAAAATGGGTCTTTGCTTGTAACTGAAAAGTCAGTGTTATTTATGGACACAGGTGTTATTTGTAGTACTCTTGGAGGTGTAAGTTTTAATCTAACGTCCATAATGTTAGCGGTGAGTTCAGTGAGCCTGATTAAAGCAGGCTGGGGTGTACAGAGGTGTTATCATGCAGGTTGCTCTGAGAGGTTTTTGCAGCCAGCAGGAGAATCAAACTGATTGATCATGCTGTTCATGTTACATCAGCAGCACAGATACCAAAACCAGACACCAGGCAGGTGTGATGAGGAGGAAGAAAGGAAATTAAAGAAGGACACAAAAAATAAAGCAAACAAAAAAAACTCGACCAACTTTTAAGAGCTTTTGTGCAGAAACAACTAAATGTTCATGTCCACCTGTAGGCTGAATGTTTGCTAACACATGCTGATTGAATTCTGATTTATGAAAAATGATCAGCTCATAATTGAGGGATAAATCCTCTGCTCTGCTTGTAGCTTCAAGTCAAACAGAATATCTATAAACAACAACACACAGAAGTCATGCAGGACGGATGCATGATGGTGGACAGCTGACATGCCCGACAGTGTCCAGCTTTAACTGCTACACAACCCATCCAACAAGTCATTTGAAGTCAGTGTTAATCCTTTAAATTATTACGCCAGCTGGAAGTTAAGAGTTTTCTGAAATGAAGAGACGTTCTCCTGATCTGACCAGGAAATAAACTGAACAATAAAAGTTAAGTGAAGTCACATTTTGGAGCATAAAGTGACACTGATACTGTGCACATTTGGACATTAACAGTCAGATAATCAGATGAGTACATAGCTAATTGGTTTAAGCTAAAAGAAGATTATGGTTTCAGATCTACAAACATTTCTTAGAGGCAGAAATTATGACTGACTGATTCATCTTGTCAATTTCACCTCAGGTGTTGGAGCTAAAGAAGCGCAATGATGAATACCAGGAAAATTAATTGGAAAAGTGTATCAGAGTTTCTAACATGATGATATCAGTATCTGATGTCCATCCTCCTGCTCTATTAAACTGAACCATTTTTTACCACTGGAGAACTGATCAAAATGATCAATAATCCTCCAAAATACCACATTAAGACACCAAGACCTTGAGGAACACCAAAGAAGAAGACCTGCTGGGATTTGGGATCAAAAACTTTTGACATTTGGAGATTTCTGTATTTTCATTGATTGGATGTTGATCACTAGTGTTGTGTAAAGTGATCAGAAACCCCCTGATAGTCAGAGTAGCTAGTAGTAGTAGTAGTAGTAGTAGTAGTAGTAGTAGTCAGTGTAGCTAGGAAAGACCCCATCCACTGTAGTAGTAGTAGTAGTAGTAGTAGTAGTAGTAGTCAGTGTAGCTAGGAAAGACCCCATCCTCTGTAGTAGTAGTAGTAGTAGTAGTAGTAGTAGTAGTAGTCAGAGTAGCTAGGAAAGACCCCATCCTCTGTAGTAGTAGTAGTAGTAGTAGTAGTAGTCAGTGTAGCTAGGAAAGACCCCATCCTCTGTAGTAGTAGTAGTAGTAGTAGTAGTAGTAGTAGTAGTCATTGTAGCTAAGAAAGACCCCATCCTCTGTAGTAGTAGTAGTAGTAGTAGTAGTCAGTGTAGCTAGGAAAGACCCCATCCTCTGTAGTAGTAGTAGTAGTAGTCAGTGTAGCTAGGAAAGACCCCATCCTCTGTAGTAGTAGTAGTAGTAGTAGTAGTAGTAGTCAGAGTAGCTAGGAAAGACACCATCCTCTAATGCTCAGGTCTCTAGTTACCAGGATCTAGTAGTAGTAGTAGTAGTCAGTGTAGCTAGGAAAGACACCATCCTCTGTAGTAGTAGTAGTAGTGGTAGTAGTAGTAGTAGTAGTAGTAGTAGTAGTAGTAGTCAGTGTAGCTAGGAAAACCCCATCCTCTGTAGTAGTAGTAGTAGTAGTAGTAGAGCAGTCAGTGTAGCTAGGAAAGACCCCATCCTCTGTAGTAGTAGTAGTAGTAGTAGTAGTAGTAGTAGTAGCAGTCAGTGTAGCAGGAAAGCCATCCATCCTCTAAATCTCTAGTCTCTAGCCAGGTGAGTAGAGAGTAGTAGTAGTAGTAGTATCCTAGAGGTCACCACAGGTCATTTTATACAGTGATCAATGAAATGGCTCCTATGGGGACTAACATCATCACACATGGATCCAGGTGGACTCATTGATCCACCAGAGTCTCAGCTCTACTCTGAGACCCAGTTTATGGGGTTCAGGACTGTTTAGGGACCCAGTATGCAGAAATACTCAGATACACCATTTAGAATAGAACCCATTTACATTCACACATCTGGAGGTCAGAGGTCAGGGGACCCCTTTGAAAATGCCTGTTTTCTGTCATTACAGTTTAGCCCAACCTTGGAGCCTTTTTTAACCTTAGTCCTGACAAGCTAGCATTACCTGGTCACTCTGCGGATCTCTTCGGGTTAAACTCTATTTAATTAGCTGAATCAAGTGAATCAGAGGTAAGATTGGATTGTTACCTCCACCAAGGAGGTTGTGTTTCTGCCGGCGTTTATCTGTCTGTTTGTTTGTTTGTCTGTGTTCAAGACAACTCAAAAACTTATGGACGGATTTTGATGAAATTTTCAGGGTGGAAATGTGAAAAGGAAGAACTGATTTAATTTTGGGGGTGATCCGGAAGAAATCCTGGATTCTGGATCACTTTGAAATTTTCATTAACATTGGGGTAAATGGGACCCAAAAAAATGTTTCTCAATATCTCTGGTAGTTGTTGCCCAAAGCTCATGAAATTTGACTCAGGGATTTACAATGTGGACTTCTATCAAATCCCAAAGACTGATCCAGATCTGATCCAGATGGAGGATTTTATAGCAATTTATATAAAAATTACATTTTGGCCTACTGTTCATTTAATATTAGAGGTAGAGATTTCTGAGACAATTCAGCATCTGAAGTATGTCAACGAATCTGATCCAGCTTTAATACTTGAGGAGACGGATCCAGAAGAAACCGCCAGGGGGGAAACTATGATGCTTGGTGGAGGTCTGCGCTCTCCGACTGCTTTTCTAGTTACATTGGAGTTCCTTCTTTGCCATTTTATTTTAGTATTTTACCAACATTTGGGGGTCTTAAGCTTAGCTGAGGTTTAACTCAGCCAATCAGATGATTCCTGCCTATAAAGAAGCTCCACCTCTGAGAAATGATTGTTCATTTCAAACCACAACACCTGAAATGACTTGTCAGACTGACTTTTAACAGCTGGGTGTGTAAGACAGCATCCAGGCAGGGGGACCTACTCTCAGGTGGGACTCGGTCTTTGTGAGGACACCCGGACAGGCTGCGGTGGTGAGGGTACAGACCCGTCACGTGACCCGTCCCGTCACAGCCCGGCGTCGGACACTTGCTCTCCTTCTTCTCCCCCCTGGAGGAGTCTGGAAAGGACGGAGACACGAGGAGGTGTTGAGTCCACGTGACCAGCGGTACATAGACAGGCTGTATATAGACAGACACACTGTATATACACAGACAGGCTGTATATAGACAGACAGGCTGTATATAGACAGACACGCTGTATATAGACAGACAGGCTGTATATAGACAGACAGGCTGTATATAGACAGACAGGCTGTATAAAGACAGACACGCTGTATATAGACAGACAGGCTGTATATAGACAGACAGGCTGTATATAGACAGACAGCGCTGTATACAGACAGACAGGCTGTATATAGACAGATAGGCTGTATATAGACAGACATGCTGTATATAGACAGACAGACTGTATATACACAGACAGGCTGTATAAACACAGACAGGCTGTATAAACACAGAAAGGCTGTATATAGACAGACACGTTGTATATAGACAGACACACTGTATATAGACAGACAGGCTGTATATAGACAGACAGGCTGTATATAGACAGGCTGTATACAGACAGACAGGCTGTATATAGACAGACAGGCTGTATACAGACAGACAGGCTGTATACAGACAGACAGACTGTATACAGACAGACAGGCTGTATACAGACAGACAGGCTGTACACAGACAGGATACAGACAGGCTGTATACAGACAGGCTGTATACAGACAGGCTGTATACAGACAGACAGGCTGTATACAGACAGGCTGTATACAGACAGACAGGCTGTATACAGACAGGCAGGCTGTAGACAGACAGGCTGTATACAGACAGACAGGCTGTATATAGACAGACACACTGTATATAGAATGACGCTGTATATAGACAGACACACTGTATATATGAATGACGCTGTATATAGACAGACAGGCTGTATACAGACAGAAAGGCTGTATACAGACAGGCTGTATACAGACAGGCTGTATACAGACAGGCTGTATACAGACAGGCTGTATACAGACAGGCTGTATACAGACAGACAGGCTGTATACAGACAGACAGGCTGTATACACACAGACAGGCTGTATATAGACAGACGCGCTGTATACAGACAGACACGCTGTATATAGACAGACGCGCTGTATACAGACAGACAGGCTATATATAGACAGACAGGCTGTATACAGACAGACAGGCTGTATACACACAGACAGGCTGTATATAGACAGACAGGCTGTATATAGACAGACGCGCTGTATACAGACAGACAGGCTGTATATAGACAGACGTGCTGTATATAGACAGACAGGCTGTATACAGACAGGCTGTATACAGACAGACAGGCTGTATATAGACAGACAGGCTGTATACAGACAGGCTGTATACAGACAGACAGGCTGTATATAGACAGACAGGCTGTATACAGACAGACACACTGTATATACACAGACAGGCTGTATATACACAGACAGGCTGTATATAGACAGACAGGCTGTATATAGACAGACAGGCTGTATATAGACAGACAGGCTGTATATAGACAGACACACTGTATATACACAGACAGGCTGTATATAGACAGACAGGCTGTATATAGACAGACAGGCTGTATATAGACAGACACGCTGTATATAGACAGACAGGCTGTATATAGACAGACAGGCTGTATATAGACAGACGCGCTGTATACAGACAGACAGGCTGTATATAGACAGATAGGCTGTATATAGACAGACATGCTGTATATAGACAGACAGACTGTATATACACAGACAGGCTGTATAAACACAGACAGGCTGTATAAACACAGAAAGGCTGTATATAGACAGACACGTTGTATATAGACAGACACACTGTATATAGACAGACAGGCTGTATATAGACAGACAGGCTGTATATAGACAGGCGGTGTATACAGACAGACAGGCTGTATATAGACAGACAGGCTGTATACAGACAGACAGGCTGTATACAGACAGACAGACTGTATACAGACAGACAGGCTGTATACAGACAGACAGGCTGTACACAGACAGACAGGCTGTATACAGACAGGCTGTATACAGACAGACAGGCTGTATACAGACAGGCAGGCTGTAGACAGACAGGCTGTATACAGACAGACAGGCTGTATATAGACAGACACACTGTATATAGAATGACGCTGTATATAGACAGACACACTGTATATAGAATGCACGCTGTATATAGACAGACAGGCTGTATACAGACAGAAAGGCTGTATACAGACAGGCTGTATACAGACAGGCTGTATACAGACAGAGGCCGTATACAGACAGACAGGCTGTATACAGACAGACAGGCTGTATACACACAGACAGGCTGTATATAGACAGACGCGCTGTATACAGACAGACACGCTGTATATAGACAGACGCGCTGTATACAGACAGACAGGCTATATATAGACAGACAGGCTGTATACAGACAGACAGGCTGTATACACACAGACAGGCTGTATATAGACAGACAGGCTGTATATAGACAGACGCGCTGTATACAGACAGACAGGCTGTATATAGACAGACGTGCTGTATATAGACAGACAGGCTGTATACAGACAGGCTGTATACAGACAGACAGGCTGTATATAGACAGACAGGCTGTATAAACAGACAGGCTGTATACAGACAGACAGGCTGTATATAGACAGACAGGCTGTATACAGACAGGCAGGCTGTATACAGACAGACAGGCTGTATACAGACACAGGCTGTATACAGACAGACAGGCTGTATATAGACAGACAGGCTGTATATAGACAGACGCGCTGTATACAGACAGACAGGCTGTATATAGACAGACAGGCTGTATATAGACAGACGCGCTGTATACAGACAGACAGGCTGTATATAGACAGACGCGCTGTATACAGACAGACAGGCTGTATACAGACAGGCAGGCTGTATACAGACAGACAGGCTGTATACAGACAGGCTGTATACAGACAGGCAGGCTGTATACAGACAGGCAGGCTGTATACAGACAGACAGGCTGTATACAGACAGACAGGCTGTATACAGACAGGCTGTATATAGACAGGCAGGCTGTATACAGACAGGCAGGCTGTATACAGACAGGCTGTATATAGACAGGCAGGCTGTATACAGACAGGCAGGCTGTATACAGACAGGCTGTATACAGACAGGCAGGCTGTATACAGACAGGCAGGCTGTATACAGACAGGCAGGCTGTATACAGACAGACAGGCTGTATACAGACAGACAGGCTGTATATAGACAGGCAGGCTGTATACAGACAGGCAGGCTGTATACAGACAGACAGGCTGTATACAGACAGACAGGCTGTATACAGACAGGCAGGCTGTATATAGACAGGCAGGCTGTATACAGACAGGCAGGCTGTATACAGACAGACAGGCTGTATACAGACAGACAGGCTGTATATGGACAGGCTGTATATCGACAGGCAGGCTATATACAGACAGACAGGCTGTATACAGACAGGCTGTATATAGACAGGCAGGCTGTATATGGACAGGCTGTATATAGACAGGCAGGCTGTATATAGACAGGCAGGCTGTATACAGACAGACAGGCTGTATACAGACAGGCTGTATACAGACAGACAGGCTGTATATAGACAGGCAGGCTGTATACAGACAGACAGGCTGTATACAGACAGGCTGTATATAGACAGGCAGGCTGTATACAGACAGGCAGGCTGTATACGGACAGACAGGCTGTATACAGACAGGCAGGCTGTATACAGACAGGCTGTATACGGACAGACAGGCTGTATACAGACAGACAGGCTGTATACAGACAGGTAGGCTATATACAGACAGACAGGCTGTATACAGACAGACAGGCTGTATACAGACAGGCTGTATACAGACAGGCTGTATACAGACAGGCTGTATACAGACAGGCTGTATACAGACAGGCTGTATACAGACAGGCTGTATACAGACAGGCTGTATACGGACAGACAGGCTGTATACAGACAGGCAGGCTGTATACAGACAGACAGGCTGTATATAGACAGGCAGGCTGTATACAGACAGACAGGCTGTATACAGACAGGCTGTATATAGACAGGCAGGCTGTATATAGACAGGCAGGCTGTATACAGACAGACAGGCTGTATACAGACAGGCTGTATATAGACAGGCAGGCTGTATATAGACAGGCAGGCTGTATACAGACAGACAGGCTGTATACAGACAGGCTGTATATAGACAGGCAGGCTGTATACAGACAGACAGGCTGTATACGGACAGGCAGGCTGTATACGGACAGGCAGGCTGTATACAGACAGACAGGCTGTATACAGACAGACAGGCTGTATACAGACAGACAGGCTGTATACAGACAGGCTGTATACAGACAGACAGGCTGTATACAGACAGACAGGCTGTATACGGACAGACAGGCTGTATACAGACAGGCTGTATACAGACAGACAGGCTGTATACAGACAGACAGGCTGTATACGGACAGACAGGCTGTATACAGACAGGCTGTATATAGACAGGCAGGCTGTATACAGGCAGGCTGTATACAGACAGACAGGCTGTATACAGACAGACAGGCTGTATATGGACAGGCTGTATATAGACAGGCAGGCTGTATACAGACAGACAGGCTGTATACGGACAGACAGGCTGTATACAGACAGGCTGTATACAGACAGACAGGCTGTATACAGACAGGCTGTATATGGACAGACAGGCTGTATACAGACAGGCTGTATATGGACAGACAGGCTGTATACAGACAGGCTGTATACAGACAGACAGGCTGTATATAGACAGACAGGCTGTATACGGACAGACAGGCTGTATACAGACAGACAGGCTGTATATAGACAGACAGGCTGTATACAGACAGACAGGCTGTATACGGACAGACAGGATGTATACAGACAGACAGGCTGTATACAGACAGACAGGCTGTATACGGACAGACAGGATGTATACAGACAGACAGGCTGTATACAGACAGACAGGCTGTATACAGACAGACAGGCTGTATATAGACAGACAGGCTGTATACGGACAGACAGGATGTATACAGACAGACAGGCTGTATACGGACAGACAGGCTGTATACGGACAGACAGGCTGTATACGGACAGAAAGGATGTATACGGACAGACAGGCTGTATACAGACAGACAGGCTGTATACAGACAGACAGGCTGTATACAGACAGGTAGGCTATATACAGACAGACAGGCTGTATACAGACAGACAGGCTGTATACAGACAGGCTGTATACGGACAGACAGGCTGTATACGGACAGACAGGCTGTATACAGACAGGCAGGCTGTATACAGACAGACAGGCTGTATATAGACAGGCAGGCTGTATACAGACAGACAGGCTGTATACAGACAGGCTGTATATAGACAGGCAGGCTGTATACAGACAGACAGGCTGTATACGGACAGGCAGGCTGTATACGGACAGGCAGGCTGTATACGGACAGACAGGCTGTATACGGACAGACAGGCTGTATACAGACAGACAGGCTGTATACAGACAGGTAGGCTGTATACAGACAGACAGGCTGTATACAGACAGGCAGGCTGTATACAGACAGACAGGCTGTATACAGACAGACAGGCTGTATACAGACAGGCTGTATACAGACAGGCTGTATACAGACAGGCTGTATACAGACAGGCTGTATACAGACAGGCTGTATACAGACAGGCTGTATACAGACAGACAGGCTGTATACAGACAGACAGGCTGTATACGGACAGACAGGCTGTATACAGACAGGCTGTATATAGACAGGCAGGCTGTATACAGGCAGGCTGTATACAGACAGACAGGCTGTATACAGACAGACAGGCTGTATACAGACAGAAGGCTGTATATGGACAGACAGGCTGTATACGGACAGACAGGATGTATACAGACAGACAGGCTGTATACAGACAGACAGGCTGTATATAGACAGACAGGCTGTATACAGACAGACAGGCTGTATACAGACAGACAGGCTGTATATGGACAGACACACAGCTTTCCTGTGGACTAATGAAAGCTTTCGATGGGCCAGTAAAGGCCTCCTCTGAGCTAACGAAGCAGTCCGAGGCCATTCGGAGTCAGTTGTGTGGCTGATGGCTGCACCGCTCCGACTCCCTGCCAGCGGCGGCGGGGCTGTATGTGAATGGATTTAGAGAAATGGGCCGCAGATAGCGTCCCACAGATGGATTTGCTCTCCTAACGGGCCGTGCAGATTGCCATTACTCATGCCTGACAAGCCGGCCGTCTGATGTTCCCTCTCCGGCCTATTTTAACAACATAAGCTGCTGTCAGAGACAAACCAAGTGTGTGTGGAAAAAATCACTGTTTGGTCCTGAATGCAGAAAATGTGCGTCCATTATCTCATCGGTGGCCATGGACAACATTTCTGAAATAACACAATGGGATTTTAACAGGTTCTAAGAGCCCAGAGGTCAGAAACTCATCCAGTGTGCACAGACATTAAAGTTACAGTTCTGTGTTTTATTCCTGCTGCAGCGCCGATAGCCTCCGGCTGCTGCAGCGGTGAGGATTACAATAAGTCAGACAGACAAGATAAACTTCCTCCTTGCTGACCTGAGGTCAGATGTGTGGAGTAAAAGCAGATTCAGGTCAAACATGATGTGAAATTGGCAGGATCTGGAGAGGAAACATGATGACATGACGACTCTGAATACAGCTCAGATACAGCTTTCAGGAATATGTGCTGTAGAGAACAAATCGTTTTTATAGTTGGGACTTTTCTGTTATTTCATAGATCGTTTACTTTGACACGCTTCTTTTAAAATGCTTATGAAATGATTTTGTTCCGGTGCTGTGATGTAGTGTGATGTGTAGAGCTCCACACTGACTGACTGGCTGTACTAAATTTGTCTCTGGAAGTCCAGCCGTCGGGGCAAAAATAGTCCTGGCATGAAAAAACTGTTTTTCTTTCACAGTAAAATATCTGAGTGTCGGACCACGTGGATGAAGAAACAAGGTAGACAAAACTGATGAACACAAAGCTTTGTCTTTTACACTGAACAGCAGCAAATAGGAGTAACTTTATATATATAGTGTATGTATATTCAAAACTTTTCAGAATCAATGTTGACACAGTGAGGGTTGGTGTGTGGGTTTTTGCTGCCTACCTTTAGGGTAGTATGCCCTCTTTAACCCATCGTGGTGCATCCTGGACTTGCGCTCCTCGCCAGCACAGCTCAGCCTGGAGCTATGCTCGCCGTGGCCTCGATGATGATGGTGATCCCGACGGGGCAGCGAGTGCTCCAAGGCCATGCGGTCCCTCATGACCTTCGCCCTCTCTGATTCCAGGGCGATGGCCTTTTCCAGCAGCGACAGGTTTCCCTTGGCCATGTCAAAGGTCTCGTCTGAGCGGTCGGAGGCCACCGATGTGGTGTCTTCGTCGCCCTCCTGGCTGCAGCTGGTTGGGTAACCTCTGGACCCCGGGCTCAGCTGCTCCTCCAGCTTCATCAGGTTCACCATGTCGGAGTAGCTGCGCTCCAGAGACCTGTGCTCCTCCTGTGCACTCTGCTGACAGCCGTCATACCTGAGCCGAAGGCAGGGCAGGAAATGACCACCAGTGATGAATAACTTGGAAACTGTGGCTAAAGTTGAGGTTGTCTAGCAAGTTAGAAAAGGTCAAGATGTGTTCTCAGAGCCTGAAGGTATAATGGTCCATGCTCATCTTATCTTATCTTATCTTGTCTTGGTTTGGCCAGGAAACCAGACACTTAGTTGGTGTTAGGAAACAGTCTTGGTTGCCGTTAACTTCACTGACCAACGACTCAGATGATTCACAGGACTGACGATACTAACAAGATGCCGCCCAGTTGACTTTCACAAGTTCATTCCGAGTTGATTTGTGACACGCAACAGCTCATTACCTGTACCTTCTTTTGTTTCTTTAAACCAAGGGTAGACCTGTGGGCCAGATCTGGTCTTCCTGCAGAAATACTTCAATAAAAGCTGAATTTTCACTTTGAGAATTTACTTCAACTTTTACGTGAATTTTCACAAATCTATTGATAACTATGGAGATATGAAGCTTGTAAACTCAAAATATGACCTTGTAACGTCTATTATGTCCCCATGTGAAGAGAGAGGCAACCGATGAAGTATAATCTTGCCATGGAGTCAGTGAGTTAGCTGTGGGCTACAATTTGAGAAGCCTTTTTTTCTTACAAGATAGTGACGGCAAAAAACCAAGATGGTGACGGCCACAAACCAAGATAGTGCCCAAAATGGCAAACTTGAGGCCTCAGAGCAGCAGGTCATGTACAGACAACTGTCACTCATTGCTGTGATACTGAAAAAAAATAAAAAATGTGCTGATTCTCAGGTAACTTCTGGAGCTACGAGGAGCGTCTCTTTTTCTGTGATCTCTCTTTTGAGGCTCTAGGGTTAATGAATTGCCTTCATGAGCTGAGTCACAGTGATAATTATGTTAATATGGGTCATCAGCATAATCTACCTGCAGAACCTTTCATATGACACAAAGGTGGGTGAAAATATGAATTTGTGCAATAAACAAAAACACGATCAAAGGACTCGTTGGAGATGATGTACCTGTTCAGGTGATGCACCATCTGATGGTCTGCTGGGACCTGGAGTTGGTGGTGGAGGGCGTGGAGAGCGGGCCGATCACACGTCTGTGTTTCGCTCAGTTTCCGAGCCAGATCGAAGCATTGGTTCCTCAGACACTCCAGACTGCTTAGACACACCTCCTCCTCGCTCTCCTCCGCCTGAACCCGAACCCCAACGCCAGGCCGCCCGTTGGCATGGCCGACATCATCCACCATGGCGCCTTCTGGGTAGCCGTCCTCGGGCAGCATGGCGCCGTGTCCCTGCGCAAGGAGCTTCAGGGAATCTACCGTCTCCCTGACCACATCGCTGTCCAGGTCCACGCTCAGTTCGCCCTTCCGGTCGCCGTGATTGCTGCCGTCGTACTCCTCATCGTCTTCGTCTTCCCCGCCACTGTTGGAAGAGTTGCTGTTCATCTCGGACTCGGTCATGGCCTGGTACGCCGCATCTTCTGCGATCTTTCCCAGGTTGAGCAGCGACTTGGCGACCAGCTCATCGTAGTTCTCGTAATCCTCTCCTGTGCCGTTACCGGCGCTAATGGTGCAGCTGTTGTTGTTGTCGTCCTTCTGAACCGGAATGAGCTTTGATTGTCCACTGGGTTTGTAGTTGTTCTCTACTGTCAGAAGAAGGAACAAAACAAACCTCTCAGGCTTCACATCTCAACACAAAACCCATCTCACATCACTGCCAGTCATCAGCACAGCCCCGCTCAGCCGTTTGCACCGTACGTAACAAGGAGAAGGTAATTGGTCAAAAATAAAGGAGAAAATGCGTTCATTTTGTAGATAATATAACTATCTGTTCATTTGCAGAACACGAATCCTGCAGATGAAAAGGAAATTAAGCTGGTACAGCCTCTAATAAACTCAGCCATGCTGATGAACCCAGTTTCTTCTCATATATTCCTGAATACATTAGCTGCATCCCTCCCAATTATGATCCACTGTTTATTCAAAAAAAACATACAACCCAGAGCTGTGCAGAGCAGCGCTGCTCCCCCCGCTAAGCCTCGCTGTTGATTTTGGGGACAGAGACGGCAAATGAGAGCCGAGAAATTGAAAAGGGAGGCGTGTGAGGTGCTCCGATTCGGGAGCCATAAATATTCTCAGGAGGAGAAGCCGAGGCAGAGCGCATGTGACACGTCCACGGAGACGAGGAGGCAAACGGGGACGGGAGGGGAGGGTGGGAGTTAATAACTCAGCAGAGCTCCTCTCCCGATTATTTGTGAAGCGCTGTCAGAAGCGATTGAGGACACGGGGGGTGTTGGGGGGGGTGGAGAGAAACATGGCGGGAGGGAGAGCGCAGAGCATCTGGTCTACCTCAAATTCAGCTCAGCTAGTCTCATCATTTCCTCCTCTCCCACTGCAGATCCAAACCCAGACTGGATACCAGTTTGACCAGAACCGGACCTGAAAATGAGCACACCGCTAGCTTCATCCGTTTGCTCAGTTTCTAACTTTTTGACTTTCATAGCATGTGTTTGGAAGCGTTCCATGCTGACTCAAACATGATGGTACACTTGCAGATCGAGCTGCAGTTATATACACACTATCCTGCCCAGAATACATCCTGAAACTTGACCTATAAACTATGCTTACATTTTCTTGAAGAGTGGTCTCTGGTGGCCGTGTGAATGATAACTGTAATGCTATGGATGTATTGTGACTTGCAGCTGGGATGCTAACAAGGAAACACCCTGGATGGGTCTCTAGTCTGTACCAGACAACTATTCACACCTACTAAGGGCAATTCAGAGATTAACCTGGATGTACTCCCAGCCAGCCGCGAATTTCAAACCCAGAACCTTCTTGCTTCATTAGCACTAATTCATATACTTAACAAACTCACTTCTGGGTGCACTCTAGTCTGGATCTGATTTTACAATACTTTGCCCTGAAATACAATAAATCTAATCGGACGACATTCACACCTACACATTCAGAGTCAACAATAAGGAGGGAGGAAACCGGGGAGAACATGCAAACTCCACACAGAAGAGCTTGAGGCTGGATTTGACCCTCTTGCTGTGAGGCGACGGTGCTAACCACTGCGCCATCGTGCAGCCCATCTCTAAATCCGTGGTTCCCAAAGTGGGCCCAGTGGCACTCTGGAGCGCCTCATGAGCAGACCAGGCTGCCTCAAGATTTCTATCCATTTAATGAACATTTAATGAAATAATGTTTCAATGCATCAATAGATGTCAAGACCACCTAAACTGAGATCAAGTTATGACAGAGTGTATCGAGACAGAGACAAGACTAGGACTTTGAGGGGTTGAGACCAAGTCAAGACTAAGACCAGGGCAGGTTAGAGTCCAGAGTCAAGATATAACAATTTAACAACATCCCAGCAGTTGTGGTCTTGAATGGTCCTGAGCGCTCCTTGTCTGAGACCAAGACAAGACCAAGACAGATCAAGCACTAAAACACTGGACGTGAACTACATTTATATGTATTTTGTACATTTTCAAGCATGTAAAAATGGAAGAAAAAAGTAGTTCAAAATTGCCATAATTGATCAAATCAAAAGTAATTTTTGATACCATATTATTATTATTATACACTTATTAATTCCCCTGCTGGATTGACATTGTCTGTCTACGCAAAAGGGCCTCACAGGAAACAAGGCAACCATGTAATCCAGCATTTGAAATAGAAGCTGGCTTTTATTGTGAAACAGTCACAGGAAACAGTGTCTATTGAACACAATGAAAATGAGCGAGAATCAGGAAACTCACCGTGTTGACGATTCTCCTCCTCTTCCTCCTCCTCATCTTCCTCTGCCTCATCTTCCTGCTCCTCCTCATCATCACCATCCTCCACTTCTTCCTCCTCATACATCGCCTCCTCCTCCTCCTCTTCCTCCTCTTCCTCCACCCGCTCATCTCCCATTGTCGTATCTGCTCTCTCCACCTCTACCTCCTCCTCTTCTTCCTCCTCCTCCTCTCCCTGCTCCTCGTTGTCCTCTGAGAACTCGTCCTCCACATCACCATCTTCATCTCCTTCTCTCTCCCCCTCCTCATCCTCCTCCACTACCTCCCCCTGCTCCTTCCCTTCCTCCCCCACCTCCATGGCTTCATTCTCGTAGCTGGTGTAGGCGCTGGCGTCCTCCTCCTCCCCCGTGCAGGAGGTGAGGAAGGGCCTCCTCTTGGCAGCCGGCTCCAGTGGTTGTTTTTCCAGAGCCTTCCTCTTCTTGGCCAGCGGGCAGCCGTAGACACTGAAGAGAGACAGAGGACACGTATGTGGTCAGCAGCCATCTTTGTTCTCTTATTTACTATTTGATCCGTCCCAAAGCTCGCTAAGCTGAGCCTAACTCCTCACATAGGTACAAGGACACCCAGGGTCCATTTATGTCTCTGAGGACACCTGATGTCCATTTCTTTCTTTATATGAACACCTGTAATCCGTTCATTTCTCTACAGAACTGCCTGTCATTTTTGTCCCTATGAGGACCATTTTTGTCTTAATATAAACACCTAGAGTCCATTAATATCTTTACCTGGACACCAGGAGTCGAACTGTGCCCGATGCGGGCGAGTCCATTATTGTCTCTACATGGACACCTGGGTCTCACAGGGTTAAGTAGGTGATAGAAAAAGATCACAGCTGTATAAATGAACGTTAAGAGGTCAACCCAAACTGTCGTCTTATGATCATTATATTCTGCTGTATACGCTTTGTGCCACATCATCTCTGCTAACGCTGACCGAGCACTGCTTTGGCAGTTTGTACGAAAGGAAATTACTTCACAAAAAGCTCCCAGATTAGTGGGAATATTACAGGGTCCTCGTGATCAGCTGCAGCTACAGGAGGTATTTACAACAAGTTATGATGAATTATTTAATATCAAATGTTAGCTGTGACTTTCACCAATCTCTGGCAGAGATCACCTGAGGCAAGTCTGAAGACGAAGACACAAGCCACAGTTAACTGTGAAGCCCTCTATGCTGTGTGGTTGTCCAGTTTGCTCTGGATCTGGTTGTCCTCTTAGGCTGACTGGGAGCAATCTGGGCCCAGAGGTCCCAGTCCCTACGTCAGCTGCCAACCAAGTCTTCAGTAGTCAATCCCCACACACCACATCCACCTCAGCTCTCTCAAATTCATTCGTTTTTGCAAAGAGAATCAACTCTCCCTGCATCTGTCATGGCCTCCACGCCGGTCGAGACACTGTAAAAGAGTATTCATATTTCTGAAATGCCTGCTGCTTTTAAAACAACACAGTTTACGAAGCACTTCTGTTGAATTATTTGTTTTCAGCATCCAAAAAAATGTCAAAATAAGGTGTAGGAAAAACTGAATCTGATGTCATACTGTCCTAATCAGGGGATCATCAGTAGGAAAGGCCGGAACACCGTCGGATCTGGTCCACGTTTTAAGACTTTGTCCTCGCCCTCGCTGAGGAGGAGAATGAGCCTCTGAAAAACCCCAAAGCTTATTCAACCGGGGCCTCAATTACGCAAATCCCATAATAGTCATTAACTGTTGGGAAAATTCTGCTTTAATTGCTCCAAAACATCAAGCACAATTATACACGCCTTTAATGTGGATTTTAGGAAATCAATTAGTCCATTTCCATATGAAAGAGCTTATTTTGTGTTTGGAGAAGGTGACACTGCTCCTCTGACTGAAACCACTGTGGGATCATCTGGAAAAACATTTTTACATTGAACCAATTCTTCTTTCTCTTTTCCTCAGTGTCAGTACCTGTTTCCAGCAAATTTCAAGCAAACTTATTGAATGTCGCAAAAAAAGAAATGTGAATTGGGCTGTTTCCCTCAGCTGGTTTGGAGTGAATAAAGCCGGCAGCGTAGTCTGTCAGAAGCACTATCGGCCATGCATGGCTGCAACCTGCAGTAAACAGCAGAGGAAAGAGTAGAGGCTGGAAACAAGTCGCTCAGCCATGCACGCACCTCGCCATCTAAAAACCACCTGAAGCAAGGAGAAGCTGTTTTTTCACAGCTCAGGAAGTTTAATCCCATTTCGGTTATTTCCATACAGCTTTCTTCAAAATGTGCATAAAAGTACGTGAATGGAAACACGGCTATGTAACCCTCCTACTGAATGGCCTTTGTAGGAATCAGAAGTTTATTCTAGAAAATTTCAGAGATAACACCAACAATACTGAAGACAGAGACACAGCACTAGCTCTTTATTTTATTTCCAGAAAGGCCCAGTTCGGTAGCAAATGCAGTGGGGCGGCAGTAGCTCAGTCTGTAGGGGGTTGGCTTGGGAACCGGAGGGTCACCGGTTCAAGTCCCGCCATGGACCAAGAACTGTGTGAACTGGTAGAGTGTGAACTGGTAGCTGGAGAGGTGCCAGTTTACCTCTTGGGCACTGCCGAGGTGCCCCTGAGCAAGGCACCAAACCCCCAACTGCTCGGGGCGCTTGTCAGGAGCAGCCCCCTCACTCTGACATCTCTCCATTGTTGCATGTTTGTGCATGTGTGTGTTCAGGGTCTGCATGTACCGTGTATAAGTTAACAACAGAGTGAAAAAATTGAATTTCCCCTCGTGGGACTAATAAAGGACTATCTTCTTCTTCTTCTTCTTCTTCTTCTTCAAAGGGGTAGAGCTCAGGACGTACAAGCAGCAGCCACCACAACGCCACGACATGTACCTCTCTTTAAGCACTGCTGCCTCTTTAATGACAATAAAAGACTGCTGCATGCTATCTGCTTATAATGACAATGCTAGCTTACTGGTGTTTAGCAGGTATCACGATTATCATGTTCACCATCTAACTTTAGCGTGTTATCATGCTAAGGTGAGCTATGTGCTATATATTGTATACATGAGCTGCATGAACTGCAGCTGAGGCTGACTGGAATGTCTTTTTGCAGGCATTTGGTCATAAATCAAAGTACTATTAGAAATTAAAACAATGGTGCTCGAAGATAAATCAGTGGACCATCAAAGTCGGTAGGATTCATCCTCTGGGGACCATGAATATATAACCAAATCTCATGGCAGTCCATCAAACAGAAAGAAGAAATTTTAGTCTGGACCAAAGTGGTGGACCAACCGAGCAACCAGGTGACCAACGTTTCCATTCCTATAGCTTAAACTGTTAGCATGGCTAACAACAACAGTAGGAGAATAGCTCTAAGGCTATGTTTTTAAAAAGCTGTTACATAACATTACATCTTGGGAAGTGTCGGACACATCTTTAAAATAAATCAACGTTAAAGCCAATGAACAAATGCTAACACATTTTACCTTTGACTAAGAGCTTTCAGCTAATGTTTCTGATTGATCCCTGAATACAGAAAGTTGCAGTAGTCAAGCTAATATGACAATAAGGAAGCGCGAAGTGTCCTCTGCTTGATACTGAAGATGATGAGACCTTGGGATTGGTGGTAGTCCTAATCTTGAGAGCTAAATAAAAGGATCTTGTCAGGAATACCAGGTCTTAGGTTCTGTGTTTCTTGTTGCATGCTCTTTGTTTGCACTTCCTGTTTTATTTTGTATTCTAACATTCGCTCTCGTTTCAGATCACTTCACTTCCTGCCCGCATGCTTTCCCGCCCACACGTTTGAGCGCCTCCTCCTGACCCAGTTTCCATCACCGTTCACCTGAGTCTGGTTGTGTTCCCGCCCTGATTGTGTCCACCTGTACGTCGTCAGCCCCTCCCCTCAGCAGGGTCTAATGACAGCTTCCCTTCCCTCTGCCTTCTCCTGCCTTTGACTCTCTGCCTGCCGTTTTGGATTTGTGTGCCAGTGTGACTGCTCTACCGTGTACCGACCTGAGACCTGTATGAAACACGCTGATTATTGTGAACCGTGTGTCCGAGTCTGCTTCTGAGTCCGAGTCTGCATGTGTAGCCGTGACAGATCTCAGAAGTTATGCGATGTCCAGCACGTCCAAATCAATACACAGTGCAACATATAGTTGACTATCATCTGCATATCTACAGATTGTGATTATTTTTCACTGATATAGCAATTGTGAAATAATTTGTGATATTAGACAGAATGATCATTTTTACATCCTTATTTGTTTTTTCATTGAGAAACATATAAAATGATTATGATTTTTGAAGGATCTGTACCAAACAAAGATTTTTCTTAAGTCTGTAGAATATGATTTGTAAGCCAGAACATCTCTGCAGCATAAAAATATTATACATAAAAATTAATATACATAAAATTTAGATAAAATTTTGAATAATTGTGCAGCCCTACCTAGGAAAGCTGAAAACCATAGAGGACCTATGATTAACCCCTGAGGAGCTCCACAGGACAGACTGTTAGTCTTCTGATTAAAATCAGAAGTCAGTGAGATAAACAAAGTCATCCAGCTTTAGGAAACAAAAGGAGGAAAATGTATTTATCATATTAGTAAGAAAATGTATATAAGAAGCATTTAGAAGAAGGAGGCTTTATCATGATCATTTTTCATCTCATTTATTCTAAACATCATTTAGATGTTTCAGTTTCTTCCTGGAAAATCAGGATATTTAATTTCCGAGAGTTAATTCATCTATAGTAATTATTACATTAATATGTTTATGATTTGACAGTCCATGATATGGCAGAAATGCCGGTATCGAATCTGAAATTAATTAGAGGGAGTGGAGAAGAAACTGTGATTAAATCTACCACCATGCAACACTGCAGCATGTATCCCTACCACACACCTCTCCTCAGATGACCCTCCATCCTTTAGCTTATAGACTGTGTGTGTGTGTGTGTGTGTGTGTGTGTGTGTGTGTGTGTGTGTGTGTGTGTGTGGCGTGTGTGTGACCTCAGCCACCTTGCTGTCTCCCGCCAATTAAAATTCTGGTGGTAATTAAAGCGCATCAGAAACGAGGGAATGCTGCAGACAAGGGCGAGAGACTATGCATGGTAATTATGTGGAGAGAGAGAGGAGGAGGAGGAGGAGGAGTTCACACTTCATATTTTCTCTTCTTACTAAACTGATCTGCTACAGTCTCTGATATGATGCACCATCATTGATTACTGCCGATCAATAACTTATTGGTTGTCTGTATGAAGACCTTGGCTGATGCTAATGAGGACTGGATCAAATATATATTATATTCTGAAAATGATGTTTGAGAAAGTGTACATTTATATCCACCTAGCTTCTACAGAGAGTGGTGCATTATGGGTTGTTTTCAGCCTTGATAATGTAAAGCAAGACAGTTACTTCTCTGTTTGTAGTGTTTCTTTGAGAACTAGTCAACTCTGAATGTGTTTAGTTAGCCCACTTTAGGCTACAGCACCTAACACTGTTGTCTCTACAGGGACGCCTGTAGTCTGTAGTCCACGTCTGTCTCTACAGGGACGCCTGTAGTCTGTAGTCCACGTCTGTCTCTACAGGGACGCCTGTAGTCTGTAGTCCACCTCTGTCTCTATAGGGACGACTGTAGTCCATGTCTGTCTCTACAGGGACGCCTGTAATCCACGTCTGTCTCTACAGGGACGCCTGTAGTCTGTAGTCCACGTCTGTCTCTACAGGGACGCCTGTAGTCTGTAGTCCATGTTTGTCTCTACAGGGACGACTGTAGTCTGTAGTCCACGTCTGTCTCTACAGGGACGCCTGTAGTCCATGTCTGTCTCTACAGGGACGCCTGTAGTCCATGTCTGTCTCTACAGGGATGCCTGTAGTCTGTAGTCCACCTCTGTCTCTATAGGGACGACTGTAGTCTGTAGTCCACCTCTGTCTCTACATGGACACCTGGAGTCCAATATTGTCCCTCATACCATTGTCAACTTACCAAAATAACAAAGAGAGGCCTTTATGTTTTAAAGGGTACTTGTAGTCACCAGTCACATAACTAGCACCGCAGCCTGATGCATCTTTACTGTTGCTACGGTTACCTGCAGTTTAATATACCTTGAGCACTTATTTAGACTAGAATTACAGTATGTTTGAGGCCGTCAGCCAATCAGTATTCTCTGCAGCTGCTGTCTAATCATGATCATCCACTGTAGTGATATGTCAATTTGAATGTATCTATTTCTAATAAACTATCCAGTTCTTCATTAATGAAAATAGAAATCCAAAACATTAAATTAGATGTCTGAAGATAATTTCAATATTATCATATTTAAAAATGTCAATGCAGAGAGTGATGCAGGCAACAGAAATATCAGCTGCAGTGTGATAATTACATCTAGGTACTGTAGTTAGGTGGAATCATTGCCCCCGGCAACGCCACGTGCCAGCACTCATTGCCGTGGCAACGCTTTGGCACCAACAGAGGGGAGTGGGGAGATGGGGGGGCGTATAAGAGAATGGGTGATGGCGGTGAGACAAATGGGGGGAGGGGTAATGTGGGCGACACAACGTTCACATCCTATACTAGCGGTTGCCATGGGAGACAGGCTGCATCCCTCCTGGTCCTCATACTGCAGCATCCGTACGGTGCTGTCGCCATGGTGACATCCTCCAGAGAGAGAGGGAGAGAGACAAAGAAAGGTAGGGGAGGAAGAAAGAAGGAGAGGAGGGAGAGACAATGACTTTGAACCCTCATCCCCTCCACCCTCCCTCCAACTCATTGAGCAGCACACAGCACTGACTGAGCCTCTGAAGAAGTTAGAGATCCACAGCAGGGTGAGGTGGAGGTATGTTGTTACTGGCTCTCAATAAGGACAATAGGCGTCTATATGCTCTGATTTTATTATCAATAACATGAAAGGATCCTGCATGGGATTCAAACTGCACATCTGCATTGTAGTAAAAAGGATTCACATGCTGTGTTGATTCCATACTACTTACTAACTTATGTATATGTATAAATCAATCTGAAATGTAGGAGTTTAGGCCTGCACTAATCAATATTTACCCTCACCAAGGAGGTTATATTTTCATTTTGGTTTGTTTGGCCGCCTAAAGAAACACTGTAAAACCTGAGGCTTTCTGAAAAACTCTGTAGCACAGTGATGCTGGTGAAAAACAGAGGAACTATAAAAAAAAAGATGCAATGCAAGAACTTAACTGGTTGTGCAAAAATAAATTATGTCTGTAATGTATAGTCACTGCATGCCGTTATCTTACTGAGCTGGAAATGTCTAAAACATGTGCATGTAAAAACACAAAAATATAGCAGCATGTAGCATTGTTCCTGTCAAACAAATAAACACATTTTTATATAAAATGAATAAATAATAATAAATAAAGGGAGAGTGAATATTAGACTTTTGTTATGTTGCAGCCTTATAAGTCATTTAAATTATTTTTCCCCTCATGAATCTGCCCTCACAATGATGACAAAGCCAAATCAGGATTTCTGCAGCTTAATCACCACATTGACATTCAGAGCCTTTAAGTTGAGCCCAGGTGCTTCCTGTTTCTCTTGATCAGCCGAGGCGTCTCTACAGCCCGATCAGAGTCCAGCTGAGCTGAAGTCAGCTGACTGGCCTTGATTTGGAAAGACACACCTGTCTATATAAGGACTCAGCAGCTGCCTGCAGAGCTCAGACACAACAAACCTTTCTGTTGTACTGAAGGATCCCGAACTCACAGTGGTCTCTAAGGAGTTTAAAAACCAGCTCCTCCTCACATCAGTGTGATACTTTAGTCTTTTACAGCATATATGAAATACACTACCGTTTTCACTTTGACATGGGTGACTGAGTGGACTGATGGGGACCAGATATACATCTCCACTTGAAATGAAGACCTTCAGGCTGCAACCTGGCAGAATGTGAGGAACCGTCGAGGGTCTGGATGCAGTGTGTTTTGCAGCCAGGTGAACAGATGAACCGAGACGTCCTCATCCCTGGCTGGGCTTAAACTACTGCGTGAAAATGACACTGAACGTAGTGAACATGGGACATGAACAGCGGTCTCCTGGATGAAAGCCTTCATCCACCTCCACCTTTAAACTACATCATCATTTTTGAATGTTGACGCTGATTGGTTTACTAAACTTTATAAACTTTGTAATATTCAATATTGTGTTTACAGCTTGCTGTGCTGACCCCAGTGGCCCAAAAATCATGTTTAACCCCTTCCCTTGCTCAACCTTATGGCACACAGTTCACTTCTTTAATATTTCTTCATATCTGAGCTACGCTTGCAGAGCTAGACTAAAATCCTGGACCAACCCGGTCTCAAGGAAGGCCTAGAAATAGCACAACATTACAAGGACATTCCACGTGAGGATCCATTTTAGGCTTTTCATGTGTCATTTGGACGCACCAACAAAACTAAAGTAACGCCCACATTCATGTTAAGGCCACAAAGTCACTTATGATTAGAGAAAATGTCATGTTTGTGCATTAGCTAAGTATGAAAAACACATCACAAACGTCATGAACGTCACTTATGAAACAAAACCGTGGTCTCCTGGTTGAAAGAGTTGTCCTCCTTTCCCGCCCACCATAATCAGCAGTCAAACAGCAGTTTCACATAATTTCATGCATTGATTCGTGTGTATATGGTGCCTTCAAATAGAACTCATGTTTATTAGATGGAAAGTCGTGAGCGCCACATGCGTTGCGTTCAAGTGGTTAAGTCGTGAAGAGCGCCGCTGCTATGCAACAACAACGTTAATGTTACTGTCAGAGTCTAGCACAGCTAGCTAGTGGTTAGCATGAAGCAGGACATGTAAGACATGTCGACAGAGGAGAACGATGAGGTCGTTGAGATTATCAACATTTTCCTCAGACAGATTATAAAATTGCCAAGAAAAACTAAAATTACAATAATAACGTCTCTCTCAGCAGCTCAGAAACTGAATCGGACCGTTTCTCACAACTTCAACAAACACGTCACAAGTCGTGAACTCGGAGCTTTCAGAGACTTTCTACTGACGAGGTCGTGAATGCGACATGAGGGAGGCGTTCAGGGACCAGCTAGAGAATACGGTAAACACCACCACACCTGAAGGCACCAAAAGACAAAGGAACACAAATTTGACATTTTTGTTTGTGACGGTACAAAGTCAGTCCGTATGTAGTCCATGTAACTGTGGACCAGGAAGTACAGAGAACAGCGAACGCCGCGGTGGATGGTGGGTTAAAAACACAGGACTTTCACCAGGAGACGGCTGCTCGTGTCCGGTGTGACACCAGAAGTGACAGTTGACTTATTTTAACTTATGTTGCAGCACTTCCTGAGTTATTTTAAACCAAACTGTCATCTTTTCCAAAAGCTAACTAAGTAGTTTTGTTGCCTAAACAATTCAACTGTTTCCTAAACCTAAACGGTTTTATCTTGAAAAGACTGGAGAGGAAAGTGACACGTGCATCACGTGTTGTTTCATAGGAAAATGCACAAAAATATGTTGTTGAAAGTCGAGCTAAGCCTCATGAAAATAAAGTCAAACTAAGTTTGGTGACTGTGTCCTGGTCCAGGAAGCTGTGTTGCCATCAACAGTCTCTCTCACTTGAGTGCAGTATTTTCACTTTATGGATGCGTTTCCAAAGAATGCCGTTGTACTTATAACAAGGCGGCCGTTGGTATTGCACGCGAACTGCCTTGCGATATATCACGTCATGGACCTTTTCTCTGTCGGCTCCTGAACACGCTGAGATAAAACGGACTCTTATGTCAAAACAGTACGTCAGATTCGGGTGGTTGATGTCTGGCAGAGTCGCAGGAAGCTTCTCAACCTGGATGGAAAGGAATTTAAAAAAAGGAAATGACTGTGCAGATGCTGTGTTTTCCCGCTCTGCTGCGTCTTTGTGAATCAGACGTTTGTGGACTGTAGTCCTGTGATCAGCTGATGATTAACTGATCAACCGATTCAGCCGTCGTTTCCCCGGAGACGGAGACATCAGATGACCTCCTTCTCTCTCTCTGTCTGGATCTACGAGTCTGTCTTTCCTTCTGTCACTTTAGTCATTTGTCGGCACGACTGTTTATGAGAGGCGATGAAAGGAAAAACAGTAAGTTGTTACCGCATGTTTCCACCGTCAAGAACGAACTTTGAGCCTCGGCTTTTAAGCCAACATGGATGAGAAGTCCTCAAAGTGTTGAGCAAACATAGAAATTTGAACAATTTTCTGACATCTGGGCGACTCCGTCTGCTGACGATGATCTGATGATCAAAAGACAGAACGGCTCATAGAGCAACTCACAGATACTACGCCTTATCCTTTTATAGATAGTTTTTCTGTGGATATCACAGCTCTTCTTGTGGAGTTTGACTCTCCGTACGCCTGATGCTGAATTTTCCTGAGCGTCTCGCTGCCCTTTGCAGCACCATCAGTCTGCTCTGCCAGCGATTCGCCACCCTGCCCTTCTCATTATCTCTCTGTTACCTCAGGCGTCGAACCACCGCTGTCCTGAGCCGTGCAACCTCGATGTGCCAGCCTCCCACACACAGCAGCCTCCATAGAGATGCTCCAAAATAACCTCCAAACATGCCAGCCAGTGCTTTGATTTCATAATGGAGGTTTAAATCTGATTGTTTTACCTAAAATATGCCAAACGAAAAATACGTCCTCCTCCACAGCCTCATATTCAGCCTTCAAATGATATTTAAAACCTCTGCGGTCCACTTCAATGTGCACCTGCTTTGATGTATATTTCACCTGTTTTATGAAATTCATGATGTTTCCACCAGGATCTGTACAGAATATTGTTGTAGAAAAATATGATAATACTAAGGCCTCGGATCTCAACAGTGGACCCGAGCTGGAATTACTGCTACAGGCCACCACTTCCTGCCACGGCCCCCTGCGCTTGTTGCTAATTCACCGCTTCCAAAAGGCAACAGATCTGAAGCAGAACCCATCCGGCTGTCCGAGCCCTCGGGCGGCAGGACGGGCAACCATCGGTCGCCGTGACCTGCAGCCGTCACAGCTCCAGACTCTGCCTGATTGGTTTTCTATCGGCAGCCCTGTGACAGAGCGCTAGATTTACTGAGCTCCAGGCAGCCACCTGCAAACGCTGCCAAATCAAGGAGGTCTGAAAGCAGGATGTGAGCTCATTTACTGTCGGTCCGATTCAGTTTCTGAGCTGCTGAGAGACGTTTGAAGCCTGCGGGACCTCAGCCAACCCCAACCACCTCATACTTTGTTTTTACAGGAACAGTCACTGAAATGTTTTCATTGTTTGACGTCTTGGTTCAGACTGCGAGCCTCCACGTTGTTTCACGAACATAGACGACTCAACAACGTGACTGATCGATGCTTTAACTGTGAAAGCTCAGGAAATCGACCGGCAAAAAAAATCTGTCGCTTTTCACTGCGAAATATTCACATTATGACAAAAACAACACTGAAAAAAATATATAATCCCCCTGGTGTGTAACGGCCGTAAGTCATTAATCTGTTATTTAGTCTCTCAGAATCAGCCTTTTAGTCTAACTTGTTTATTATTTATAAATAAATTATTATTATCGATCCATCCATCGTCAACCGCTTATCCCGTTGGGGGTCGCGGGGGGGCTGGAGCCGATCCCAGCTGGCATTGGGCGAAGGTGGGGTTCACCCTGGACAGGTCGCCAGTCCACCACAGGACACATAGAGACAGACAACCATTCACACTCATCCACACCTACGGGACATTTAGAGTCATCAATTAACCTAAACAGCATGTCTTTGGACTGTGGGAGGAAGCCGGAGTACCCGGAGAAAACCCACGCTTACACAGGGAGAACATGCAAACTCCACACAGAAGAGTCCCAAGCCTGGATTCGAACCTGCGACTCTCTTGCTGTGAGGCGACAGCGCTAACCACTGCACCACCGTGCAGCCCCTAAATTATTATTATAATTTGTTAAGTATATTGTCAGGTTGTTGCATCTCCACGACCATGGTGTCCTCAAATCTCAAACTTTGAAGTTTCTGTCTGGACCCGACCAGCGTCTAGAAACGACGCCTCCTGGTTAACATGATGCCTTACATCTCATTTTACAGCCTAAACCTTAAGACAACCTGGGACCTCAGCAACGCTTCATCTAAAACTACATCAGTTCAGACCTAATGAAGACTTAGACTCGGACTTACTGTCCGAGTCTAGAAGACACGGAGGCTCACAGCTTAGCCAGCTAGCTAGTGGGAAACATGATGCAGGAAATGTGAAGAAGTGATGACAGAGGAGAAAGATCAGGTCGCTGAGAATATCAATATTTTCCTCAGACAGATTATAAAATGACCAAGAAAAACAATATATGACTAAAATTACAATAATAACTTATTATGCATCGATAAATGAACGTCCATGGGCTCCACCAACATCAACTAACACGTCACAAGTCTTGAACTCGGAGCTTTCAGAGACTTTCACTGACGAGGTTGTGAATATGACATGATGGGGCGTTCAGGGACCAGCTGGTAAACACGGTAAACACCAGTATACCTGAAGGCATCAAAAGACACAAATTTCACATTTTTGTTCCTGATGGTCAGCACAAAGTCAGTCCGTATGTAGTCCACGTAACTGTGGACCAGAAAGTACAGAGAACAGCGAACGCCGCGGTGGATGGTGGGTTAAAAACACAGGACTTTCACCAGGAGACGGCTGCTCGTGTCCGGTGTGACACCAGAAGTGACAGTTGACTTATTTTAACTTATGTTGCAGCACTTCCTGAGTTATTTTAAACCAAACTGTCATCTTTTCCAAAAGCTAACTAAGTACTAATAACTAAGTTTTATTTTGACAAGACTGGAGAGGAAAGGGACATTTGTAGGAAACGCAGGAATAAAACATAAATCCGTAAATGAAATGTGATTATCAGCGGACTGAGGACATGCAGCGGTCCATACCTGCGGTGCCTGGCGTACTTCCCGCTGACGTGACCGCTGCCATCACAGCCTGGAGTGGGACAGCTGAGGAGGAAGCACATTTCATGGTCACAGACTGTACAGTAGCTGATATGAATAATAATATGATAATATGAAGACTTAGCATATATCGTACAGTTGGTGGTTCCTGGCAGATTGTTTAGATGTATGGATCGATGACGGAGGAGAGGATCATAGTGCAGGAGTGGTCTGGTCCACTGTGTCTGCGACAGTATGAATCCAAGCTGATATAAACTAGCTTGTCAGAGTTTTGGTGTGTTATTGACAGGCTGTACGCTGCATGAAAGATCTCCTCAGAGCCCCTTCATTTGTTTCAGTAAGGCCACTGGGTTATCCAGGGGGTCAGCACAACATAAAACATACCATAAGAGTTTTTCATCCGCCAGTGCTGGCCAATCACACACATGTATATTCTTGGTAGATTAGTCTGTAACACGATACAATTAAGAAAGAGGAAGGCTGCAGCCACGATCACTGTCCTGAGGTGTAAAATCTGCCTCGTAGTTTTAGAAACCGTTGTGCAGCTGGATAAGCCTCCAAATGATGCATCCATGCTGTGTGTTGGCTGCAGGGTGGTGGGTGTTGGGTGCTGAGAGTTGGGTGTTGGGTGCTGAGTGTTGGGTGCTGGGTGCTGAGTGTTGTGTTCTCGGTGCTGAGTGTTGGGTGCTGAGTGTTGGGTGCTGAGTGTTAGATGCTGTGTGCTGGGTGCTGGGTGTTGGGTTCTGAGTGTTGGGTGTTGGATGGTGGGTGCTGAGTGTTGGGTTCCGGGTGCTGAGTGTTGTGTGTTGGGTGCTGAGTGTTGGGTTCCGGGTGCTGAGTCTTAGGTGCTGAGTGTTGTGTGTTGGGTGCTGAGTGTTGGGTTCCGGGTGCTGAGTCTTAGGTGCTGAGTGTTGTGTGTTGGGTGCTGAGTGTTAGATGCTGGGTGCTGAGTGTTGTGTGTTGTGTGCCGAGTGTTGGGTGCTGGGTGTTGAGTGCCGAGTGTTGGGTGCTGGGTGTTGGGTGTTGGGTGCCGAGTGTTGGGTGCCGGTTGTTGGGTGCCGAGTGTTGGGTGCTGAGTGTTGGGTGCTGAGTGATGGGTTCTGAGTGCTGGGTGTTGTGTGCTGAATGTTGGGTGCTGAGTGTTGAGTACTGAGTGTTGGGTGCTGAGTGATGGGTGCTGGGTGTCATGTGCTGTGTGTTGGGTGCTGAGTGTTGGGTGCTGGGTGCTGGGTGTTGAGTGACGAGTGTTGGGTGCTGGGAGCTGAGTGTTGTGTTCTCGGTGCTGAGTGTTGGGTGCTGAGTGTTAGATGCTGGGTGTTGGGTGTTGTGTTCTCGGTGCTGGGTGTTGGGTGCTGGGTGCTGGGTGTTGGGTGTTGGGTGCTGAGTGTTGGGTGCTGAGTGCTGGGTGTTGGGTGCTGAGTGTTGGGTGCTGAGTGTTGGGTGTTGGGTGCTGGGTGTTGAGTGACGAGTGCTGGGTGTTGGGTGCTGGGAGCTGGGTGTTGGGTGCTGGGTGTTGGGTGCTGAGTGCTGGGTGTTGGGAGTTGAGTGTTGGGTGCTGAGTGTTGAGTGTTGTGTGCTGGGTGCTGAGTGTTGGGTGCTGAGTGTTGGGTGCTGAGTGTTGTGTGTTGGGTGTTAAGTGTTGGGTGTTGGGTGCTGAGTGTTGAGTGTTGAGTGTTGGGTGCTGGGTGCTGGGTGTTTGGTGCTGGGTGTTGGGTGCTGAGTGTTGGTTGTTGGGTGTTGAGTGCCGAGTGTTGGGTGCTGAGTGTTGAGTGTTGGGTGCTGAGTGTTGGGTGCTGGGTGTTGAGTGCCGAGTGTTGGGTGCTGAGTGCTGGGTGGTAGGTGTTGGGTGTTGGGTGCTGGGTGATGGGTGCTGACTGTTGGGTGTTGGGTGCTGAGTGTTGGGTGCTGGGTGTTGAGTGCCGAGTGTTGGGTGCTGAGTGCTGGGTGGTGGGTGTTGGGTGCTGGTTGTTGAGTGCGAGTGCGGGTGGTGTGCAGTTTTGGGGGCTGAGTGTTGAGTACTGAGTGTTGGGTGCTGAGTGATGGGTGCTGGGTGTCATGTGCTGTTTGTTGGGTGCTGAGTGTTGGGTGCTGAGTGTGGGGTGCTGGGTGTTGGGTGTTGGGTGCTGAGTGCTGGGTGTTGGGTGCTGAGTGTTGTGTGCTGAGTGTTGTGTGCTGGGTGCTGAGTGTTGGGTGCTGAGTGTTGTGTGTTGGGTGCTGAGTGTTGTGTGTTGGGTGTTGAGTGCTGAGTGTTGGATGCTGGGTGCTGGGTGTTGGGTGTTTGGTGCTGGGTGTTGGGTGCTGAGTGTTGGTTGTTGGGTGTTGAGTGCCGAGTGTTGGGTGCTGAGTGTTGAGTGCCGAGTGTTGGGTGCTGATTGCTGGGTGGTAGGTGTTGAGTGCTGAGTGTTGGATGCTGGGTGCTGGGTGTTGGGTGTTTGGTGCTGGGTGTTGGGTGCTGAGTGTTGGTTGTTGGGTGTTGAGTGCCGAGTGTTGGGTGCTGAGTGTTGAGTGTTGGGTGCTGAGTGTTGTGTGTTGGGTGTTGAGTGCTGAGTGTTGGATGCTGGGTGCTGGGTGTTGGGTGTTTGGTGCTGGGTGTTGGGTGCTGAGTGTTGGTTGTTGGGTGTTGAGTGCCGAGTGTTGGGTGCTGAGTGTTGAGTGCCGAGTGTTGGGTGCTGAGTGCTGGGTGGTAGGTGTTGGGTGTTGGGTGCTGGGTGTTGAGTGCTGAGTGCTGGGTGTTGTGTGCTGAGTTTTGGGGGCTGAGTGTTGAGTACTGAGTGTTGGGTGCTGAGTGATGGGTGCTGGGTGTCATGTGCTGAGTGTTGGGTGCTGAGTGTGGGGTGCTGGGTGTTGGGTGCTGGGTGCTGGGTGTTGTGTGCTGAGTGTGGGGTGCTGAGTGTTAGATGCTGGGTGCTGAGTGTTGTGTGTTGTGTGCCGAGTGTTGGGTGCTGGGTGTTGAGTGCCGAGTGTTGGGTGCTGAGTGTTGAGTGCCGAGTGTTGGGTGCTGAGTGCTGGGTGGTAGGTGTTGGGTGTTGGGTGCTGGGTGTTGAGTGCTGAGTGCTGGGTGTTGTGTGCTGAGTTTTGGGGGCTGAGTGTTGAGTACTGAGTGTTGGGTGCTGAGTGATGGGTGCTGGGTGTCATGTGCTGAGTGTTGGGTGCTGAGTGTGGGGTGCTGGGTGTTGGGTGCTGGGTGTTGAGTGTTGTGTGCTGAGTGTGGGGTGCTGAGTGTTAGATGCTGGGTGCTGAGTGTTGTGTGTTGTGTGCCGAGTGTTGGGTGCTGGGTGTTGAGTGCCGAGTGTTGGGTGCTGGGTGTTGGGTGTTGGGTGCCGAGTGTTGGGTGCCGGTTGTTGGGTGCCGAGTGTTGGGTGCTGAGTGTTGGGTGCTGAGTGATGGGTTCTGAGTGATGGGTGCTGGGTGTCATGTGCTGTGTGTTGGGTGCTGAGTGTTGGGTGCTGGGTGCTGGGTTGAGTGCGGTGTTGTGTGCTGGGTTGGGGCCGGTGTTGGGTGCCGAGTGTTGGGTGCTGAATGTTGGGTGCTGAGTGCTGGGTGTTGTGTGCTGAATGTTGGGTGCTGAGTGTTGGGTGCTGAGTGATGGGTGCTGGGTGTCATGTGCTGTGTGTTGGGTGCTGAGTGTTGGGTGCTGGGTGCTGGGTGTTGAGTGACGGGTGTTGGGTGCTGGGTGTTGGGTGCTGGGAGCTGAGTGTTGTGTTCTCGGTGCTGAGTGTTGGGTGCTGAGTGTTAGATGCTGGGTGTTGGGTGTTGTGTTCTCGGTGCTGGGTGTTGGGTGCTGGGTGCTGGGTGTTGGGTGTTGGGTGCTGAGTGTTGGGTGCTGAGTGCTGGGTGTTGGGTGCTGAGTGTTGGGTGCTGAGTGTTGGGTGGGGGGTTGGGTGCTGGGTGTTGAGTGACGAGTGCTGGGTGTTGGGTGCTGGGAGCTGGGTGTTGGGTGCTGGGTGTTGGGTGCTGAGTGCTGGGTGTTGGGAGTTGAGTGTTGGGTGCTGAGTGTTGAGTGTTGTGTGCTGGGTGCTGAGTATTGGGTGCTGAGTGTTGGGTGCTGAGTGTTGTGTGTTGGGTGTTAAGTGTTGGGTGTTGGGTGCTGAGTGTTGAGTGTTGAGTGTTGAGTGTTGAGTGTTGGGTGCTGGGTGCTGGGTGTTTGGTGCTGGGTGTTGGGTGCTGAGTGTTGGTTGTTGGGTGTTGAGTGCCGAGTGTTGGGTGCTGAGTGTTGAGTGTTGGGTGCTGAGTGTTGGGTGCTGGGTGTTGAGTGCCGAGTGTTGGGTGCTGAGTGCTGGGTGGTAGGTGTTGGGTGTTGGGTGCTGGGTGATGGGTGCTGACTGTTGGGTGTTGGGTGCTGAGTGTTGGGTGCTGGGTGTTGAGTGCCGAGTGTTGGGTGCTGAGTGCTGGGTGGTAGGTGTTGGGTGGCTGGTTGTTGAGTGCTGAGTGCTGGGTGTTGTGTGCTGAGTTTTGGGGGCTGAGTGTTGAGTACTGAGTGTTGGGTGCTGAGTGATGGGTGCTGGGTGTCATGTGCTGTTTGTTGGGTGCTGAGTGTTGGGTGCTGAGTGTGGGGTGCTGGGTGTTGGGTGCTGAGTGCTGGGTGTTGGGTGCTGAGTGTTGAGTGTTGTGTGCTGAGTGTTGTGTGCTGGGTGCTGAGTGTTGGGTGCTGAGTGTTGTGTGTTGGGTGCTGAGTGTTGTGTGTTGGGTGTTGAGTGCTGAGTGTTGGATGCTGGGTGCTGGTGTTGGGTGTTTGGTGCTGGGTGTTGGGTGCTGAGTGTTGGTTGTTGGGTGTTGAGTGCCGAGTGTTGGGTGCTGAGTGTTGAGTGCCGAGTGTTGGGTGCTGAGTGCTGGGTGGTAGGTGTTGAGTGCTGAGTGTTGGATGCTGGGTGCTGGGTGTTGGGTGTTTGGTGCTGGGTGTTGGGTGCTGAGTGTTGGTTGTTGGGTGTTGAGTGCCGAGTGTTGGGTGCTGAGTGGGGGCTGGGTGTTGTGTGCTGAATGTTGGGTGCTGAGTGTTGAGTACTGAGTGTTGGGTGCTGAGTGATGGGTGCTGGGTGTCATGTGCTGTGTGTTGGGTGCTGAGTGTTGGGTGCTGGGTGCTGGGTGTTGAGTGACGAGTGTTGGGTGCTGGGTGTTGGGTGCTGGGAGCTGAGTGTTGTGTTCTCGGTGCTGAGTGTTGGGTGCTGAGTGTTAGATGCTGGGTGTTGGGTGTTGTGTTCTCGGTGCTGGGTGTTGGGTGCTGGGTGCTGGGTGTTGGGTGTTGGGTGCTGAGTGTTGGGTGCTGAGTGCTGGGTGTTGGGTGCTGAGTGTTGGGTGCTGAGTGTTGGGTGTTGGGTGCTGGGTGTTGAGTGACGAGTGCTGGGTGTTGGGTGCTGGGAGCTGGGTGTTGGGTGCTGGGTGTTGGGTGCTGAGTGCTGGGTGTTGGGAGTTGAGTGTTGGGTGCTGAGTGTTGAGTGTTGTGTGCTGGGTGCTGAGTATTGGGTGCTGAGTGTTGGGTGCTGAGTGTTGTGTGTTGGGTGTTAAGTGTTGGGTGTTGGGTGCTGAGTGTTGAGTGTTGAGTGTTGAGTGTTGGGTGCTGGGTGCTGGGTGTTTGGTGCTGGGTGTTGGGTGCTGAGTGTTGGTTGTTGGGTGTTGAGTGCCGAGTGTTGGGTGCTGAGTGTTGAGTGTTGGGTGCTGAGTGTTGGGTGCTGGGTGTTGAGTGCCGAGTGTTGGGTGCTGAGTGCTGGGTGGTAGGTGTTGGGTGTTGGGTGCTGGGTGATGGGTGCTGACTGTTGGGTGTTGGGTGCTGAGTGTTGGGTGCTGGGTGTTGAGTGCCGAGTGTTGGGTGCTGAGTGCTGGGTGGTAGGTGTTGGGTGTTGGGTGCTGGTTGTTGAGTGCTGAGTGCTGGGTGTTGTGTGCTGAGTTTTGGGGGCTGAGTGTTGAGTACTGAGTGTTGGGTGCTGAGTGATGGGTGCTGGGTGTCATGTGCTGTTTGTTGGGTGCTGAGTGTTGGGTGCTGAGTGTGGGGTGCTGGGTGTTGGGTGCTGAGTGCTGGGTGTTGGGTGCTGAGTGTTGAGTGTTGTGTGCTGAGTGTTGTGTGCTGGGTGCTGAGTGTTGGGTGCTGAGTGTTGTGTGTTGGGTGCTAGGTTTTGGTGTTGAGTGCTGAGTGTTGGATGCTGGGTGCTGGGTGTTGGGTGTTTGGTGCTGGGTGTTGGGTGCTGAGTGTTGGTTGTTGGGTGTTGAGTGCCGAGTGCTGGGTGCTGAGTGTTGAGTGCCGAGTGTTGGGTGCTGAGTGCTGGGTGGTAGGTGTTGAGTGCTGAGTGTTGGATGCTGGGTGCTGGGTGTTGGGTGTTTGGTGCTGGGTGTTGGGTGCTGAGTGTTGGTTGTTGGGTGTTGAGTGCCGAGTGTTGGGTGCTGAGTGTTGAGTGTTGGGTGCTGAGTGTTGTGTGTTGGGTGTTGAGTGCTGAGTGTTGGATGCTGGGTGCTGGGTGTTGGGTGTTTGGTGCTGGGTGTTGGGTGCTGAGTGTTGGTTGTTGGGTGTTGAGTGCCGAGTGTTGGGTGCTGAGTGTTGAGTGCCGAGTGTTGGGTGCTGAGTGCTGGGTGGTAGGTGTTGGGTGTTGGGTGCTGGGTTTTGTTGAGTGCTGAGTGCTGGGTGTTGTGTGCTGAGTTTTGGGGGCTGAGTGTTGAGTACTGAGTGTTGGGTGCTGAGTGATGGGTGCTGGGTGTCATGTGCTGAGTGTTGGGTGCTGAGTGTGGGGTGCTGGGTGTTGGGTGCTGGGTGTTGGAGTGCGAGTGTTTGCGAGGGGTTGTGCTGAGTGTGGGGTGCTGGGTGTTGGGTGCTGGGTGTCGTTTGCTGGGTGGTAGGTGTTGGGTGTTGGGTGCTGGGTGTTGGGTGCTGAGTGTTGGGTGCTGGGTGTTAGGTGCTGAGTGTTGGGTTCTGGGTGTTGGGTGCTGAGTAGTTGGTGGAGTGTTGGGTGCTGGGTGTTGGGTGCTGAGTGGTTGGTGGAGTGTTGGGTGCTGAGTGTTGGGTGCTGGGTGTTGGGTGCTGAGTGTTGGGTGCTGAATGTTGGGTGCTGAGTGCTGGGTGTTGTGTGCTGAATGTTGGGTGCTGAGTGTTGAGTACTGAGTGTTGGGTGCTGAGTGATGGGTGCTGGGTGTCATGTGCTGGGTGTTGAGTGACGAGTGTTGGGTGCTGGGTGTTGGGTGCTGGGAGCTGAGTGTTGTGTTCTCGGTGCTGAGTGTTGGGTGCTGAGTGTTAGATGCTGGGTGTTGGGTGTTGTGTGGGCTGAGTGTTAGATGCTGGGTGTTGGGTGCTGAGTGTTAGATGCTGTGTGTTGGGTGCTGGGTGCTGGGTGTTGGGTGTTGTGTTCGTTTCGGTGCTGAGTGTTGGGTGCTGAGTGTTAGATGCTGGGTGTTGGGTGCTGAGTGTTAGATGCTGTGTGTTGGGTGCTGGGTGCTGGGTGTTGGGTGTTGGGTGCTGAGTGTTGGGTGTTGGGTGCTGTGTGTTGGGTGCTGAGTGTTGGGTGCTGAGTGCTGGGTGTTGGGTGCTGAGTGTTGGGTGCGCGGGTGTGTCTGAATGTTGGGTGCTGAGTGTTGAGTACTGAGTGTTGGGTGCTGAGTGATGGGTCTGGTGTCATGTGCTGTGTGTTGGGTGCTGAGTGTTGGGTGCTGAGTGTTGGGTGCTGGGTTTTTTTTTTTTATTTATGTTGTGTGATGGGTGCTGGGTGCTGGGTGTTGGTGTGGGTGCCGGGTTGGGTGCTGATTTGGGCTGAGTGCTGGTGTTGGGTGCTGAGTGTTGGGTGCCGGGTGCTGAATGTTGGGTGCTGAGTGTTGAGTACTGAGTGTTGGGTGCTGGGTGTCATGTGCTGTGTGTTGGGTGCTGAGTGTTGGGTGCTGGGTGTTGGGTGCTGGGTGTTGGGTGCTGAGTGCTGGGTGTTGGGTGTTGAGTGTTGGGTGCTGAGTGTTGAGTGTTGTGTGCTGAGTGTTGGGTGCTGGGTGCTGAGTGTTGGGTGCTGAGTGTTGTGTGTTGGGTGTTAAGTGTTGGGTGTTGGGTGCTGAGTGTTGAGTGTTGGGTGCTGGGTGTTGGGTGTTTGGTGCTGGGTGTTGGGTGCTGAGTGTTGGTTGTTGGGTGTTGAGTGCCGAGTGTTGGGTGCTGAGTGTTGAGTGTTGGGTGCTGAGTGTTGGGTGCTGGGTGTTGAGTGCCGAGTGTTGGGTGCTGAGTGCTGGGTGGTAGGTGTTGGGTGTTGGGTGCTGGGTGATGGGTGCTGAGTGTTGAGTGTTGTGTGCTGGGTGCTGAGTGCCGAGTGTTGGGTGCTGAGTGCTGGGTGGTAGGTGTTGGGTGCTGGGTGATGGGTGCTGACTGTTGGGTGTTGGGTGCTGAGTGTTGGGTGCTGGGTGTTGAGTGCCGAGTGTTGGGTGCTGTGTGCTGGGTGGTAGGTGTTGGGTGTTGGGTGCTGGGTGTTGAGTGCTGAGTGCTGGGTGTTGTGTGCTGAGTTTTGGGGGCTGAGTGTTGAGTACTGAGTGTTGGGTGCTGAGTGATGGGTGCTGGGTGTCATGTGCTGAGTGTTGGGTGCTGAGTGTGGGGTGCTGGGTGTTGGGTGCTGGGTGTTGAGTGTTGTGTGCTGAGTGTGGGGTGCTGGGTGTTGGGTGCTGGGTGTCGTTTGCTGGGTGGTAGGTGTTGGGTGTTGGGTGCTGGGTGTTGGGGCAGTGTTGGGTGCTGGGTGTTAGGTGCTGAGTGTTGGGTGTTGGGTGCTGAGTAGTTGGTGGAGTGTTGGGTGCTGGGTGTTGGGTGCTGAGTGGTTGGTGGAGTGTTGGGTGCTGAGTGTTGGGTGCTGAGTGTTGGGTGCTGGGTGTCGTTTGCTGGGTGGTAGGTGTTGGGTGTTGGGTGCTGGGTGTTGGGTGCTGAGTGTTGGGTGCTGGGTGTTAGGTGCTGAGTGTTGGGTGTTGGGTGCTGAGTAGTTGGTGGAGTGTTGGGTGCTGGGTGTTGGGTGCTGAGTGGTTGGTGGAGTGTTGGGTGCTGAGTGTTGGGTGCTGGGTGTTGGGTGCTGAGTGGTTGGTGGAGTGTTGGGTGCTGGGCTTTCAGCCCTCACCAGCCCCCATCAGATTTAAATTCTGGGTGAATCAAGCTGAGTTTCCTGCTCCTCTCATCAGGGTTCACACGGCACAGACTGGACATGTTTTTTACAGTAAAACGTAGACCCGGATCCAGCAGGGTTCAACCGTAATCTGCTGCACACACCAATATCTGTCAGTTTTACCTAATGAGATTAAGTGAAGCAGACACACACACACACAGCAGTGATATTCAGCATTTACTGTCAGCAGCTGCTGTTTCTCCAGTCAGGACGCTAAATGTAGTAAATCATAAAAATGTGATGAATTATTGGTCGGACTAGATTTAAATGTTAAGCTGGGGAAACATCAACACACTGCTGCTGACCCACTCCTGTAGGACAGAATTACAACACTCATTTATTCCCTTTGCTTCAAGCTCAGCTCGCTCTTCGGCTCAAAATCTGAGGCTTCTACATTGCTGCCGGTGCAGCACATCAATCCACATCCACTGTTAAGATATTCCTTTATTAGTCCCACAGTGGAGAAATTCATGTGGAGACTAGTACAGTTTCAAACCTGAGTGACTCCAGCTGCTTCATATGAAGGGGAACTAGGATTCAACAGAACTCTGTCATCCGCAAAAGGTGTAATGGTGTCCTTATAGGTACATTGACTAGGTACATTGACTTCTAGCCTATTTACTTTACTATAAATACATGTTGCTGACAATTCCAATGTACAGCATCTTTTTATTTTGCAGTATTGCAACTCTCAGGACCCTGCGTCTATTGTATTGTTTCTTCTTTATTGAAGAAACAGTTCCATAAATAAAAGAATAAAATAAGACATCCACACATTCTTGTTGTATTATTCATATTGTGAATTGAATTAAAAGTAAATATGTTTTCATGAACGCTGGTGTGCTCATCAGACTGAGATAATACTGTACAGCTGATGCAGCGGTGCCATACATCATATCTAACTGCAACAAGTCACAGTTCAGGATGTGTATGTATCGTTGTGTGTATTTGAAATAAGTTATGTTTGTACATGTACGCATCATGTGCTCCTATTCTTAGCCCTCGTGATGGTTCTGTCAATTTTACCTAAGAAACTAAAATGCTAAAACTAAAATTCTGGTGTGTTGTTAGTGTGCTTCTTCCTGTCACACTTGACACTGATGTAAATTGACGTGGGTGATGTTTGAAGTAGCGTCACCTGCTGAGGCTGCAGTGTCGCCAACTTAGTGAGTTTTCAGACTAGCGACAAATCTAGTGACTTTTTCTGGTGTTACTGGAGACTTTTAGCAGGTATCGTTCTGACTCTACACAACAAACCCCTCCCCCGGCCCAAAGCACTCACCGGGGCCCAGTCCTCGTCATACAGCAGGCTCTACAGCGGCACGTCGATAATGACTCTGGAGTCAGTTCTAGATGCTACCGGAAGCCAGTGTAGTGAAGCTAAAATTGGACTAATGTGCTCTCTCTACCTGGTTCTGGTTAACAGCCGAGCAGCATCAATAGAGCTAATTTCCCCAGATTACTGGACAGCTTTTCCCTTTGTGCTTAGGGCCAACTAACAGAATTTCTGTTTTGTCCTCATTTAGCATTAAAACATTATTGCTCATCCAGTTGTTCACAGCCGTGAGACAGTTTGTGATGAGTTAACTGCTGCAGCCTGGTTTGGTTCAGTGGATATGTGCAGTTGTGTGTCATCAGCATAGCTATGGAGGTTCACGTCATGTTCTCTGATGGTGTCACCGAGTGGTAATGAGAACAATAATGGACCTGGACAACTCCCTTGTGGAACTCCACAGCAGCTATCATGTTCCTTAGCTGCATGATCTCCGAGGCTGACGTAGAACCTTCTCCCTTTAACAGATGACTAGAACCAGTGTAGAACACAATCAGTAGGACCATTGACATTTAAATGTTAAATGTCAGTGTTAACATTAAGTTAAATGTTACTACTAAATTAAGTTAAATGTTGCTACTGAAAATCCCTCCAAAGAGCACAGTAATGTTTCCATTAATAAAACTTAACATTTAACTTAACATTAACACTTAGATTTAACATTTAACTCAACATTAACAATTACATTTCACATTTAACTTAACATTAACATTAACTCAACATTACCCCTTCCATCTCCTCCTGTGGTTCCTGCAGCTTTGTAAAAGGTCCTCCCAGACAGACATGTTTGTTGTAAACTAAGCTCACAACTTTACCGCCATCCTCCATGAAAAAATATATGTAGATGTTGTAGACGTGTCTCCTCAGCAGGTGACGCTACTTCAAACACCACTCAGGTCAGTTTACATCAATGTCAAGTGTGACAGGAAGAAGAACACTAAAAATACACCAGCATTTCAAAACAAAAGCTTTATCTCTTTTTCTTTACTGTTTAGCTCAATAAGTAAAATAGTGTGCTTTGTCTGAGAACTCCCAGGCCAGGCAGAACCATCACAACGCTTTGGGTTTTCTCCGGGTTCTCCGGTTTCTCCCCACAGTTCAAAGACATGCAGGTTAACTGATGACTGTAAATGTCCTGTCGGTGTGAATGTGAGTGCAGATTGTTGTCTACATGTGTCAGCCCTATAATGGACTGATGACCTGTCCAGCAGGTACCCTGCCTTCACCTAATGTCAGATCAGCTGCAGCCCCCCGGGACCCTGATCAGGATGAGCGGGTGCACATGGATGGATGCACACCACGGATTACATTAAAGATCATAAAATGTCTACAATTTACTCTGCAAGATGTGCACTGATATGTATTGTGGATGTTTAGGTAATAAATGCCCACACTCTGAGGTGGGCCAAATTAAAATGAAAGTCTCTAAAATAATCTGTGATCCGGTATAACCTTTGTCAAAGCTAATTTATGAGAGTGTGGATGAGCAGAGGTTTACCTACCTGAATAACTCCTGTGTCACAGCTTCCACGGTGGCTTCAGACGGAGATAAACCAAAAAAATGCTTGTTATAGCTTCAACAATCTGCAACCAGCCAACAAAAACTAACAATCTACTGTATGTGGGCTTCACATTAACATGTCATTATGTTCAGAGTCCAGTATTTGTGTTTAGATTAAGGGTGGGGAGTGTTACACACTGACTGTCCAGTTTGTTATCACACCAATGTGGCATGAATCAATGATGAAGTTTTAATAAATTTGTAAAATTGTTTTAATATTTGTTGTACACACAGTTTCACACAATGTGTATTAGTATTAAAAAATATGTGTTCAATATGATATCATTGTCAAGAGAAGTTATGAGAGCATTAACATTACTGTAAAAGCAAAATAAACCAAATAAACAAAGAAGAGGCTGTTCTTAACAATTTAACATGCAACAGACGTATTTAACACCTCATAAGTGGACATTTTCTGAAAGCTCCAAGTTCACGAGCTGTGACCATGGATGTATAAAGAGAACCGGGTCCAGCGTTGGAGGCCTCGGTCATTCCTATGAAAGTGTCTCAGTGGAGCATGAAGTCAAAGTAAGTACATATATCTTCTGGGTCTTCCAGGTCTTACTGGGCCCTACATGTCTGATACGTGTAGTAGCATCCGCTCTGTCACATGACTCGGTCACATGACTCGGTCACATGACTCCCATACTCATGTCATGGGGTCCCAACGTCACAGCTTGCACTGTTGTCACAGTCTGGGTCTCCATAGACATCAACAGAGGATGGAAATAGGTGTTTTACACCTTTTAGGACCCGACGATGTAAATCGGGACTATCAGAGCGTTTTACACCTTTTAGGACCCGACGATGTAAATCGGGACCATCAGAGCGTTTTACACATTTTAGGACCCGACGATGTAAATCGGGACCATCAGAGCGTTTTACACATTTTAGGACCCGACAATGTAAATCAGGGACCATCAGAGCGTTTTACATCTTTTAGGACCTGACGATGTAAATCGGGACCATCAGAGCGTTTTACATCTTTTAGGACCTGACAATGTAAATCGGGACATCAGAGCGTTTTACACCTTTTAGGACCTGACAATGTAAATCGGGACTATCACAGCGTTTTACACCTTTTAGGACCTGACAGATGTAAATCGGGACTATCAGAGCGTTTTACACCTTTTAGGACCTGACAATGTAAATCGGGACTATCACAGCGTTTTAACCCTTTTAGGACCTGAAGATGTAAATCGGGACCATCAGAGCGTTTTACACGTTTTAGGACCTGACAATGTAAATCGGGACTATCACAGCGTTTTAACCCTTTTAGGACCTGAAGATGTAAATCGGGACCATCAGAGCGTTTTACACCTTTCAGGACCTGACAATGTAAATCAGGACCATCAGAGCGTTTTACACCTTTTAGGACCTGACGATGTAAATCAGGACCATCAGAGTCTTGGTTCTGGGGAGCTGGTTCAGCTCTAAATAAATGATCCTCTGGGTTATAGACGTCTCTTTCTCAATGGAAGTCTATGGGAAAAGGCTTTTTGGACCCAATGATGTCGCGCGTCAGACAAGGAAGTTGTATTATCAATGACCAGTGCTCTTCCTGGAGGATTGGTTGTGACACGTTTGCTGAAGAGGCCATGGAAGGTGGTAAATATTTTTCAATTTGTGGTATAGAGGGGTTTATTGTAATTTTGTTTTTTCATTATGCCTAAGCACTTCTTGCATTGCCTTACCAACTTACCAACTCACTAGGTTGCTAAGTTGTTATCCTCTGTATCACGACTTGAACGCCAAACATACTGTGTACATGGCTTCCTATGTAGTAACCAGGAGTTTATGATGTCCATTAGTAGGCAGCATTAGAACAGAAGGCATATTAACAGGCTCCTACCTCTGACTCTTTTGGATCGTGTGCGATGGCGTTTTTTAACCGCATTCACTTCCATCTGATGAGGAAAAGTCAACACAGAACATGTCCCATAATTAAGTGTTTACTGAATATAGAGGATCCCTTCTGACACAAACACCAGCTGGCGGAGACCTTTACCTGTTCAGAGCTCGGTGTGGTGCTGGTCCTGTAGCTGAAGAGTCTAAACCAAACAGAGTTTCAGAAGCTGTCTTCCAGAGTCATGATCTGCAAAAGCAGTAAAACAGAGAAATCTGTCAGGTTCTCACTGCAGCTCTTTGTTCTGCTTGTGTTTCCTTGAGCAACACTGATCACTTCCTGTGTGCAGCTCACCAACACTGTTATCTCTGTACAATATATAATTAGAATATTTTGATGGCATTTAAACACTGGAGAGACTCCTACCAAATACCATTTGCACATTTTTGGGGGATATTAGAAAATGTGTCATGTCATTCATTCATTCAGGATTTACAAACTGAAAAGATTTGAGTAACCTACAGCATTTCATTCACTCAGTCAATTAGCTGTTTCTTTGGAGAAGTTTTACAGAGTGACTGCTAAAACCATTTTGGTGACCTGCAGCACAGACAGCAAATAACCCATAATAATGCTAACAACGTTGATGAATGAAGTCCTGTACAGCATTTATGTTACTCCTGTAGAGATGAGTCGCTTCGAGACCAGAGAACAAGGAGATCTCAGACTTTCGACAGTAGAATCACATTTATTGTAACCAAACAGCCTCATTTACAATGAATAACAATAATTAATACAGTTGCAAAGCTGAAGGATTGACTTTGGACATCCAGGTTTCTAAAAATAAAATAATCTTTTTATAGACGAGTCAACTAATAACTGTGTTGTATTGATTCGGTGGCGACTCCTCTGGGTCTATAGACGTCTATAGGAAATGATCCTCCTCTCTGATTGATTACCTTAGTAAACATGGTAAACATCAGTTTCTGGTCTCAGTCTCTAGTTTTTAGAAGAAGAAGAAGAAGAAGATATTCCTTTATTAGTCCCACAGTGGGGAAATTCAGTTTTACACTCTGTTGTTCACACAGTACATATACATGTCAATGGATATGTACTGCGTGTAGTGTAGCATGTACTGTACAAGCGCCCAGAGCAGTTGGGGGTTCGGTGCCTTGCTCAGGGGCACCTCGGCAGTGCCCAAGAGGTAAACTGGCTCTCCAGCAACCAGTTGGTCTTGGTCCATGGGGGATTTGAACCGGCGTCCTCCGCGTCCTAACCCAAGTCCTTACGGACTGAGCTACTGCCGCCCCCGTCTTCTTCAATACAGCAGGATGTTCATTCAGTAAATTATGGTCCATTTAGAGTCAAGTAGACCATAAAGTAGGGGATGCTACCTTGTGGACAACCCTGTCTCCCACAAAATCATGTTAATATCATACTGTACAACTAAACTGCATTCTCATTTCCGTTTCAAGGGAAATGTATTTTCTCCTGGATTACAGACGTAGTTTTAAACAGTGTTCAACAAACGCTTAGCAGACACAGCAACACATAAACACATGAGGGAACATGTACAGAGAGCTGGTCAAGCAAAAAAAAAAAAATAAAAACCTTTGTCATAGTTTGTTTGTCTCTAAACCGAACCAAACTTTAACTATAATGGTGTCAGATCATAACTCAATGGATCTGTAATGTAATGGGGAAATGTTTAGTCCTGTATGGCAGCAATTTAAGTAAGACATAATGTACAACGAGTCAGTCAGTGTTGTGAAATAAAACCTGACAGTGATGCTGCACCTCGACGTGGAGCAAACCGCTGTAAAGACTAAAAGACATGTTTGAGGATATTCTAACTAGATTCAAACTAGGCCTGGAACAAACTTTTAGATGATTTACGACTTATATATAAATATATATAATATATATAAAAATAAAACCACTGTCTTTGATTGAACCATAAACACTCATTTTCCACTTTGCACTAACATGCTACCCTAATATTTATTCCTCTGTTTTTATTCTCTTAATCTCTCTGAAAATGGTTTAATTTGCATTTTAATGTTTAATGCTGTATTCCTGTTGTAATGTTTTGAATGCATTATGTAAAGCACTTTGAATTGCTTTTGTGTATGAGATGCTCTAAAAGCAAACTTGCCTTGTCTTAAAAAGCCGCTAACGGAGGGAGTTTCTGGGTCAGTTCTGGATGAATTCAACAACTGTTGTGTTTTGATCCCAACTGCAGTGATGAAGTGTCCTGAATTTATTTGTTCTTCTGATCGAAGCGTCTTCTTCAAAGCATGAGTAGCTGATGTTCATGGTTAATGTAGTACCTAAAGCCATACGAAACTTTCCCACATCAAAAATCAGGATTTCCCAGAAACGAAGGTGAGATTGGTTTTGTTAAACTATTGTTAGTGTGGTTAAATTCTGTTTCTATGCTTCAGACAACGTATCCTCAGACAGCGTTTCACATGTCTTGAGAAAAATGTATTCCTCTTTTTTCATTTGTTTTGCTATGAATGTCCATTTCCTCTCATTACCTGCATACAGACTTTTATCGAGATGTTCGTGACTATTTTTTAATGACATGTGTGACATGTTTTTGGTGACATTTGTGAGTTTTTGTGATGTTTGTGACATGTTTTCGGTGACGTTTGTGATGAGTTTTTGGTGGCAACATGACCGTAACTTCAAGATGTTTCTGAAAACATCTGAGGAGATAAATAGTCATTACAGTAACAGAATATGGATTCATATGTGATCAGTGCTGCCTCGTTTGACCATTTGACCAGAGTTCAGAGTGATTGACAGCTGATCAGAGACAGCAAACTCCAGGTCAGCTCTGATTGGTTGTTTTCCTCCGGTCTGTCTGTGAAATATTGCAGATGCCATTCGGAGCACCAAAAAGACACCAAACAGATTATTGGTCCCTCACACTGCTGTCAAAATATAGTACCATTTAGTAAAAAAAAATTAATCATATTTGCTCAATTTCTACCCACTGCAGCTTCAACCGAGCTTTACAGATGAGCCCTACTTGCTATAAATGGCTAAATTTCTAAAACTTTGTTTGAAACCATTCCCTTGTGTTCACTCAGCAGTAAGTTGAGATTTTGGACACTTGTTAATCACCGTCATTAAGGCCACTGTAATGCTAATACATGACAGATGCCAAATAAAACGACAGCATGTTTATGGTTAAAAATTTTAAATTAGACAAAAATCTCATGAGCTCTTGGTTGGCAGTGTCTCACTGCAAAACAGCAACATAAAAGAGACACTGAAACAACGGTCTGATGATAAAGATGTGGACACAGTTGCTCTGCTCTCTGCTCAGCTCTGCAGTGCAGTTCGGTGGGGGGTGGTATGCAGCGTTAATATAAATGTAAATTGTGGAAAGCCTCGCCTGAACTCTCAGCCTACTCCCATTATGTTGCCACAGCGTACCGAGGCTGGGTGCATCTGAGGCCGCCACTCCACTGAGCGTGCTCCAACGCAACTTACATCAAACACAGTCTTCCCTCCCTCCGCTGTGAAGAGAAAAAAATCCTCCACCTCCCTGAAAACTATACGACTGAGTGGGCTGCACACTTAATGGGTGTGTGCATGTGTGCGTGCTGCAGTGTGTGCATGCATGTACGTGTGTGTGCAGACAATGTACTAACTTCACCAGTGTGTACATGTATGTGTGTGATCACTACTGTGTGTCCATAGGCTGTGTCCTTGTTCTGCCTCTGTACATCTGTGTGTGTCTGTGTACACTCGTTATTCTATCATTGTGAGGACCAGCCCCAGTTTTAGACCGTCAGTGTGAAGACCTTCAGGACATTTATGGAAAACGAGGACTTCCTTAAAGTGAGGACATTTTTGGAGAGTCAGGACCTTTTTGTTCAGTGAAAACAAGTAAGATGTTTTCAGGGGGCAGGGCCACAACATTTTGCAAAGTGAGGATCTTTTTGGATTTTTTTTTTTTTTTTTTTTTGGAGTCATATTTGGAAAATAAGAATATTTTTGCAACGACATTTTGTCAGGTCTTCAGTGCTAGGGAGTCCTGACAAGTATAAAAGTACAAGCACACGTGTGTGGGTGTACATAACCCATCTGTGTATAATAATGGACAATATTACTGCTGTATGTATTACTATTATGCTCATCTTTTTACAGAAGTTGTGTGTGTGTGTGTGTGTGTGTGTGTGTGTGTGTGTGTGTGTGTGTGTGTGTGTCACAGTGTCCTATGAGGTTGGGTTGGCGCTGTGTGAAGAGGAGCTTCCTACTTCCTGCTGTTTAGTATTCAGCCCGACACTCTGCCTGTCTGGTACAATATGATGCAGAGCTCCCCTCCACACTCACAGACTAGCAGAGCAGCACAGGGCTTCACCCACTTTGCTATAGAAGTATAGAACACTCTGTACCTGTGTGATTTTCTCTGTAGAGCTGAAGCCTGGTGGCTGCAGCGCCCCCTATAGGCCAAAACTAACAACATTTCACACAATGTATTTATTCTTATTGGTCTGACTGATCATTTAATAAACACATCATGAATGAGTGATGATGTACAACAGTGTACAGATGACCCTCAGATGGAGTTTCATCAGAGTAGTATTATGTATAAAGAGTTAGTTCAGTTAGCTTTTAGTTGATTTTATTTGGGGTTTTACATTTTACACAACTCATTTAAACAAATTATAAAGAAAAACAATAAGTCATTACTTTTGAAGTGGTGACAAACCATCCTAATTATCACTTCAGTGCCGACTGGGCAGCCCGCTGCACTAAAAGGCATTTGAATGACACAATACTGGGCACAACGTTTAGCTTGCAGTAAGAACATCATTCTTGCTTTTGGCGCGTCATGAGTATGTCATGTAGTCTGTACTGACTGCAATGTAAATGCATCCTCGTGAACATGCCACGTTCAGAGCTAGTGACATGGAATAAAAAGTAATGCGGAATGGGTCCAACAAACACGGGACTATTAACCAGGAGACCAGTGTTCAAGACCAGTGTTCAGTTTCGCAAGTTTTGTAAGTTACATAAGTTATGAGTGTACGTGTTTTTTAGTGACTTCTGACTTTTTTTGTGATGTTTTAGATTCGTGACATGTTTTTTTTTGTGACATTTGCCACATTTTAGTGACATTTGCGACGTATTTTTGTTGATATTTGTGACTGAAAGTTGTGACAGGTTTTTTAGTTATGTTTGATTTGTGTTTGGTGACATTTGTGACGTGTTTTTGGTGACATTCATGACTTTTTGTGAGGTTCGTGAGAGGTTTTTTAGTGATTTTTGTGACGTGTTTTTAGTGATGTTTGTGACTTTTTTTTAATGATGTTTGTGACTGGTGTCTTACTGACGTTTGTGAGTTTTTTTGTGATGTTCGCGACAGGGTGTTTAGTTATGTTTGTGACGTGTTTTTTACTGACATTTGTGACATGTTTTCCGTACTTGTGTTATATTGTTTCTGTGCATATCTTACTTAGTTTACATACTTATTTTAAATCCAACCATGAGGTTTTCACTAAACCTAAGTGAGTGGTATTGTTGACTAAACCTAACAGCGAATGTTACCGTACTTCTGTTGCATGCAAACAATGACACAAAAAATGTCAGATCAGATCAGGAAAACAATGATCCAGCAACCAGAGAACTCAAGTACATACTTAAAAATGCTTAATTTTAAATCTTATATGCTTGTTAGTGACATGTAACAACTCCCTGAAAATGCTCCAGTTTCATGCCTGCAGAGCCGGCGACACAAACCCTCCCAGGCAAATGTTTGTGAGCCCAAACACACAAACACATGATGGCAGCCAGGTGAGGTGTGTGTTTGCAGCAGAGCGCGACAGCAGCTCAGTGTTTTATTACAGCAGAGCACTTTTATCAAACCCTGCAAACAGAAACACACCTGGCGTGTGATGTGACACTGCAGTGCACAAACCAAACAACACAAGTGAACAGTGTAAGAGGTGCAGAACTGCTTAAGGTCTGTCTGAACATCAGCATAGACACTGTGTACATGTGTACATTTATAGCCACAGTAGTGTCATGGCTCCAGGGTCCACTATTTCAGTACGTACCGTCGTTTGGTCAGTGGCCCTATGCTTCAAACTATGACGTTCTATGTTCCCCTCTAGCATCAGTATTAGCCGTGTCGGGGATGGCGTGTCAGTTTCCACTAAATACAACCATGCAGTCTTTCCAACATACAATGGGTTTACTTAAGCTCAGGCCACACAGGGAACATCAGCAGTCGCGAGTCGTGTCGGACGCCCTTGATTTGCATAAAGTAGCTGAGACATCAACTTTATGCAAATGAGGAGTGGGCGACATGACGGTCCGTCTCTCAAATCACGGCGCCACACTACCAGAATGCATTGCACGGCTGCTTACATAGACAATGAATAGGAAACATGGAAAGAATGGAGGCTGTGGACGTGAACCTTTGTCCAGTGAAATAGCTCAACACCTGTTTGATGGATTGGCACAATATTTGGTACAAACATTCAAAATTGCCTGATGACAACTTTTGCTGCATTGTGATGTATTTCATTCACCGTGACAGACTGATGTGCACGGTTCAGCAGTACGGTTGGTGGTGTAAAAGCACACACCCACAAAAAGCAGCAGCTAAGCCTACATGGTGTGAAGGCCCCCCTACTCCCTCCTGTACATCAGGCCCTCTCCTGGTTTCCATGGAGACTGGACTGATCGGGTGATTAGCCGCGTCAATTAACCTCTGACCAATCACAGAGAGAGCCTGAGCAGCAGCAGCTGAGTGTGGTCTGCAGATACAATCACGGCTGAATTCAGACATCTGAACGCAGCATGCTAAATAACAAAAGTTTATGGGAGTTCTGCATTAGCATAGCAAATTACATCCCTGCCCTTGTTTTATACAGTCAGTCTTACAGCACTGTGGTCCATGTATTTCTTTTCTGTTTGATCCGGAAAAAGAAAATTATAATAATTATAATTATAATTATAAACTTTATATTATAATTATAATATAAAGTTTTTGCTTTTTGTTTTGGGTCTTCAAAATGTAAAATGACTTCCTGTTATCATCTTAACGTAGGTGCCTTGATTATTTCCTCCTTTCTCTTATTTTCAGTGGGATTTCCACATTTCAGTTTTCCAAAAATGGATGGACACATGTGCCCACTCCACACATGGAAAAGCCCCGGCAGGATTTACTGACCATAATTAACTCTGGTACACTTCATGTTCACCTTCTAAGCCCTGTAAATGTGAGAGGGGTCCAACCACGAACGCACCACGGGCTTGCTGCTCGCCCCGACCAGCTCCGTGACCAGGTCTGTGGTGTCATGTCAGCCCTTCAGAAGAGATGAAGTCCTCCACAGCCCTCAGACTATCTTCTGTCAGAGGATATTCACCTCATAACAGGAACTCATCTGCTGTGAGAATCTGCACACAGTCGCAATATTTAACGTCTGCAGGCTGAGTTTGTTTTACATCGAATTTGACTTTTCATGACGACCTAAACTGCACTACTGTGAAAAAGTCACCTGGTTGAAGGTCTCAGAAAGTTAAAAGCAGACAGCAGATCAGTTTATTATGATTGTTCTTACAACACAACCAGTTCGCACTAAAATAAATGCCACGATAGCACTCAAGGCATTACATGTACAATAAGCACACCTTTCTCAATTTCAGGTGTCATTGGTACACCATGTGTGCTGACTGTAATGTAAATGCATCCACATATATATGCTAAGAGTTAGTGACGTAGTATGAAAAGCAGGGCTGTCAATTAAATTATCTAATCATGATTAATCACAATTCTCCATAGTTAGTGGCAAATAGATCACATTTTTATCTGTTCAAAATGTCCCTTAAAGGGAGGTCAGTCCAGTATTTAATCCTCTGATCAACATGTTAGTGGACTAATATGCTGCTTTATGGAAATGTATGTATATATTTATTATTGTAAATCAATAACAACACTAATCAATAACAGATATTGTCCAGAAACCCTCCCAGGTTCTGACTTTAGCATCAACAATCTGCTCCAATCAGAACATGACAAACTGCAGCCCAACAGACAACAACAGCTGTCAGTGTGTCAGAGTGCTGACTTGACTAGGACTTGATCCAGACTGACTGGGACTATCAGAAAGTGGGCATGTCTGTAAAGGGGAGACTGGTGGGGACCCAGAGAACCCATTTACATCCACACATCTGGAGGTCAGAGGTCAAGTCTGGAGCCTCATTTAACCTCCTTCACTACCAGCTAGTCTGACCTGGTTGGTACTGATGGATCCATCAGGTTCTCTAGTTTCAGATGAGACCAGGATGTAGTAGTAGTAATAGTAGTAGTAGTAGTAGTAGTAGTAGTAGTCTGACCTGGTTGGTACTGATGGATCCATCAGGTTCTCTAGTTTCAGATGAGACCAGGATGTAGTAGTAGTAGTAGTAGTAGTAGTAGTAGTCTGACCTGGTTGGTACTGATGGATCCATCAGGTTCTCTAGTTTCAGATGAGACCAGGATGTAGTAGTAGTAGTAGTAGTAGTAGTAGTCTGACCTGGTTGGTACTGATGGATCCATCAGGTTCTCTAGTTTCAGATGAGACCAGGATGTAGTAGTAGTAGTAGTAGTAGTAGTAGTAGTAGTAGTAGTCTGACCTGGTTGGTACTGATGGATCCATCAGGTTCTCTAGTTTCAGATGAGACCAGGATGTAGTAGTAGTAGTAGTAGTAGTAGTAGTAGTAGTAGTAGTCTGACCTGGTTGGTACTGATGGATCCATCAGGTTCTCTAGTTTCAGATGAGACCAGGATGTAGTAGTAGTAGTAGTAGTAGTCTGACCTGGTTGGTACTGATGGATCCATCAGGTTCTCTAGTTTCAGATGAGACCAGGATGTAGTAGTAGTAGTAGTAGTAGTCTGACCTGGTTGGTACTGATGGATCCATCAGGTTCTCTAGTTTCAGATGAGACCAGGATGTAGTAGTAGTAGTAGTAGTAGTAGTCTGACCTGGTTGGTACTGATGGATCCATCAGGTTCTCTAGTTTCAGATGAGACCAGGATGTAGTAGTAGTAGTAGTAGTACTAGTCTGACCTGGTTGGTACTGATGGATCCATCAGGTTCTCTAGTTTCAGATGAGACCAGGATGTAGTAGTAGTAGTAGTAGTACTAGTCTGACCTGGTTGGTACTGATGGATCCATCAGGTTCTCTAGTTTCAGATGAGACCAGGATGTAGTAGTAGTAGTAGTAGTAGTAGTTACCACCAGTAGTAGTAGTAGTAGTCTGACCTGGTTGGTACTGATGGATCCATCAGGTTCTCTAGTTTCAGATGAGACCAGGATGTAGTAGTAGTAGTAGTAGTAGTAGTAGTAGTAGTAGTCTGACCTGGTTGGTACCTATGAATCCATCAGGTTCTCTAGTTTCAGATGAGACCAGGATGTAGTAGTAGTAGTAGTAGTAGTAGTCTGACCTGGTTGGTACCAATGGATCCATCAGGTTCTCTAGTTTCAGATGAGACCAGGATGTAGTAGAAGTAGTAGTAGTAGTAGTAGTAGTAGTCTGACCTGGTTGGTACTTATGGATCCATCAGGTTCTCTAGTTTCAGATGAGACCAGGATGTAGTAGTAGTAGTAGTAGTAGTAGTAGTACTGACCTGGTTGGTACCAATGGATCCATCAGGTTCTCTAGTTTCAGATGAGACCAGTATGTAGTAGTAGTAGTAGTAGTAGTAGTAGTAGTAGTCTGACCTGGTTGGTACTGATGGATCCATCAGGTTCTCTAGTTTCAGATGAGACCAGGATGTAGTAGTAGTAGTAGTAGTAGTAGTAGTAGTCTGACCTGGTTGGTACCGATGGATCCAGCAGGTTCTCTAGTTTCAGATGAGACCAGGATGTAGTAGTAGTAGTAGTAGTAGTAGTAGTCTGACCTGGTTGGTACTGATGGATCCATCAGGTTCTCTAGTTTCAGATGAGACCAGGATGTAGTAGTAGTAGTAGTAGTAGTAATCTGACCTGGTTGGTACTGATGGATCCATCAGGTTCTCTAGTTTCAGATGAGACCAGGATGTAGTAGTAGTAGTAGTAGTAGTAGTAGTCTGACCTGGTTGGTACCGATGGATCCATCAGGTTCTCTAGTTTCAGATGAGACCAGGATGTAGTAGTAGTAGTAGTAGTAGTAGTAGTCTGACCTGGTTGATACTGATGGATCCATCAGGTTCTCTGGTTTCAGATGAGACCAGTATGTAGTAGTAGTAGTAGTAGTAGTAGTAGTCTGACCTGGTTGATACTGATGGATCCATCAGGTTCTCTGGTTTCAGATGAGACCAGTATGTAGTAGTAGTAGTAGTAGTAGTCTGACCTGGTTGGTACTGATGGATCCATCAGGTTCTCTAGTTTCAGATGAGACCAGGATGTAGTAGTAGTAGTAGTAGTTCTGATGTGGTTGGTACTGATGGATCCATCAGGTTCTCTAGTTTCAGATGAGACCAGGATGTAGTAGTAGTAGTAGTAGTAGTAGTAGTCTGACCTGGTTGGTACTGATGGATCCATCAGGTTCTCTAGTTTCAGATGAGACCAGGATGTAGTAGTAGTAGTAGTAGTAGTAGTAGTCTGATCTGGTTGGTACCGATGGATCCATCAGGTTCTCTAGTTTCAGATGAGACCAGGATGTAGTAGTAGTAGTAGTAGTAGTAGTCTGATCTGGTTGGTACTGATGGATCCATCAGGTTCTCTAGTTTCAGATGAGACCAGGATGTAGTAGTAGTAGTAGTAGTAGTAGTGTGGGTTTAAGAATATTATATATATATATATATATATTGTATGTTTTTAAAATATATAAAGTAGTAGTCTGACGTGGTTGGTACTGATGGATCCATCAGGTTCTCTGGTTTCAGATGAGACCAGTATGTAGTAGTAGTA